>CM021101.1:201801964-201891717 GCA_007115665.2 Sequoiadendron giganteum
TCTTAATTTCAATTCATGGCTTACGGGAACTAGATAAGCCAATAAACTATCCAGACCATCAATTCAGATTAGGATGCTGAAGGACCTGTTCATTATCCCATGTGGCATCTTTCCCTGGTAGATCCTTCCATCTGACAAGATATTCCTTAATATTTTTGTTTCTCAACTTCCTCTCGCGAACATCCAAAATCTCATCCGGAATCAAAACCAACTTGCCCTCTTCATCAATAGGAGGCAATTCTGTTGAAACTATAACCTATTGTCCAAGTGCCTTCTTGAGGCACAAAGTGTGAAACATGTTATGAATCCTGCTACTCTCAGGTAATTCCAACTCGTAAGCAACAATGCCCACTATCCTGATGATTTTATACGGACAGTAGAACCTCGGTTTCAACTTCTCGACACCACTCCTCTTCAATGAGGACTGTCTGTATGGCTGAAGGTGAAGATATACCAAATCTCCAACCTCAAAAGTATGCTTATGAAATATACCGAACCAACTTTTTTCAGTTTTTCAATTATAACGAGCAAAGCAATACTCAATCGTTAGGGTTAGTACGTAAATCAAACGATGCGGAATTCAACTCTAACCAAGAATGTACACCAGGATCCCGAGTTGGGCAAGGTGTGAACATATGGTCAGAGGATCTCAATGCAATGCTGATAAAGGAACTCTAACCAAGAATGCGCCGGATGACGACGAGCATATGGTCAGAGGGTCTTAATGCAATCCTGATACAAAGAACTCTAACCAAGAATGCATCCAAGAACGATGAGCATGTGGTCAGAGGATCCCTACCAACTATTATGCTGAAGTAATTCAACATCAAGAATGTGCTTTCCAACCCGAGATGGAATTGGAGCTACCATATGACAGAGATGCTAAGTATTACAATTGCATTAAAGAGAAGAAAAGGGATTGCTGACAGTACTACTATTCAGCTTACAATAATTAGAGATTTGCCTGCCAAATACATAAAATAAATAAGTCTGATCATGCTGCAATTTAGTATAATGTTCCCTCAATAATCACAAAGACTGTCATTCCAAACCCCACTCAAATGATAGACTTTAAACAAACTGATATGCCTGATCAACAACTTGAAAGATAGGACCAGCAACATAAAACCCTACCAAATTGTTCATATCTCACTCATTTCTCAACCAAACGACCTCAAATCAAATGCAATGCACTACTATGACAAGGGCGATCAAGCTGCATGCTCAAAACCACACTTAAACCCACTCATTTTTTTAACAGGCTTCCCAATGCACTCCAAGGAAGGGCGGCTTGGCAAGAAGGGCAAATTTCTTTAATAAAATTAGGTTCTCCGAAATAGGATCTGCAAATTGGCACAAAGGGCCGCCCAACATAGACAAAAGGAAATATGCAATACCCAGAACGAATATATTTTTATTTTTTGATTTATGAATGAAACTACAGATTCAACCCTGTTATCAGCAACTCCAGAAAATGACATAAAATGCAATAAACTGAACTACAAGCAAAACTCAAGCTACAATGCAACAAGCAAACCTCACTACAAAATCCTCTCACAAAACTAGCTAAATCCTCCACTAGATGTTGTCTCTCAAGCATGAAGTCGAGCCAAGGCTAGGAGGCATTCATTCCTCGAAGCAGTCCAACAACCATTTCGGCAGCATAACAATACTCAAGATAATGGATACCAAAATGAAGACCCAAGACTTCCTTTTATAACTTTGTGAAGACCCCTCCGGAAGCTTCTAGAAACCCTAATTCTTTTCCCTCCAAAGAATGGCGTCACTTTTCCTCAAGGCTTCATTTGACTTTTTAATGAAATTCATCTCTTCAAGATGGGCGTCCCACTTAAAGCTTCAAATATGACTTTAATAAATATAAAATTACCCTCAATGAGGTGCCACCCCTTAAAGACCACCTTTTAATACAACATTAAGTTATGAAACAAGGCCAAGGGGGGATCATAACACTAAAATATAATCATTGTTTCAAAGAAATGAACTTATCTCTCCAAAATGCATCCCAAGGCCCAAATTGAACAAACCAACTGAGACGACTGAAGAGGAAAGTCCACTGCCATAAATAGAATTTACTAAAAATAGTAAATTCCTGAAGGTGCTCGGAATGCCAAGAAAACACACCACTGCGAAGCTCTCTGAAAACCCAAAAAGAATCCGCCATTCAATCATCAATTCAAGAGCAATAGCAACCCCCAAAACATGAAACCCTAATTTCACCTTCCGAGTAGGCTACGGGTCTTCGGAATAGGCCAACGGTCAACTAAAAAGATCATGCTCGAGAAGGGGACAATACAATCCGCCCTCCCCAAGATTGCTTGTCCTCAAGCAATCGCAAACCTGGATGCTGCAGAGTCTCATCATTCTCCCAAGTCGCATCCTCCATAGGCAAGTTCTTCCACTTCACAAAGTATTCTCTGATTGTTCTTTTTCTCAAAGAACGCTCTCTGGAATCAAGAATCTCTTCTGGAATCAAAACTATAGTCCTTCTTCATCCAAAGGTGGCAGCTGTGATGAAGCAAAACATTGTGTCCAAGTGCTTTCTTGAGGCGAGACACGTGGAAGACATTGTGTACTCTGCTATTCGAGGGTAGCTCCAACTCATAAGCTATTGCTCCCACCTTTCCGATAACCTTGAATGGCCCATAGAAACGAGGTTTGAGCTTCTCAGCTCCACTCTTCTTGAGAGTAGACTATCTGTAAGGCTGTAGTCGAAGATAAACCATATCTCCAACCTCAAAAGAGCACTCAACACGCTGCTGATCAGCGTACATCTTCTGCAGATTTTGTGCAATCTGAAGATTGTTCTTCAATGATTTCAAGATATCTTGACTCTGCTGCAACAAATCCTTGGCTTGAGGGGCTTTGCTATCGCCAAACACCAAATCAACAAAGCTAGGAGCTTCATAACTGTAAAGAGCCAAGAAAGGTGACATCCTTATTGACATGTGGAAAGTAGAATTATAACAATACTCTCCTATGTGAAGCCATTTCACCCATGTTCTTTGCTGCTCCAAAACATAGTTTCTCAAATAGCCTTCCAACCACTTGTTCACTATCTCAGTTTGTCCATCGGTTTGGGGATGATAACTAGTGCTTGGAGTAAGCACTGTACCACTCATTCTAAAGATCTCTTGCAAAAAAGTGCTTAGGAACTTGTTGTCCCTATCACTCACAATGTTTTTTGGCAACCCATGTAACCTAAACACCTCATGAAAAAATAGATCTGCAACTTGGGCTGCTGAAAAAGAGCTGGTAATGGCGAAGAAGTGAGCAAATTTTGTTAGTCTGTCCACTACAACATAGATACTTGTTGACGTGCTTTTTATGACAACGTCAGCACAGAATAAAGTTGTCCAACGGTCACTCTATTCTCTCTTGATCAAAGTGTCCCACATGCTAAGATTGCTTGAAAGTTCATGTGTTCGACTCCAAGGTTCCTTTTATCGCGAATAGACTCAGTTGGTTGATGTGTTTTGCTGGTTATTTCAAGGGGACTTACGTAGTTGTTCGATTCTGTGAAGCAATTAGGACATGAATGATTTGGCAATATTGTTCTGGTATCTAGACTGACTCGGAAAATGCAGAATTTAAAGGGGATAGGGATAGGAATTCTACAATCTACTCCTAAAGGGTGGAATGTAAAGATCAATTCGAACAATCTTCAAACCAGACTCCGCTTTGCCTCCCTCCGGACAACTTCCACAAAGTTGGTGCAATCTTCAAAGGATGAGAAAATATTCAAACCATGACACAACATGTTCATACCATCACAACGATGCATATGGACATATGAGTCACAATCGAAGTTAAGCGCTATTACTCCAGTTGACCACGCAAGGCGAACTCACCGTCAGCCAGTCCACTAGTGGTATGGACGAGAAGACTTGCTCAAATGAAACACCACATTCCATAGCTAACAACTACTTGCATGAAATAAAAATCTATTTTACTCTATCTACCTTGAATTGGAAAGACGAAATGGCCTTGCTAGCTACTCATAACAAAGAAGAAATCACCAAGCAATGAAACTCTTTGTATTATGAAAAGTGTTCACAACAACCTTTTACAAAACTTTCAAAGGAAAGTTTTCTTCCCTCCTCAATCTAAAGCTAACTTCTAAGCTAAATGCTATATGCCTTCTACTCTCTAGCTCTGATCCAATTCCAATTCTAATCTCTATCTAATATGTTACAAATGAGGGGGGATGCCCCTTTTATAATAAGTCCAATTCAGTGGACGGTTTAGATCGAATTACAATGAAGGGCTCAGATCGAGCCACCTATGCCCTGATTAGGGTTTCTGCCCTAAAAACCGCCACAGAGAGGAGTGGGCAATGAATGCACAGAATATTCTCCACTCCCTTGCAGGAACCATTATCTGCAATTAATGCCCACTTTCTTCCTCTAGAAGATTCTCGTCCAGAAACGCGTTCCCACTGTTTGTCTGCCAATTTTGTTGCGTTAGGAGGAGAGGCGAGTACGCGGTTGATATGAAAGTGATGAGCAAAGAATTCCTCCTGTTCGGCCCTCCTGATGCTTTGACTCCAGGACGCACTTCTTCCTTGCAAATTTCATATTTCTTTAGCCCATTGCCTTGGGCGCATTTGCCTCTTTTGCATCACGTTCTTAGTGCCTTAGACAAATCTTCACTTTCGTTTCCAAAGTTGCAACGTTGTCTAGCTTCATCAAGTCCTCATGCCTTGGCTTCAACGTTCATCCTGCAAAACAAAAGAAGAGTATCAGAACACTTTAAAATCTAAATTCACTTTACTTACCTTATTTCCATGTTCTGACCGCTTGATCTCCGAATCTTGATAGAATTCATCACTTTTCTAGCAAACTTTCATCATGGGTGTATCCACCACCTTGCCTGGAGTTTGTGCCTTAGAAGATATTTCACCTTGGGGGGTGCATTTGAACGCTTGATGGTCGAGCTTCAGTTCATTTTCAAATTCCTTCATGCCTTAGACAAATTTCTTCCCCGTGAGTGTATTTGATCCCCTCTGCTTTCCTTTTCGATGCCTTAGAAAATTTATCCATCTGAGCCTTAGGAACTTTGTTGAACGGGTGCCAGGCCAAAATCCCTGCCGAAACAACACGAGCAAGGTGTGGAAGAACCTCAAATCATCTCCGAGTGAGAAATATCCAATACCCAGAAGAAATTTCCCCTCAGAAATCATCGTTTTCATGTGTATCCAAACGAAGGGGTACATTTAATTTTTATTATTTTGAAAATAATAAAATTGCTAAGGTTCACCCGTTTTTTTTACTCTGGAGGAATTCTACGCCTGTAATCTCCATTTTTCCTGCCTTAGTATTTTCATGCTTCCCTGAAGAAATTCCCTCCTGCATCTGGGAGAATATCACCTTGCACTTAGAGATTTTATACCACCTCCTCCAGGCGTATTTTCTAATTTCCCCTTAGAAAATGCCTTAGAAAATTTATTTTAAATATCACATCCTTGGGCACACTTCATAACACATACCTTTACCTTCGTTTCCCAAGCAATTTCACGCCTTAAAATTTTGCCTTACACTTAGCAACTTTTCTCAAGTCCCAACTTCCTTGGAGCGTATTTGAAGTCTTCTACTTCCATTTTCTAACTTAGAAATTCCTTCAACATTTCCTTCTCTCTAGGCGTATTCCCTTCAGTGGCATTTTATTTTAATGCCATAGACAAATTCCTAAGTCTTATATCTCCTCCTTACTCTGGGCGCATATGACTCCTTGAACCCTCATTTTCAATGCCTTAGAGATTTCTCAACTTGTCATTTCCTCCTTATGATGGGCGCATTTTACCCCATGAGCCTCCATTTCCCTCATATTTAGAAAATATTCTAAGTCTTGCCTTCATACTTCCTTAGAGGGCGCATTTAGAGGTTTGTGCTTTTATTTTTCAACACTTAGAAAGTTCTCAATTCAGCTTCACTTGCTGGGCGCATTTACCACCTTGTGCTTCTATTTTCCTTTACTTAGAAAATTCTCAATTCAGCTTCACTTGCTGGGCGCATTTACCACCTTGTGCTTTCATTATTGTGACTTAGAATACTTTTTGAGTGGCCTTGCTTGAGGGCGCATTTGAGGTCTTCTACTTTTATTTCCCCACGCCTTTGACATCTCCTTCTATCATCTTCCTTGGATGCATATGGAAGGGGTGTCCACCTTCACTTTTCTCCACTTAAACTTATTTACCTCATACTCCTTCTAAGGGCGCATTTAGGGGGGGCTACTTCTATTTTCATGCCTTAGAAATTATTTCAACCAGCAAGCTACCTTGGGCGCATTTTGCCTAGGTAGCTTCCATCTTGCATTAGAGTATTTCTTGGCCTTCATCTATCATGGGGCGCATTTGAGACATTGAACTTTTATCTTCATTATGGGTGCATTCCCATGTGTGAGCTTTTATTTTGAAGGTGGGCGCATTTGGAAGGGGTTACTTTCATTCTTGTGCCTTAGGCGTTTTTCTCATCTTACTTGGGCGCATTTCAAGGGGTCCACTTCTACTTGAGGGCGCATTTTGACATGTGAGCTCTTAATTTTGCCTTGTAAAATTTCTCTTAGCCACCTCCAGCACAAGGGCGCATTTCATAGGATGAACTTTGATTTTGACTTAGAATTTTTGCCTTGATTATTCCATCAAGGGCGCATTTAGAGGGTCAAGCTCACATTTTCCATGCCTCTACCTGCCCTTGCTTTTGCATTCTATTTTTAGCAAGTCCCTTGATTTACGACTTCTACAGCTTCGTTCTGCCTAAAAATTTCACCATATGATCCTCGTAGTTTGATGAACTTGTTT
The DNA here is from genome assembly GCA_007115665.2 of Sequoiadendron giganteum. Lineage (NCBI taxonomy): Eukaryota > Viridiplantae > Streptophyta > Pinopsida > Cupressales > Cupressaceae > Sequoiadendron > Sequoiadendron giganteum. Next base: position 201,808,782 of record CM021101.1, read on the forward strand.
TGCCTGTCCCATGCTCTGACCTGCCATTTATAGCCACCTGCTATTTATAGTAAGTTTTGACTTTCTGACTTTAGTAGCTCCGTTTTGCCTGAAAGTTGCAACGCTTGATCTTGATAGCTTGAGTGTCACTCTGATTGCACCCTCGGGTGCAGACCTGCTATTTATAGTCGTGCCCTGACTTACTAAAAATAGTAAGTTCTCCGATTTCGCTCAAATTTTGCTAGCAGGTACCTTGAAGTGTGCTGACATTGGTGGGGTTCTTCGTTTCGGCTACTTTTGGATTTTACCCCCTATAAAAGTGGAAACCCTAATTTGACTTGTATGTATCCCGAACGGTCTCCGTTTGACTTCGTTCCTTTTGCATGTCGTTCTGTTTGCTGAACTGGAGTGTTGGGGGCGGCTGCCAGAGTGTACTTGCTAAAAATAGAAACTGCCCGAAAAGTGACTCATCCACTACCGGATGGTTTTGCATGTCATATTGCCCGTGGGATCTCAAAAAACCCAAAAAAACCAAGAAAACTGGTCTGCATGCATGCACTGGCTAAAAATAGTAAGTCCTCAAAACTCGATCTTCTCCGCTTGCATGTCACATTGTTGCAAAGTTCTTGAAAAACCCATAAAGAAAAACCCGACATGCGTTGAAAAACACTGCATGCGAACCCTAAAAATAGCCTCCGAATGCTGAACTCTGAAAGTGATCGTCTTGGTTTGCATGTTACATCACTGCGAAGGTTTTGGAAAACCCAGAAGGATTCTCCAGACATGCATCTGAAAAGCTCATGTGGAAACCCTGAAAATGGCTCTTGAAGCCTGAACTGCCAAAAATAGCAAGTCGTCTGATCTGGCTCAAAATTTACGTGTAGGCAGCTTGATGTTACCCGGATGCAATGGAACTGACAGAATTCCAAAATCTCAATAAAATAGTCCCAAATTGAATACTTACTAAAAATAGTAAGTTGCCGGAATACAGTGAAAATTTAGGGGGACTCTGCTGGAAGCCTTCTGACTGCTGTACTGAGCTTGGATTTCAATTTTATAACTCAGTTTGACCTTTAATAAGCCTGAAGGATGAAAACCCTAATTACGGACTTAACCAATACTTTAACCTGGGTCAAACGACAGGACATCCCCGGAAGGACCAGAGACCAGAGAGAGAGCGAACCAAAGCCAAAAGACCAGAATGGAGCAAAATTTAGGGGGTCCCCATCTTGATGGGGTGATGTGTGAAAAAGGGTCACAACAATACTGTCTTTTACTTGGACCTTGGGCAACCCCGTGATGAAGTCCATCGATATGCTTTCCCATTTTCGATTGGGAATAGGGAGAGGGTGTAGCAAACCAGCAGGTAGAGTATGCTCATTCTTGTTCATTTGTCAGGTGTCTATAGCCCCGATGAGGTTGTCGCTACAATTCTCACGAATATTGCTCCACTGCCAGCCAGGCGTCCATAGCCCCGGTGGAGTTACTCGTATATTCCCAAACCAATATTCAAAGTACGATATTTCTTTCATTTTCTTTCTTTTGATATTTCTTTTTTTTAGCATATTTTCTCCTTTTCTCTTGATTATCCGTCAATTCCATAATTGGTTGGCATGCAATGAAGCTACCAATGGGTTTGAGAATTGCAGTGGCGCTGAAGTAAGATTTAAAATTTTCACTTGTCGTAACCCCTCCCAAGGAATCAAAATGACTCAAAGCAGCTTGTTTGAACCAATAGGACATGATGATCTCAGGCTCATGTGTTAAGACACAATAACTGATTAAACTTTCGAGTCGAGCTTACATGAGACCGGATGATAATAAGAGGAAAACAACCTTGGCATTTTATCATTTGCATAAATTCATAGAAGTCCCTATGGAAGTAAACCAAACTGTGAAGAAACATCATCATCCCCATACGTAACGGGAAGCCCCAAAACTCAAGTCCATTCTGAACCCAAACCAAAACCACTTGAGCGGACAACTCAAGGGAAGAAACACCAAAACCAAAAACCCAAAGGGCAACAAACCAAAACCAAAACCCAAAAGGGAAAGCGGGAACAAAACAACCTAATCTACTATGTACAAAGTAGGATCCAGGAGGGAACCTACGCTTGGAAATAATGCTTGAGGAACTGCCCATTGACTGGCAATGGGATATCCTCTCCTGTTAGCGTTTTCAATCTGAATGCACTATCTCCCAGGATCTCAGAAACCTGATATGGGCCCAACCACAATTTGTCGAACTTGTCGTGACCACCTCTTCTTTCGTGGGCCTTATCCCAACATAAAACTAAATCTGAAATCCTGAAGGCCTTGACCTTGGCCTGCTTGTCGAACCATCTTTTCACGACTCCTTGGTGCTTAGCCAGATTTTCCAATGCCTCATCTCTTTTCTCCTCCAGGTGCATCAACTGAGACAACCTGACTTGAATTCGGTCTTCGCCTTCCAGATACTCCTGAATAAACTGAAGAGTAGGGATCCTTAATTGAACTGGGAAGACAGGGTCTTGCCCATACACCAAATGGTAAGGAGATGTTCCCAAAGAATTCTTCGTTCTAGTCCTGTCTGCCCACAAGGCAAACCTCAGCTGTGTGTGCCAATCCTTGGGGTTCTTATGTAGCAGCTTCCTGATATCATTCAATAGATTCTTATTTGTGGACTTTGCAAGTCCATTTCCTTGTGGATAATAATTTGAGGAGAACTTCAATGCAATCCCATACTCAAATGCCCAATTTGAAAACTTCAATGATGAAAAGGCGGGGCCGTTGTCGCACACCAAAGCGTGGGGGCATCCAAACCTTGTAACAATATTCTCTTCGAGGAACTTAATGACTACATCTGTGGTAGAAAGCTTCAAGGCTTGAGCCTCTGTCCATTTGGTGCAATAGTCTGTAGCTGTCAGTATGTACCTGTGCTGTGCCGAGGACGGTGGGTTAATCATTCCAATAAAGTCCAACCCCCACTTGGCAAACGGCCTGACCTCAATCACTGGCTGCAAGGGCATAGCCAGATTCTTTTCTCTGTATGCAGCTGTCTGACAAATGTGGCAAGTCTTCACATGCTCATAAGCATCCTTAAAAAGTGTGGGCCAATGATACCTAGCCCTTGAAATCTGATGAGATGTGGCCAAACCACCTCCGTGACCTGTCCCGAATTTCTCGTGGAAATGCTCCATAAGCTGCTTAGCTTCTCTTTTTCCTACACATCTCAAATAGATACCTTCGTGATTTCTTCTATAAAGTACTGATCCCTGCAGCATGAATCTCTGGCTCTTCATTCTTAAAGCCCTTCGTTGCACTGGATTCAAATGTGAAGGACACCTGTGGTTCAACAAATAGTAAACAGTGTCATCGTACCATTCCCCTGGGGACACCTCTTCCAGTATATATGTTTGTTGTACCAGCCCAGGTCCTGCCATTGCAATCGTTTGTGCCAATGCTTGTCCTCGGACTAACTTCATCGGCTGTATCTCTATGTCATATTCTTGCAAGCTGCCGACCCACTTGCCTCTTCTTTCTCCTAGTTCATTTTGCGTCAGTAATGTCTTTACTGTGGCATCTGGAACTATTGCATGTACTTTGCTCCTTAGGATGTAGTGCCTGAACTTCTTAGTTGCTTTTACTAGAGCATAAGCCTCCTTTTCTACATTGGCGTACCTTAATTCTGCTTCCTTCAATGGAGTACTCATGAAAGCAATTGGATGTTCATCTTTTTCTTCTGTTCTCTGGGTCAAGACCGCTACGCAAGTGTGTTCTGAAGCAAAGGAGTACAAGTAGAATGGTTTTGAATAATCCGGACTAACTAGCACCGAAGCATCTACTATTGCTTGTTTGATTTCCTCGAATGCCTTCTTTGTGAGAGGGGTCCATTCTATCTTTGCATCCTTTTTCAGCATTTCATTTAGTGGTCTGACAATCTCGGCGAATCCAGTTATGAATTTTCTCACAAAATTAATCTTGCCAAAGAAAGACCTCAACTCTTTCTGACTCCCTGGCATGCCGATCTTTGAAATTGCCTCAATGCGGTCTGGGTCAATTGATATGCCCTGTTCTGAGAGGACATGTCCTAACAATTTTCCTTCGGTGACTCCGAATACGCACTTCTTTGAATTGAGAGAAATACCAAATCTTCTGCATCTCTGGAAGATCTTTCTCAAGTCTTCAACATGATCCTCCCTCTTTTTGGAGAACACTGTCAAGTCATCCATGTATATAATAATGCATTTTCCAACTAAGTCTCTGAAAGCGATGTCCATAGCTCGTTGAAATGTGGCCCCGGCGTTGATTAGGCCGAAAGGCATTCTTCTGTAAGCGAATGTTCCCCACTTAGTGGTGAAAGCTGTTTTCAGTCTATCTGCTTCTTCAACCATCACCTGGTTGTAACCTGAATAACCGTCCAAAAAGGACATCATCTGGGAACCATTTACAATCTGCAAAACCTCATCCAACGAGGGCAAGGGATAGTTATCCTTCTCGGATGCTCTGTTTAGGTTGCGGAAGTCAACACATAACCTTATCTCTCCATTCTTCTTCCTGACGGACACTAGATTGGCGACCCACGTTGAGTGCCTTATTGGGAAGATTATTCTGGTCGAGAGGAGCTTCCTTACCTCCTGATATATCAACGGTTCCAACAGCGGGTTCACCGACCTTTGTCTTTGCCTGAATGGTTTATTTCTCGGCTTCAACGGGATCGTGTGCGTGATCAAGGTAGTGTCGTATGTCTTTAAGTCTTCATAGCCCCAGGCTACCACGTCAGAGAACTCTCTCAATGCTTGCACTATTCCTTCTCTTTCTTTTGGGGTACACACTTTTCCCACAAATACATTCTTTACTTGCTCACTAGTTCCCAAGTTGATTGTCTCACATTCATCCCCTTGGGTGCTTTGATTTCGACTTAGTTTATCAGGGTCAAAGAGCCTCTCTAACTCCACCATGCCTCTAGGAATGACATTTGTCTTCAAATTTAAGATACCTTCGGTGTCAAATTCCGCTTCTTCAGTTTCTTCTTCGTCTATAATCTGTGCTTCAAACACCCCTGAGTTAGTCAAGAATTCCAAAATCTGCTTATCATCATCAAACACCTGGAAATTCTTTATATTATCTGGAACTGAAGGTGTGGAGATCAATTCTACTGTGAACTTCTTTAGACCCTCCAACTCTAATGGCTCTAGTGAACTGGCTGCCTGCGCGAGGGAATTAGCCACTGGATTTTTAGCTCTGTATACTTGCTTGATATTGAATGCATCGAAGCTTTCGATCAAGTCCCAGACTCTGTTCCGGTACCGTCCCAATCTCTTGTCGTGGCAAGCATACTGTTTTCTTACTTGGCGGACCACTATGTTGGAATCTCCAATGGCATGTACAATTTTGGCACCTTTCTCTATAGCGAGGATCAACCCATGAATCAAAGATTCATACTCAGTAACGTTATTGGTGCAAGGGAACTGGAGCCTGCAAGCACCTAGATATGCCTCTCCCTTGGGGCTGATGAGTTCAAACCCTGCTCCATTCCCTTTGTTAGACTTTGATCCATCAAATCTCAGAGTCCACACTTGATCTTCTATATGAACGCTATGGGTATTGGGACCATTTTTCTCCACTGCGGGCTCAATCTTCTCACTTTCTACCCATTCCTTTGTCAGGGAGCTTTTCTTCTCATTTATTTCTTCTAGTTCTTCCACCAAAGAGACTTGTGGAACTCTCTTTGAAACTTCTTCAATGGCCATTTTGCACATGGCACATGTGAATTCTGGATGGAAAGCTTCATGGATCCTGCACCAATTGGGCATTAACATACTGCTGATGGAAACATTCTTCCCTGATTCCATCTTTTGCTTGATGCTTCTCAGCACAAAGTTTCTAAAATTTTCAAACATCCCCTCACCATCGCTTGAGTCATCTTCAATCAATACTTCAGTAGAGGGAGACGTACCTTCCAAGTGTTTTTCTTGATTTACACTCTGCAACATGAGGACTTCCTATTTGACTGGCTTGTACGAACCCAAATCAGTCTCCGCAAACAATACCTCATTGTTATCACCATATTTAGTGATCATCAACCGGAGCCGTGGTGTGCTTTCCACTCTTATTTGGTTAGGGATTCCCCTCCAAGGCAGCCACATGTGAGAAAAGTCGGTGGCGACATACCCGTTCAACTTTCGGCACCAATCTCTGCTAAGCAGCATGCCGTACCCATCTGGTATATCTACAACGGAAATATCAATACGGCTTTGGATTCTAGGATCTGCGGCTAGCTGCATGTGGATGTCGTTTAGTTCCCCAACAACAGGAACTTCTGTTTTATCCAATTGAGTCACCTTCTTGTTGGTGTGGAGCGGGATTAGGCCCAATCTTTCGCATACCTTCAAAGGCATGACGTTGCTTGAAGCTCCGAAATCAATCAAACAATTGTGTAACATTTTTCCGAATATTCTGACTGAAACCAAGAATGGGGCTGGTTCATCTTTCCCCTGATAAAACACTACTGGTTTTCTTCTTTCATCTGCTACTTCATTTTTCCTTTCATCTTTATGGTCCGACTGGACTTGCTTGCCTTGAGTCATATTTCTCGCATTCTGTTTCTGCTTCACGGCATCATCAGCTTGAGAGCTTTTCTCAATCTCGGCCTTTCCAGGAGTGCCTGTAGAATTTAATACCATACCCTCAAAGTTCTGATATTGTTGTGGTTCCTCCCAAGAATCGTAGGAGGTTTGTGGCACACTTTGCACCACATTTGTGTTCTGTGCAGGAAGGGGCTGCGTGACAACCTGGGGGTGTCTTGGCATGTTAGGTGCCTCTTGCGAAGTGCTTCTTGCGGTGGGGATTTCAGTCAATGTCCCTAAGAGAGTCTCTCTTACTTCTTGGACCTTCATCGACTCATAGAGTGGTAAACTGACCTTTATCTTCTTAAATTCTTCCAGTACAAAGGAGCTCAGCTTTCTTATATCTTCTCTAGGAGAATTCTCCTTTTGTCCTCGGATCAACTGGTAAACTGGCTGTTGACGCATTTGCAGTCCATTTGATCTTGCTTGTGTGGTCCCCTGTTGCCTATACTCCAGAGAGTCTTTGGGTGCAATTGGCACGTTGCTCGCATTAGGATGCGACGGAGTAGAAAAGTTATTTGGTGGCGTTGACGAAGTCAACGGTTCCCTTTGAGGATAACCTCTTTGATACACTTTAGGGGGGCCACCATCAGTAGTCTGGAGAGCTTGCACTTCTCTGATTCCCTCCACCAAGACACTATTGTTAAGAGGCGGGAAACTATAGCCGTCTCTGCTTAGGGGCTCATCTGGTGATGCGTACGTGACATGAGCCTCTGAAGGCGTTTGAGCCTCTGGCGTCCCCACGGGACCATTTGCCGAAGCTGGTGGAAACCTCTGATTAACCGACGGAGGTGTATAACTTTGGAATTCAGGTGGAAACTTGAAGTCTTCCAAGATCAGGGCTTGATCGTACCGGGGTGTTGGAACTATTTCATACCCCGTGATTGGAGGATTCTCCACTGGTTCTGTATTTTTCACTTCTCCTCTGAAGATGTCAGCAGCGACTTGGAACTCGTGGCATTGCAACTCAGAGTGCTGATTAGTGTTGTGCAATCTACACCATCCTGACAAGGCGGCCTCCGCCAGGTATACTCTGTCTGCCGGACGGTTCTCAAGAGGCGGTGGGTTATCCAGCGGTGTAGGAACACCTCCATTGTTGGGTCCCGTATTCCAGGATCTCTTTTGGAATCCTTGATTGTTATTTCTATACCCATGATTTTTCTCCTTATTGTATCCTTGATGAGCATCATGGTGATGATTCGGAGGATTATTTTGATATCCTCGATTAGCACCTTGGTGTGCTTGATTGTTCCTTTGCATGGCTTGAATCTGATTATTTTTATTTCTGAGGTATGTCACCTCAGTTGACAGCTTCTTTACTTGTTCCACCAGACCTTTTATTTCATCTCTTTCCTCTTGAGTCTGTGTCGGCGGTATTGTGTTTTGCAGATAGACCGGCTGTGCGATTGACGCTTGAGATGAAGGTACTCCAGGGTGGAGAACCAACTGATTTGATGGCGCGGTTGCCTGGTAAGATGGTTGTGGAACTGGATTTAATGCTGGAATTTGCTGATTCCAGGTTTGTATCTGACCGCTCGTAGAACTTAAGCCAGTGTATAGTGAGGGACCAGTTGTATTTTGTCCCATGTTCTGGCTCACTTCAATTGCCTTAGCATAAGCTAAGTTCATATCGGCAGGAGCGGGGTGAGCTTCTCTCACAAACATTGCAGTTAAGGGGTCCAAAGCGGCGTAGTAGTTTTCTCTAGCATCCGTGATAGTGTAAGGAGTTCGTAATCTTGTGAGAGCCTTCTGGAATCTATTGTTAAACACATGAATGGGCTCTTTTTCTTGCCTCCTTACTTCTACAAACTGTCTGAACAATTCTGTGGGAGTGATGGGAATACCAAACTTTCCGATGAAGGCCGTCTTCATCTGTTCCCATGTTTTGATTGAACCGACTGGCAAATGTATGAACCAATAATGGGCCTCTTCCCCAAAGAATAGGGGAACAACCTGCAAGCTACATCTGCGTATGCAATCTGCCTATTGTGTAGGTGGTCTTCAAACATTTTGATGTGATCCTCAACAGTGCGGTTTACATCGTGGACGTGGAACTTGGAGCAAAAACTCTCTGGATTCTTTGGCATGTCGTTGATAGTCGGCAAACTCCAACGGAGATGGGTTGGTAACCAACCAAGTAGCACCATTTGCAACCGGCTGAGCCATTGCTTGCCTTCGCCGATATACAGTTGTTGGAGTCGTTTGTTGCTGCTGCTGAATTGCTACTGGTGTGGTATCTCGGGCGGGTCCTTGCTAGGCAAACCTTGAAATGCTAGGCGGAGTTCTGAATAAGCTCGAGACCTCTTCACCGCTTACTGCTTCTTCACTTGCTTGGACTTCTTCGTTTGATACAATCTCTTCACTTGAGGGAACTTCCCCGTCTGATCGGGTACCTTTCCTCTTCCTTGTTCTAGTAGGTAGCTCTAGCTCTACAAGTTCCTTGGCTGAACTGGGTGCAGACCTCAAAATTCTCTTCAACTTATCCGGCGAGAAAGAACTGATGTGATCCAGGATGAAGCTGCTTCTTTCACTGGCGAGGCACGGGAGCAAGTGGCTGTCTTTGATTCAATAAATCTCTCTCAATAGCAACTTGGATCTCAATAGCTTTTTATTCTTCTTCTTGCAACACAAAGCTCATCCGCATGTACTCAGTTGCACTTCTCTTTGTTCTCCACGCGAGGTTGTTCAATCCTGAAAGGATATCTTCTTGATCGTCGTTGAATCCCAAATTTGGCTGTAACACCGGAGATATCCCTCTATGAGGTAGCACCATCTTGGTACATTACACTCTTATAATTTCTTTCGCTTCACTATAAAAGTGGGTAGGCCCTCCTTCTAGCGCCAATTCTGTTGACGTGCTTTTTATGACAACGCCAGCATAGAATAAAGTTGTCCAACGGTCACTCTATTCTCTCTTGATCAAAGTGTCCCACATGCTAAGATTGCTTGAAAGTTCATGTGTTCGACTCCAAGGTTCCTTTTATCGCGAATAGACTCAGTTGGTTGATGTGTTTTGCTGGTTATTTCAAGGGGACTTACGTAGTTGTTCGATTCTGTGAAGCAATTAGGACATGAATGATTTGGCAATATTGTTCTGGTATCTAGATTGACTCGGAAAATGCAGAATTTAAAGGGGATAGGGATAGGAATTCTACAATCTACTCCTAAAGGGTGGAATGTAAAGATCAATTCAAACAATCTTCAAACCAGACTCCGCTTTGCTTCCCTCCGGACAACTTCCACAAAGTTGGTGCAATCTTCAAAGGATGAGAAAATATTCAAACCATGAAACAACATGTTCATACCATCACAACGATGCATATGGACATATGAGTCACAATCGAAGTTAAGCGCTATTACTCCAGTTGACCACGCAAGGCGAACTCACCGTCAGCCAGTCCGCTAGTGGTATGGACGAGAAGACTTGCTCAAATGAAACACCACATTCCACAGCTAACAACTACTTGCATGAAATAAAAATCTCTTTTACTCTATCTACCTTGAATTGGAAAGACGAAATGGCCTTGCTAGCTACTCATAACAAAGAAGAAATCACCAAGCAATGAAACTCTTTGTATTATGAAAAGTGTTCACAACAACCTTTTACAAAACTTTCAAAGGAAAGTTTTCTTCCCTCCTCAATCTAAAGCTAACTTCTAAGCTAAATGCTATATGCCTTCTACTCTCTAGCTCTGATCCAATTCCAATTCTAATCTCTATCTAGTATGTTACAAATGAGGGGGGATGCCCCTTTTATAATAAGTCCAATTCAGTGGACGGTTTAGATCGAATTACAATGAAGGGCTCAGATCGAGCCACCTATGCCCTGATTAGGGTTTCTGCCCTAAAAACCGCCACAGAGAGGAGTGGGCAATGAATGCACAGAATATTCTCCACTCCCCTGCAGGAACCATTATCTACAATTAATGCCCACTTTCTTCCTCTAGAAGATTCTCGTCCAGAAACGCGTTCCCACTGTCTGTCTGCCAATTTTGTTGCGTTAGGAGGAGAGGCGAGTACGCGGTTGATATGAAAGTGATGAGCAAAGAATTCCTCCTGTTCGGCCCTCCTGTTGCTTTGACTCCAGGACGCACTTCTTCCTTGCAACTTTCATATTTCTTTAGCCCATTGCCTTGGGCGCATTTGCCTCTTTTGCATCACGTTCTTAGTGCCTTAGACAAATCTTCACTTTCGTTTCCAAAGTTGCAATGTTGTCTAGCTTCATCAAGTCCTCATGCCTTGGCTTCAACGTTCATCCTGCAAAACAAAAGAAGAGTATCAGAACACTTTATAATCTAAATTCACTTTACTTACCTTATTTCCATGTTCTGACCGCTTGATCTCCGAATCTTGATAGAATTCATCACTTTTCTAGCAAACTTTCATCATGGGTGTATCCACCACCTTGCCTGGAGTTTGTGCCTTAGAAGATATTTCACCTTGGGGGGTGCATTTGAACGCTTGATGTTCGAGCTTCAGTTCATTTTCAAATTCCTTCATGCCTTAGACAAATTTCTTCCCCGTGAGTGTATTTGACCCCCTCTGCTTTCCTTTTCGATGCCTTAGAAAATTTATCCATCTGAGCCTTAGGAACTTTGTTGAACGGGTGCAGGCCAAAATCCCTGCCGAAACAACACGAGCAAGGTGTGGAAGAACCTCAAATCATCTCCCAGTGAGAAATATCCAATACCCAGAAGAAATTTCCCCTCAGAAATCATCGTTTTCATGTGTATCCAAACGAAGGGGTACATTTAATTTTTATTATTTTGAAAATAATAAAATTGCTAAGGTTCACCCGTTTTTTTTACTCTGGAGGAATTCTACGCCTGTAATCTCCATTTTTCCTGCCTTAGTATTTTCATGCTTCCCTGAAGAAATTCCCTCCTGCATCTGGGAGAATATCACCTTGCACTTAGAGATTTTATACCACCTCCTCCAGGCGTATTTTCTAATTTCCCCTTAGAAAATGCCTTAGAAAATTTATTTTAAATATCACATCCTTGGGCACACTTCATAACACATACCTTTACCTTCGTTTCCCAAGCAATTTCACGCCTTAAAATTTTGCCTTACACTTAGCAACTTTTCTCAAGTCCCAACTTCCTTGGAGCGTATTTGAAGTCTTCTACTTCCATTTTCTAACTTAGAAATTCCTTCAACATTTCCTTCTCTCTAGGCGTATTCCCTTCAGTGGCATTTTATTTTAATGCCATAGACAAATTCCTAAGTCTTATATCTCCTCCTTACTCTGGGCGCATATGACTCCTTGAACCCTCATTTTCAATGCCTTAGAGATTTCTCAACTTGTCATTTCCTCCTTATGATGGGCGCATTTTACCCCATGAGCCTCCATTTCCCTCATATTTAGAAAATATTCTAAGTCTTGCCTTCATACTTCCTTAGAGGGCGCATTTAGAGGTTTGTGCTTTTATTTTTCAACACTTAGAAAGTTCTCAATTCAGCTTCACTTGCTGGGCGCATTTACCACCTTGTGCTTCTATTTTCCTTAGAAAATTCTCAATTCAGCTTCACTTGTTGGGCGCATTTACCACCTTGTGCTTTCATTATTGTGACTTAGAATACTTTTTGAGTGGCCTTGCTTGAGGGCGCATTTGAGGTCTTCTACTTTTATTTCCCCACGTCTTTGACATCTCCTTCTATCATCTTCCTTGGATGCATATGGAAGGGGTGTCCACCTTCACTTTTCTCCACTTAAACTTATTTACCTCATACTCCTTCTAAGGGCGCATTTAGGGGGGGCTACTTCTATTTTCATGCCTTAGAAATTATTTCAACCAGCAAGCTACCTTGGGCGCATTTTGCCTAGGTAGCTTCCATCTTGCATTAGAGTATTTCTTGGCCTTCATCTATCATGGGGCGCATTTGAGACATTGAACTTTTATCTTCATTATGGGTGCATTCCCATGTGTGAGCTTTTATTTTGAAGGTGGGCGCATTTGGAAGGGGTTACTTTCATTCTTGTGCCTTAGGCGTTTTTCTCATCTTACTTGGGCGCATTTCAAGGGGTCCACTTCTACTTGAGGGCGCATTTTGACATGTGAGCTCTTAATTTTGCCTTGTAAAATTTCTCTTAGCCACCTCCAGCACAAGGGCGCATTTCATAGGATGAACTTTGATTTTGACTTAGAATTTTTGCCTTGATTATTCCATCAAGGGCGCATTTAGAGGGTCAAGCTCACATTTTCCATGCCTCTACCTGCCCTTGCTTTTGCATTCTATTTTTAGCAAGTCCCTTGATTTACGACTTCTACAGCTTCGTTCTGCCTAAAAATTTCACCATATGATCCTCGTAGTTTGATGAACTTGTTTTGCCTATCCCATGCTATGACCTGCCATTTATAGCCACCTGCTATTTATAGTAGGTTTTGACTTTCTGACTTCAGTAGCTCCGTTTTGCCTGAAAGTTGCAACGCTTGATCTTGATAGCTTGAGTGTCACTCTGATGCCACCCTCGGGTGCAGACCTGCTATTTATAGCCGTGCCCTGACTTACTAAAAATAGTAAGTTCTCCGATTTCGCTCAAATTTTGCCAGCAGGTACCTTGAAGTGTGCTGACATTGGTGGGGTGCTTCGTTTCGGCTACTTTTGGATTTTACCCCCTATAAATGTGGAAACCCTAATTTGACTTGTATGTATCCCGAACGGTCTCCGTTTGACTTCGTTCGTTCTGCATGTCATTCTGTTTGCTGAACTGGAGTGTTGGGGGCGGCTGCCAGAGTGTACTTGCTAAAAATAGAAATTGCCCGAAAAGTGACTCATCCACTACCGGATGGTTTTGCATGTCATATTGCCCGTGGGATCTCAAAAAACCCAGAAAAACCCAGAAAACTGGTTTGCATGCATGCACTAGCTAAAAATAGTAAGTCCTCAAAACTCAATCTTCTCCGCTTGCATGTCACATTGTTGGAAAGCTCTCGAAAAACGCATAAAGAAAAACCCAACATGCGTTGAAAAACACTGCATGCGAACCCTAAAAATAGCCTCCGAATGCTGAACTTTGAAAGTGATCATCTCGGTTTGCATGTTACATCACTGCGAAGGTTTTGGAAAACCCAGAAGGATTCTCCAGACATGCATCTGAAAAGCTCATGTGGAAACCCTGAAAATGGCTCTTGAAGCCTGAACTGCCAAAAATAGCAAGTCGTCTTATCTGGCTCAAAATTTACGTGTAGGCAGCTTGATGTTACCCGGATGCAATGGAACTGACAGAATTCCAAAATCTCAATAAAATAGTCCCAAATTGAATACTTACTAAAAATAGTAAGTTGCCGGAATACAGTGAAAATTTAGGGGGACTCTGCTGGAAGCCTTCTGACTGCTGTACTGAGCTTGGATTTCAATTTTATAACTCAGTTTGACCGTTAATAAGCCTGAAGGATGAAAACCCTAATTACACAGACTTAACCAATACTTTAACCTGGGTCAAACGACAGGACATCCCCGGAAGGACCAGAGACCAGAGAGAGAGCGAACCAAAGCCAAAAGACCAGAATGGAGCAAAATTTAGGGGGTCCCCATCTTGATGGGGTGATGTGTGAAAAAGGGTCACAACAATACTGTCTTTTACTTGGACCTTGGGCAACCCCGTGATGAAGTCCATCGATATGCTTTCCCATTTTGGATTGGGAATAGGGAGAGGTTGTAGTAGACCAGCAGGTAGAGTATGCTCATTCTTGTTCATTTGACAAGTGGGACACTCCTGAATGTAGCGTTGAACTTCCCCTTTCAGCCCTTTCCAAGAAAATCTTTCCCAAATCTACCTATATGTCTTGAAGAACCCTTGATGACCAGCAAGTGGAATGTCATGAAATGTCAACAAAATCTTCTTTTTGAGCTTAGAATCAGCCACCAAAAATATTCTACCCTTGTAGTGTATCAGCCCTTCAACCACTTTGTACCATTCGTCATGAAAAGTTCCCTCAATGAGCTCAAATGAGGTCTCCTAGATAGAGCATCGGCCACAATATTGTTTTTACCTTTGACATATTCAATGTCAAAATCATAAGCTTGAAGCTTACTCACCCACTTTTGTTGCCTCTCGTTCAAATATATCTGATGCATGAAGTGCTTGAGACTATTGTGATCAGTCTTGACCACAAAATTGCTCCCCACCAGATACTGTCTAAACTTAGCTAATGCATGCATAATGGCAAGCATTTCCTTGTCGTAGATGGAGTAGGTCCTTTCAACACCTATTAATCTTCTGCTCTCAAACACAATGGGATGTTTGTCTTGCATCAAAACAGCCCCAACTCCTTCACCGGATGCATCACACTGTAGCTCGAAAGGCTTGGAAAAGTCTGGAATAGCTAAAACTGGACAAGAGCTCATGATCCTCTTAAACATATCAAAAGTAGTTTGGGCCTTTTCTGTCCAACAAAAAACCCCCTTTTTTGTGAGGTCAGTAAGAGGAGTAGCATTCTACGAGTAGCCCTTCACAAATCTTCTGTAAAATCCATAAAGACCCAAGAATCCTTTCAACTGAGTCAAATTCTCAAGAGGTGGCCAATCAATCATTGCTTTGATCTTTTCAGGATCAACCTTAACTCCTTCAGCACTGATTATATGACCAAGGTAAAGTAGCTCCTTCATATCAAATTCACATTTGGATTCTTTGGCAAACAAACTCTCCGATTCTAGGATTCTAAGCACCTCCTCCAAGTGCTTGAGATGTTCTTCCCATGTCTTGTTGAAGATCAGAATGTCATAAAAAAAATCAGTACAAACTTCCTCAACTGCTTCTGGAAAACTCTGTTCATACAAGACTAGAAGGTAGCAGGAGCATTAGTCAACCCAAATGGCATGACTAAAAATTTGAAGTGGCCATAGTGACATCTAAATGCTGTCTTCTCAACATTAGATCCTCTCATCCAAATCTGGTAGTAGCCTGATCTCAAATCGATCTTTGAAAAGAACTTGGCTCCATGTAGCTCATCAATGAGCTCATCTATCCTCGGAATGGGGTATCGATTTTTGATGGTGCTTTGATTCAAAGCACCATAGTCCACACACATGCGGATGGTACCATCCTTCTTCTTCACAAGAACAACTACTGAAGCGAAGGGACTCTTGCTTGGACGAATGAAGCCCATCTCCAAGAGTTCCTGCATGTTTCTCTCAAAATCGTCCTTCTGCTTCTTAGGGTACCGATAGGGAGTTGTAATAACAGGTTTAGCTCCTTCCTTGAGCTCTATGACATGCTCTGAACCCTGTTCAGGAGGTGGTCCAGGAGGTAAATCAGCAAACACCTTGCTCTTCTTTGTGAGTAAAGACTGAATATCAGAAGGATAGTCTCTCTTTGTTTCAATTGGACTAGCAGGAAGAATCATACATTCTGCAGCCCACTCAACTTGATCATTACGAATCAGCCTTGCCATTCTCTTGAATGACACAATCCGAGGACCACCATTGGACATTCCTCTTAGCACTACCTTCTTCCCATCGCATTGAAACTTGAGCTCCATGGTTTGCAGATTTAGAGAGATCTCTCTGAGTGAACACAGCCATTGAATGCCTAGAACAACATCCGTATCTCCAATATTGACTACATAGAAGTCATCCTTGACTTCATAGTTTCCCAATTGCATAGTCATGTTTGAGATCTTCTTGGTGCATGAGATGTGAAACCCATCAGCAACCATAACCTTGAAGCCTTCAAACTCTTCTGTTTGCAGCCCCTTCTTTGCCACCACAACTTCATCAATGAAGTTATGCGTTGCTCCAGTGTTAACCAAAGCAACTATTCGCTAGCCCTTAATCATCTCTCGAACTTTGAAGGATTCATTCTTTTGAAAGCTCGAAAGTTGAGCCAAAGTATCTCCACTTTCCTTTTCATCTTTGGACTCTTCTGGAGCTCTTTTGAAATATTCCGAGCCAAATTTTTTCAATTTCCAATTACAATGAGCAAAGCAACACACATCCGTTAGGGTTAGCACTTAAACCAAACGATGTGAAATTCAACTCTAACCAAGAATGCGTCGGATGACGATGAGCATATGGTCAGAGGATCTCAAAGCAATGCTGAATAAAGAACTCTAACCAAGAATGCGCCGGATGACGACGAGCATATGGTCAGAGGATCCCTATCTTCTATTATGCTGAAAGTAAACTCAACACCCAAAATGTGCTTTCAAACCCGGAGTGGGAATGGAGCTACCATAGGGCGGAGATGTAAGATATTACAATGCAAATCAAAGTAAATAGGCGGCAAGCCAGCCTCTTCCACTAATAGTGGGAAATATAATAAAGAGCTTACAAATGTGAATATTGGCTGGTTAGTACTACTAACAACCTTACAATGTAATATATCTCCTGCAAGCATGATGGATTATAGTGATAATCAAACTGCTGAAATGTAGAGCTACTCCATAATGATTAATATGACTAAGACAGACAATCCCAGCCCTATTAATAATTTTACTAAGTCTGATATGACAGACCTGCAGTTAAAAATGGTGAAACCAGCAACTCCAGAACTCACTTAAATACTCATATCTCTCTCAATACTCACTCATTTAACTTGAAATCAATTGCAAAACATTCTAATGATGATGACAATGAAGATGGATCACAAAAACTTCTCACAAAGACCCCTATTGATTTTGCATGACTTCCAAGCACTTACAAAGTGAAATTGCTTGCAAGCAAGGGCGATTTACTTTAGATAATTCATAGACTTCAAATAAAATTTTGGAAACTTGCACATATGGTTGCCCTACATAGGAAAATAGATTGGAACAGTACCCAGAACAATATTATTTCTGTTTCTTGAGTTGTGAGTAAAAACAACTTACAGCCATACAAACCAACAACTCTAAAATTGACAGAAAATACAATAACTCAACTACAGAGTGTGGGAAGAACCAACTACAACTAAACCTCTCAACTAGTTGTTGTCTTTCAAGTAAGAAGAAGAGCCAAGCTAGGAGGCTTTCATTCCTCGAAGCAGTCCCAAAGCCATTCCGGCAGCATAACAATGTCATAAACATAAGATAATCCAAAAGAAGATAAGGAACCTCCTTTATAGAATGAAGAGAAGACTCCGGAGGCTTCTAGAAAGTGCGCCCTAATCCCAAGCTACTTTTAGGTTTAATCTTTGACCAAAACCCTTTCTTCAAAATGGCGTACCTTCCTTGAGAGATATAAATCACTTTTTTTTTTTTTTTATAAAATATAAACTCCTTCAAATGGGCGTCCATTTTCCCTTGAGCAATTATAAACTTTAGAAATATAAAAATATTTCCTTCATGAGAAGATACCCCTCAAAGTCCCCTTCTTTAAAACAACTGTTAAGTTATATCACTAGGCCAAGGGGTATTTTTTATAATAAAACATTTTGACTTAAAATAACTTATTTCTCCAAAATGAACCCCTTAAGCCAAAAATGAGAATTACCCAATGAACTACCAGACGAGGAAAGTTGACTGAGCTGACGCTGACTGGACCACTGCTAAAAATAGAATTTACTAAAAATAGTAAATTCCTGAAGGTGCTCAGAATGCCAAGAAAAACATACCACTGCGATGCTCTCTGAAAACCCAGAAGGAAACCATAATCCAAACACCCAAACTCCAACAAGCAGAACCCTGAATCCTCAAGAGAACCCACCAAACAGTCAGAAACCCTAATTCTACCTCTGGCTAGCTGACAGCACCCTGGGAATAGGCCATCGATCACTGAGAAGTGCAGTGCTAAAAATGGGGACATTACATCTTTCCCTTTCGCTATCATCAAAATTAGGCTGCTGGTCTGAAGAATTAGAATTACTTTCTTCAGCTGAATAGTATTCAATTTGATGAAATTTGCCCCCTTTTGGGCAAATATGGTCTTGGGACCATTTTTCTCTACATTGGAAATATAATCCCTTTCTTCTGAGTTCGTTAAGTGTCTCTGGATCCAATCTTGTAACATGAGGTTTATGCTGTTGGAACTCCTTATGATAAGGTCTTTTTCCTTTATCCCTTTTGTGAAATGATGGCTTGGGTTGAAACTTTGCTTTGGGAGCAGCCCACTCCATGTTTCTTGCTTTCTTCATTGCCTCCTATAAGGAGGGTGGATTAAAAGCTTTAATCCAACCCTTGAGTGGTTCCATCAATCCTTCACTGAACAGGATCACCAAACGCCTCTCAGTAACTCCTGTGACCATGACTAAAAGTCTCTGAAACTCAGCTATGTAGACATCAATAGTGCCATGTTGCCTAAGCTGTGCCAAATCTCGGAAATACACTTCAAGATCTTTTTTCTCAAATCTCTTTATGAGCCTATTGGTGAACTCATCATAGGTAGTGATAGATCGATGACCCAAAGTGACTAGGCCATGGTACCACCACTCGTGCGCCACCCCATCTAGGTGTAGCGTAGTGAACTTAATCGCCTCCTCTTCCGCCATGGGTTTAAGAGCTAGATAGTTGTCTAACTTCTGTAGCCAAGCTCTGGCTGAACTATTGTCACTCCCATCAAAATGTGGAAGCGTAACCTTGTTGATGGCATGATGCAATTCCCCATGTACAGCTGTTCTTCTTGGTTCATAATGTCTTCCTTGTCCTCTATTCTTCCTTTTATGATCCAAAAAATCATTTTAAGACATATCCGCCTTAATTTCATTAGGGAGAGAATCATACTCAGTACGACCGAGTCTCAACTGTTCAACAAATGAAGCATTATCTTCTGGATCAGGTTGAGGGTTTACTGGTGCCAAGAAGGTGGGTTTGAATGGTCTGGAAGAAATGTATGTGTTGTTTGAAGCAGGCTGAGCAGTATGTCCATTATGCTGGTTGGTGGCACTGTGTTCTCCCCTATGTCCTGGATTGTTCTATGGAGTTGGGTTCTGACCCACTTTTCCCAACATGAGAGATACCATATCCAATAAGGCATCCATCTTCCTCTTGAATCTTTTTCCCAGACTTGACGATCTTTCTCTTCCCTTCCCTTTATCATCACCGTTGCCACCCGATGTTCTCTCATTATCCTCCATTTCTTCTCCTGGAGAAGATTCCCAATTTGCTCTTAATACCTCTAAAGCTATCTGACCTTCCGGAGCCTGATGCCACTGAAACTGACTGGTAGCCTTCTTGTATTCCCTTTCTAAGTATCTTTGTTCTTTGTTACTCATAGAGGGTTTGTTTCACAGGATGGCAGGATGCATGGCTCTGATACCACTGAAATATACCGAACCAATTTTTTTCAGGTTTTCAATTACAACGAGCAAAGCAATACTCAATCGTTAGGGTTAGTACGTAAACCAAACGATGCGGAATTTAACTCTAACCAAGAATGTACACCAGGATCCCGAGTTGGGCAAGGTGTGAACATATGGTCAGAGGATCTCAATGCAATGCTAATAAAGGAACTCTAACCAAGAATGCGCCAGATGACGACGAGCATATGGTCAGAGGGTCTTAATGCAATGCTGATACAAAGAACTCTAACCAAGAATGCGTCGGAGAATGACGAGCATGTGGTTAGAGGATCCCTACCAACTATTATGCTGAAGTAATTCAACGTCAAGAATGTGCTTTCCAACCCGAGATGGAATTGTAGCTACCATATGACGGAGATGCTAAGTATTACAATTGCATTAAAGAGAAAAAAAGGGATTGCTGACAGTACTATTGTTCAGCTTACAATAATTAGAGATTTGCTTGCCAAATACATAAAATAAATAAGTCTGATCATGCTGCAATTTAGTTAATGTTCCCTCAATAATCACAAAGACTGTCACCCCAAACCCCACTCAAATGATAGACTTTAAACAAACTGATATGCCTGATCAGCAACTTGAAAGACAGGACCAACAACATAAAACCCTACCAAATTGTTCATATCTCACTCATTTCTCAACCAAACGACTTCAAATCAAATGCAATGCACTCCTATGACAAGGGCGATCAAGCTGCATGCCCAAAACCACACTTAAACCCACTCATTTTTTAACAGGCTTCCCAATGCACTCCAAGGAGGGGCGACCTGGCAAGAAGGGCAAATTTCTTTAATAAAATCAGGTTCTCTGAAATAGGATCTCAAATTGGCACAAAGGGGCACCCAGCATAGACAAAAGGAAATATGCAATACCCAAAACGAATATATTTTTATTTTTTGATTTATGAATGAAACTACAGATTCAACCCTGTTATCAGCAACTCCAGAAAATGACATAAAATGCAATAAACTGAACTACAAGCAAAACTCAAGCTACAATGCAACAAGCAAACCTCACTACAAAATCCTCTCATAAAACTAGCTAAATCCTCCACTAGATGTTGTCTCTCAAGCATGAAGTCGAGCCAAGGCTAGGAGGCATTCATTCCTCGAAGCAGTCCAGCAACCATTTCGGCAACATAACAATACTTAAGATAACGGATACCAAAATGAAGACCCAAGACTTCCTTTTATAACTTTGTGAAAACCCCTCCGGAAGCTTCTAGAAACCCTAATTCTTTTCCCTCCAAAGAATGGCCTCACTTTTCCTCAAAGCTTCATTTGACTTTTTAATGAAATTCGTCTCTTCAAGATGGGCGTCCCACTTAAAGCTTCAAATATGACTTTAATAAATATAAAATTACCCTCAATGAGGCGCCACCCCTTAAAGACCACCTTTTAATACAACATTAAGTTATGAGACTAGGCCAAGGGGGGATCATAACACTAAAATATAATCATTGTTTCAAAGAAATGAACTTATCTCTCCAAAATGCATCCCAAGGCCCAAATTGAACAAACCAACTGAGACGACTGAAGAGGAAAGTCCATTGCCATAAATAGAATTTACTAAAAATAGTAAATTCTTGAAGGTGCTCAGAATGCCAAGAAAACACACCACTGCGAAGCTCTCTGAAAACCCAAAAAGAATCCGCCATTCAATCATCAATTCAAGAGCAATAGCAACCCCCAAAACACAAAACCCTAATTTCACCTTCCGAGTAGCCTACGGGTCTCCGGAATAGGCCAACGGTCAACTGAAAAGATCATGCTCGAGAAGGGGACATTACAGCTTAATCCTATCTATCTGCATACTCCTTTTGCTGATTCTAGGTGTACTGCAAATTATCCTTAAGTGACTTAAGGACATCCTAATTCTCCTATATCTAATCTTGGCCTTGGGTGCCCAACTATCACCAAATGCCACATCCATAAATGAATAAGCCTCATAACCGTATAGTGCTCTGAAAGGTGACATCCCAATCGACATATGATAGGTGGTATTATAACAATACGCACCCAGATGTAACCATATAACCTAGGTCCTCTACTGCCTTGTAACCTAGTTGCACAGATAACCCTCAATCCACTTATTCACTATCTCTATTTGCCCGCCTATCAAAGGGTGATAGCTAGTGCTCAGAGTCAATTTTGTACCCGAAAACTTGAATAACTCCTACCAGAAAGCACTAAGTAAATGGCTATCCCTGTCACTAACAATATTCTTTGGTAACCCATGTAACCTAAATACCTCCTTGGAGAATAAATTTACCACTTGCGGTGCCTTGTACTCTGAGGAGAAAGCCATGAAATGTGCAAATTTCTTTAGCAAATCAACCACTACAAAGATGCAATCTCTACCTTGTACCTTCAGAATATCAGTGATGAAGTCCATTGATATGTTGTCCCATTTCTACTCTAGAATAGGCAATGGCTGCAATGGGCTAGCAGGGAAAGTGTGCTCTGACTTGTTCTATTAACAAGTGGTGCACTCTCTAACATGATGCAAAACATCATCTTTGAGGCCCCTCCAGGAGAACCTCTCTCTAATCTATTTGTAGGTTTTGAAGAACCTAGGATGTCCTACCAAAGGATTTTCATGCACAACTCTCATGATTTTCTCTTTCAACTTCGATTTTGGAACCAAGAATATCCTATCCTTGTAGTAGAGAATATCACCCACTACCTTATATGTATCATCCCAGATTTTTCCATCCATCAACTCATAGGAAAATACATTCTTGGAGTACTCAACTAATAGAAGAGCTTTCCAATCCCCTAAGATCTCAAACAAGGAACATATGGTGGGCTTCCTAGAAAGAGCATCAACAACTATATTCTTCTTTCCCTTCACACACTTGATATCGAAATCATACGCATGAATTTTACTGACCCATTTTTGCTGGCATTCATTCAAGTTCTTTTGGTCGAAGAAGTACCTCAACTGTTATGATCAGTTCTAACTACAAATTGCCCACCAACCAAATACTACCTGAACTTCACCAATGCATGCATGATGGTGAGCATTTCCTTGTCATATATAGAATACAACCTCTTTGCATCTCGGAGCTTCCTACTCTCATAGGCAATGGGATGCCTATTTTGCATTAATACTGCACCAATTCTCTCTCTTGATACGTCATATTTTAGCACAAAAGGCTAGGTGAAATTGGCAATGCAAGAACTAGATAGGTACTCATGACCTCCTTAAGTTTGTCAATGGATCGGTGAGCCTCATTGGTCCATCTAAAGGCATCCTTCCTGGTGAGATTTGTGAGAGGTGCTCCAAGCCGTGAAAACTTTTTGAAGAACTGTTTGTAGTAGCTGCATAGACCAAAGAACCCTTGCAGCTCTGTGAGTGTCCTTGGTCATGGCCAATCTAAGATTGCTTGGATCTTTTCCTAATGCACCTGAACTCCTTGTACACTAATGATATGACCTAAGTATAGTATCTCCTTCATCTCAAACTCACATTTGAAGGCCTTGGCATACAATTATTATGTCTCCATGATGCCCTACACCTCATCGAGATGTTTTAGGTGGTTCTCCCATGTTTTCTTGTATATCAATATATCATCAAAAAATACGAGGAACTTCCGCAAGTGCTTGCTGAAGATGGGATTCATGCAGGACTGAAATGTTGTGGGAGCATTGGTCAAACCAAATAGCATGACCAAAAACTCCTAATGCCCATAGTGATACCTGAAACCCATCTTATGGATGTCTTGATCCCGCACTCGGACCTGGTGGTATCCTGATTTGAGATCTATCTTTGAGAAGAGGACAACCCCATGCAAATCGTCTAACAATTCATCGATCCTTGGAATTAGATACCTATTTTTGATTGTCTTCTTGTTCAAAGTGTGGTAATCAATACACATTTTGAGAGTCCCATCCTTTTTAACCAACACCATAGAAGAGGAAAAAGGACTCAAACTCAGCTTGATATGACCCATATCCAAAAATTCCTTGATAGCTTTTTCAATCTCATCCTTAAATTTCTTGGGATGCCAGTAGGGAGTAGTAATGATGGACTTGGAGTAGTGGTGACGGGCTTGGCTCCCTCCTCAAGCTCAATGGTATGCTCAAATCCCTTGTCTAGTGGCCCCCTTGGAGGAATATCACTGAAGACTACACTATGACTGCTCAATACTTCCTACAAATCATCCTGGTAGTGCTTAGGCCTGCTATCCATGGTCTTAGAAGAAATCAAACATTGTGCTACCCAAGCAACATCATCATGTTTGAAAATTCTCTCCATACGTTTGGCTGAAACCACTCTATGAGCTCCATTAGACATGCCCCTGAATACCACTTTCTTGCCATCTACCTTGAACTTAAATTCCACAGTCTAGAAGTTTTGAGAATAGTTCGCAAGCAAGTGTAACCACTGAATACCCAAGATGGCATTGATGTCACCTAAGTCTACCACATAGAAATCATCAATAACTACATAGTTACCAATCGTGATGCTCATCTGAGGAACCTTCTGCATGCAAGAGATCTAATATCCATTTGCAACCATGACATTAAACCCCTCATGCTCCACCATCTGTAAACCTTTCCTGGTAACCATAGCAGAGTCTATAAAATTGTGGGTAGCCCCACTATTCATTAGGACTGTGATTCTCTATCCTTGTAGCACTCCACAAACTCTGAAAGAGTTGAATTTTGGTGTACCAAACATAGTAGCAAGAGTACCACCCTTCACTCCCTTAGGTGGCGTCTCATTGGCACCCAATTGCTCATCATTTGACTCACAACGTTCACTGCCCTAGTTAAGATTAGATTTCTCGTCTTCCTCACTATGGGATACAATCTCTATTTAATATACCTTGCCCTTACCAAGACACGTGTCTTGGTTCCCAAGGCTCTCTGCAGGTGAAACAAAATTTCTTTCTCCATAACTCTATCGAGTCTAATCATCCATTCTTCCTTTCTTGGGCCATTCTTTCTGAAAGGATTTCTTGCCTTTGTCCTTCTAAGAGGTACAACCTTTGGACTGAAATTTGTTGTTCAGATTGGTGGAATCCATGTCCCTAGCTTTCTTGATTTCCTCCTATAATGAGCTAGGATTGAGAGCTTTGACCCAACCCTTTAAAGGGTCCATCAAACCATCCATGAACAAAAACAACAATCTCCTTTTTGAAATATCAGTGATTAAAACAAGTCTCTGGAAATCAGCAATATAGGTGTCCATTGATCCCCATTGCCTCAACTAGGATAACTCCTTCAAATGGAGTTCAGGATCCTTGAAATCAAACCTCTCAATTAACCTTTTGGTAAACTCAATATAAGAGGTGATCTGATCATGGCCCATTGTGACCATTCCATGATGTCACCATTCATGGGCAACTCCATCTAGATGTATGTGTCATGTCCCCATTTTTATCCCTACGCTTTCCAGTGACTGTTAGCCTATTTTCGGAGGCTCGTAGGCTAGTCGGAGGCAGAATTAGGGTTTCCTATTTTCTAGGAGATTTCCTTCAGAGTTTTTTGAGGTTGCATGGACAAGTTTGGAAGTTTGTCTTTTGGGTCTTTCTGGGTTTTTAGAGATCTTCAAAGGGGTGTGACATGCATTTCAATTAGAGAATATTTTTGGACTTACTATTTTTAGTAAGTTACGATGGCTACCCAATTTGTGCTCAAATGGAGTTTGGAGTCACTATTTTAGTAGTATGCTATTTTTAGTAAGTGTTATTTTTGGCAGTGCATTTTGGCAACAATGCAGCATTCATTTTCTAATTTTGGTAGGGCAATATATGCAAGAGGCATCTCTAGCTTTCTTGGAGTCAGAATTGGAAAGTTGACAACTTAAGTTATGTTATTTGATATTTCTAATGCGCTTTTTGGTCCCCACGCCTAGGCTCATTGACTTAAATTGTTCTTTCATGTGGTAATTCAAAATGGAGTAAAATTTGCATTTTTATAAAGTTTATTGTTGCAAGTGAAGTTGGATGCCTAGGTTGAAGGAGTAAAGTGATTTTTATTGAATAAAATATTACTCCAAATGTGGCATCCTTTTTTGGAGGGAAAAGGAGTTTCAAACTTTTGGGTTTGGAAATCTATATATACAGTGCTTTGCCTCTTCATTTGATATCCATTATATTTTCATAACGAAGTGTTGTTGAATTTATTTTAGACTCTTGCTTCGAGGTTGAGATGCCTCCTAGTTTCTTCATCAATTTCGAGTTTGAAAGACAAATCTTAGCTGATCAGTGACTGCTTCTTCACTCGAATGTTGCAGATTGAGATTCAATGGTGATGGCTTCATTCTTCTTGTTAGTTCAATGTGGCTTTGATGTCTTCTAGGGAATCTTTTGGTGTGTTACCTTTCCTGGTTGGTGTTTTTTGAAGTATTTTTATTGGCCTAGCTAACCCACATTTTTATCACATGATTTTGAAGAGTTGGGTGATTTTTGTGGGTATCGATTCATCGGAAGCCTGGCTACCGGGAGCCCCTTTGCTCCTATTTTTGGTGATTTATGAATGTGATTTTTAGCATGAGGTTGACCCCCCTAGAGGGTCGTACCATTTTCAACTAATGCGTTGGGAAGCATGCTTGAGTATTTGGAGTTTTTTTTGTGGAGTTTTGCTAATTGGTCTTGGATGCCAAGCCCCTAGGCTTCATTTGCATGCAGTTTGGGATCATTCGGAGGTGATTTGAAAAAGATATGAGCTTTTTGGTGATCCCAAGGCTTTCTCGTCAAAAAATCAATACACTACCTTTTTACATCAGACCTAGTATTTTCAGTGTTTTTCCTTATTTCTTTGATACTCATCTTTGTATTTGATATGGAGATCATTGCTTATCATTTAGGCTTTCAAGTTGCTACATTATCTCAATTTCATTGTAAGAGGTTGCAATATTGTAATGTTGATTCAATAGTATTGATTAGCTCTTTCATTTCTGCTCTTTATTTTCATTGAGGCTAGCTTGCCACCTTGTTGCTTCTTTTTGTTACCCGCTGAAAAGTGGAAGTGGCTGGCTATGCTGCCAAGTTTCTTGTTTACATTTACTTTCTTGTAGCATACTGAAAAGTGGAAGAGGCTGGCTTACCACTTAATTTATATATTTCTCTATTGGCAGCAAAATTGGCTAGCTTGCCGCCAATAGCATTGTACTTCTAGTATTTTCAGATTGATATTATCAAATCCCCTTACATTGTATGATCTAACCTTGCCCACTCCGGGATCTGGGTGATTAGAAAGTCAAGGGTTACATTCCAGTTTGCTAATCTTCTTAAGCTAATGTTAACGGGTGAAGTTTCATATGAAAAAATTGGGAAAAGACTAAAGGGGATATTATAGTGGTATTAGAGCTAAAGTTCCTGCCAACCTATTGGGAGAACAATAAAATTCAAAGTTATCACGATGGATTTCAGTAGAGTTGCAAAACAAATCAAGAGGTAGTATGAGCAAGAGGCTTCTCAGTTATTTGAAGAGTATCAAGGCATGACAGATGGGTTTAAGAACACGGTTTCTTTTGACTCATTCTTGAATTGTGTTGTGCTATTGAAACTTGGTAAATTGTGTGTGGTCAAGAACATCAGAAGAATGATGAAAGAAGAATCAAAACTTGTCGTTGAAGGGCCGAAGATGGAAGAAGTGCTTGTTTGTGGTTTGCAGCTCACAAGTAAGCACGTGGAAGAGAAAAATCAGTCAACAAGATTTGAAGATGGCACAAATAAGGTGCACGTCATATCAAAATGATCGTGAGTTTAAAGAAGATTCTTTGACTTATGAGGAGTGTGTGGTAGAGCCACAAAATAATTCCTTAGACTTGCATGTAATTGGTAATGATGAAGATTGGTTTGGCAAAAAGAACAAAACAACAGTCTTGAATCCTAATTTGAATTCATCCAATGATGGTTTTAAGACTAATAACTTCACATAAGATTTTAGTAGAACTATTGTGTGGCGAGTTTGCTAACGAAGAGCATATTGAGGGTAATTTTAGTGGTGTCATTGAATCAGTATATGACCTTTATCATAGTGATGATGTTTGTGATGATTCAAATGTGTTTGTACCTAATCATGTTGAAGATTTGTTGATGGATAATTATCCTCTTGTTGTTAACCCAACTTCTTAGGAGTTTTCACATGAGGAATTTGTGACAAGTAACCAAGAAGACCTCTTAGGAATGCATGAGACTACTAATGATGAGATCAGTAATATACCTATAGATGATGGGCTCATTGAAGGCAAAAAGGATAGAGTTTTCAAAACAACCTGTTATCACCTGAAATTGCACCCTATGAAATTCCTAGAAACTTGACACTTCAAGGTAACATGGAATCACTCCTAAACTGTGGGTCACTTAAAATTTGGAGTGAATCTTTGGATAAGGCCGGTTCCTAGCTGGTTCACACTTCTAAACTAATGAATCTTCCAAGAAAAGGAAGAGAGAAACTTGAATTTAAAAGAAATGATAACTGGAAATAAAATCGAAGTTTAAAGCTCGAACTGTACTTCACTAAGGGATATCAACCTGAATGAAGATGAACACTTACGAATGATACTTAATCTCAAATACAAAGAGAAAAGAATATCACTACCTATTATGGGCCCCAATGCATAAATATTTCATTAACTGGTTTAAATGATACAACCACTAAAAGGAAAGATGAATTTCACAAATTAGTACTTGAACATCTGCATAACACAACTAACAACCTGCACCAGAAACTACTTGCAGAAAGGTGAAAAGTTGTGAGACAAAAGCTATAAAACAAAATGTTCTAATAACACTTCATATTTGCCTTATCAATCACATAACACACTGAACTGCAACAGTAAGTAGGATAGAAAATCTCTGCAAAACAAGATAAGACCTGCAATGTATTCAACCTTCCGATAAAACTGAGTTACAAAAAGGAGACCAAGATCTGCAAAAATACTGAGTCTCTATAATTCCCTGATTAGAACTAATTGAGAAAATGAGTCCCAAACTCACTTAATACATCTCCAAAACCTCCAAGGGTCGGAAACAGAAAGATAGCCCCAAAAAAACCTATTCCACTCTCTCTAAAATAAAGCCAATGCATGAAAAAGTCCTCTCAATTCATTAACCACCCAATGACTCATCCAAATAGCCCCAAAAATGCTCCAACTGGTCAATAGAAGCATCCAAACTGCTTGAGAGAAGACAAATCCGAACCCTGAATCCTCTCTAACAATTCCTAGATGCCCTCCCAATGTTTCAAAACTGAGTCAACATGCCTATATCCCCTCCTCATGTTTGCAAAAGCATAAATTCAAAGATATCTCTCCCTAACTGTATACAAGGCATGCTTCATCATTTTGCATTTGAAATAGCAAATTGAATTAAGTGCTTATAACAATGACACTTAAGTCAAATGCTTTACAATTTAACTCAATGCAAAAAAAAAAAAAACATGACTTAGTCAAAGGTGGAATATAAAAAGACTAAGTCTTGAGGGACTATGAACTTCACCATGGTATAGTTACATTGCAAATTTTGAAAAATAAAATAAAGGTAAAGAACTTTTATTCTATCGGCACCCTTAGCTATTTTTCATAAGGCATAAATCAAAAGTCTTAAAATAATTCGAAGACTTTGAAAATAGAACTGTTGTGACCTTTTTCACACATCACCCCATTCAGATAGGGACCCCCTAATTTTTGCTCCATTCTGGTTGTTTGCCTTTGGTTAGTGTGTCTCTCTCTCTATCTTTGGTCCTTCCGGGGATGTCCTGTCGTCTAACCCAGGTTGAAGTATTGGTTAAGTCTGTGTAATTAGGTTTTCATCCTTCAGGCTTATTTAAGGTCAAACTAAGTTATAAAATTGAAATCCAGGCTTAGTACAACAATCACAAAGCTTCCTGCAAAGTCCCACTGAATTTTTATCAAATTCCGGCAACTTGCTATTTTTAGTAAGTATTCAATTTGGGGCTATTTTGTCGAAATTTTGGGAATTCTGTCAGCCTCGACACATTCAGGTAACATCAAGCTGCTTGCACATAAATTTTGAGCCAGATCGGACAATTTGCTATTTTTAGCAGCTCGGGCTTCAGGAGCCATTTTCAGGGGTCAAACATATGATTCTTCATTGCATGTCCAGAGATTACTTCTGGGTTTCTCCAAACCTTCGCAGTGATGTAACATGCAAACCAAGATGATCACTTTCAGAATTCAGCCTTCAGAGGCTATTTTTAGGGTTTGCATGTAGAGTTCTCTGATGCATGTCCGAATATTCCTTCTGGGTTTTTCAAGAGCTACGCAACAGTGTGACATGCAAGCGGAGGAGATCAAATTTCGAGGACTTACTATTTTTAGCCAATGCATGCATGCAGACCAGTTTTTTGGGTTTTTCTGGGTTTCTTGAGATCCCACAGGCAATATGACATGCAAAATCATTCGACAGTGGATGAGTCACTTTTCAGGCAATTTCTATTTTTAGCGGGTACACTCTGGCAGCCGCCTAACACTCCAGTTCAGCAAGGAGAACGACATGCAGAAGGAATGAAGTCAAACGGAGACCGTTAGGGATACATGCAGGTCAAATTAGGGTTTCCACTTTTATAGGGGGTGAAATCCAGAAATTGTCAAAACGAAGCACCTCACCAACATCAGCACACTTCAAGGTACCTGCTGGCAAAATTTGAGCAAAATCGGAGAAATTAACTATTTTTAGTAAGTCAGGGCATGGCTATAAATAGCAGGTCTGCACCCGAGGTTGGCATCAGAGCGACACTCAAGTTCTCAAGATCAAATGGTGAAATTTTCAGGCAAAACGGAATTGAGGAAGTCAAGGAAATCAAAGACTTACTATAAATAGCAGGTGGCTATAAATAGCAGGTCAGGGCAGATAACTGGCGAAACAGGTTCACAAGGCAAAGAGGGTCGTATGGCGAAATTTTCATACCAAACGGAGCCATGGAAGTCAGAAAGTCAAGAACTTACTATAAATAGCAGGTGGCTATAAATAGCAGGTCAGGGCAGAGGACTGGCAAAACAGGTTCTCAAGTTCTCAAGATCAGATGGTGAAATTTTCAGGCAAAATGGAATTGAGGAAGTCAAGGAAATCAAAGACTTACTATAAATAGCAGGTGGCTATAAATAGTAGGTCAGGGCAGATAACTGGCAAAACAGGTTCACAAGGCAAAGAGGGTCGTATGGCGAAATTTTCATACCAAACGGAGCCATGGAAGTTAGAAAGTCAAGAACTTACTATAAATAGCAGGTGGCTATAAATAGCAGGTCAGGGCAGAGGACTGGCAAAACAGGTTCACAAGGCGAAGAAGATCAGATGGTGAAATTTTCAGGCAAAACGGAATTGAGGAAGTCAAGGAAATCAAAGAGTTACTAAAAATAGAATGTGAGATCGAGGGTAGACAAAGGCATGAAAAATTTACTAAGTGTGAGAAAATGAGAGCATACCCTCTCAAATGTGCCCTCACCTTAAGAGATTAATGAAAGCCTTGAAAATTTCCTAAGGCAGCAAAAATGAAAGCTCATGTGTCTAAATGCGCCCTCAAGTTGTTGAAGACAGTTCAAAAAAAAAGATTTTCTAAGTCAAAAACGAAAGCTCACCCCATGAAATGCGCCCTCAAGTCAAAGCTTACATGTGAAAAACGCCTAAGGCACGAAAATAAAAGTAGCCTACCTCATTTGCGCCCTCACCTTGAAAGGATATTGAAAATGCTGGAAGAAGTTCTAAGGCACAAAATGAAACTAGGCATGTGGAAATGCGCCCTCAAGGCAAGTGAGAAGACTTTGAAAATTGTCTAAGTCACAAAATGAAAGTAGAAGGTGTAAAATGCGCCCATGAGTTAAGAGGGTCTTAAAAATGCCTAAGTGTTTGAGAATGGAAGCATGGCACATCAAATGCGCCCTCAAGTCAAAGCTTACATGTGAAAGATATTCTAAGGCAACAAAATGGAAGCATGCTAGTGAAAATGCGCCCTCACATGAAAGCTCCTCCATCAAAATGCGCCCAAGGTTATTGGAGCCTAAAAAACGCCTAAGTATGGGAAGTGAAAGCTTCATAGGCAAAATGCGCCCAGCCAAGATGAATTTATAAAAATATTCTAAGGCAAAAAATGGGAGTAGCCATGGCTAAATGCGCCCTCAAGGTAAATGGGAAGCCTTAAAATGCGCCTAAGGCATGAGAAATAAAAGCTCCCACATGTGAATGCACCCAAGGTTGCTGGAGACTTAAATTTATTTCTAAGGCACGAAATGTGAGTAGTATAAGCCATTTGCACCCAAGGAGGAATGAGAAACTTGGAAATTTCTAAGGCACAAATGAAAGTGGACTATGTCAAATGCGCCCTCAAGGAAAAGAAAAGATGAAAATCTTCTAAGAAATTGGAAACTTCCTAAGGCGTTAAAATGAAAGCATGCTTATCAAAATGTGCCCATGATGGAGGAGTAGGTAGAAAATGCCTAAGTTCAAAATAAAAGCTCACCCTCTCTTTTGCGCCCATGAAAGGAAGGGATTTTTTTTTAAAAGTTCTAAGGCATGGAGACTTTTTTTTAAATAAAATAAAATGCCAAGGGGAAATATACGCCTAAGGGGGGGTGAAGATTTAAATTTTCTATTAGGTGTGTGAAGTGAAGAATGTCTAAGGCGTGGGAATTAAAAACTGAATAAGATCAAATACGCCTAAGGGAGAAAAAAGATTTTAATAAAATTCCTAAGTCATGGAAAATAAAACGCCAGAAGTATGAAGATGTTCGAAATTTTCCTAAGCGCAATAAGTATTTCACTAGATAGAAATACACCCTTCGCATGAAGAGTTTGACAGACGATATGAAAATTTTCCAGACATTTAAACGGGGTTGACGACTTGATGAAGTATTTTCTAAGTGAAAATTAAATGAACCCGTTTAAAATGCACCCATGAGTTAACAGAGTTTAAAATTAATTTCCTAGGGGAAATTTTAAATAATCTCAGAGGATGAATTATTTCGAGCAGGCGAGTGATTTTAAATCATCCGGAGTTAAGTATTTCAAAGAGAGAATTTAAAATGTCTAAGGCAAATTTTATGAAATTGAGGATTTAAATGACAGACATTTTAAAAGTTGGAAATAAATTTACAACTCCCATGAATTTTTCAAATCAAATTTATTTAAACACTGCGAGATTTTAAAGTGGGATTTTAAACCAAATCAAGTGATTTTTTCTCACAAGTTGTTTAAATCACCAAGAGTTAACTGGCAGACCAAGAGGAAAAATTCGAATTTTTTTACAAGGAAAGAATCATTATTAATGGCAACTGCCATAATGACTGGCTGACGACTAGCCCACTACTACGCTTGAATTAGAAGATTCCGAACGAAGAGAGTGGAGAATTGATGAGGGTGCTAAAAATAGCCCCAGCCTTACTTGGTAGGATTCTTCGAGAAGAATTATTTAAACAGTCTCTTCTCTCATTTCTCCTCACATTTTTCGAAGTTGAAGTTGCTGAAGAAGTTCTTGAGAGATTGAAATATTTTTGAAGTTGTTGAGGAGAGAAATTCCTTGAGAGTTTATTTTATTTCGGAGTGTTGAGTTGCTGAAAGTGCGAAGTGCTGGAGAAATTTTTATCTACCGAGACTCTTTCTTTCGAAAGCTGAAAGTGTGTTGCTGCAATTTCGAAGTTGAAGGTTGAAGTTGTTTTCTGGAGTTGCTGGAAGATTTATCTTTTGAAATTGCTGAAGAGCATTGAGTTGCAGAAGTTTATTTTATGCTGAGGAAATAACCACATTGCTGAAAGTTAGTAGTTGGCTGTGATTTTCTTCGCCAATCAGAAATGCAGTCGTTAAAAGCTCCTTTATAAGCTCGAAAGTTTTTACACAGTACGAGGTTTGGAGTTAGTAATTTATGCTGAGAGTTTTTGTTTTCAGCAGGCTAACTCCACGGTCGTAGTCGCCTCGAAGGCTATTTATTTTATTAAAAATCTGCAGCCTAGCTTATTGTTATCCTGTTTTATTTTGCAGATGGCCGGAGCAAAGGATATTGCTGGAACAAGCAGAGCCATAGGCAGAGCTGCAAACACTGAAACGGCCAAGGCTAGCTCATCCCGGCAGGCAATGATCAAAAGGCTCGCCAAGTCATTTCTTCCAAAATCGGCAATTGTCTCCAAATTGGCAGGATTAAGTGACACCAACCTCGGGTCATTTAATCTAAATGCACTCAAGTCTAGGATGTACGGACTGGGAGGCCATCAACCATCAGTCACGGCACATAACATCATGAAGAGTGGTATCTATGCAGCCGCTCGTTTTCCACCAGCAATTCAGTGCCCAGAGCTAATTATGGAGTGTGCAAACCACTACAAGCCGGAGCATAGAACCATTGTCTCGCCGGATGGCAAATTGCTTGCCAACTTCATGCCAGATGCCATCGGAGAGGCATTTGGGATTCCTACTGCCGAAAAGATGTTGTACAAATCAAAGGAGAGGGCGGATAAAATGTACTCCACCTCCTTCGAGAGGGTTGCTGCGGTCATCAACAGAGTCTGGATGCAAAAGCCAAAGCCACCTCGCACTAGACTCCCAAAGCAGATAATTGCCGAAGATGTAAAACAGGAATATTGCGACTTGATGATGATGCTGAGCCGAATAAATGGGAGTGCACAAGCCTACTTCTTCGAGCCATGGATGTTCTACTTCATCGAGATCATATTGGAAGGAAAGGAATGTGTTGACTGAGCAAGAATGATCAGTGATAACATAGATGAACAGTTCAGGAGCCTGAGGGGGACGAAAACCTTTTACATGAGCTCGTATGTGATATATATGCTGGCAAGAATGACCAAGTATCGAGGGATTGCATACAAGGAGCCGATAGGCTATGCACCTGATCAGTTCAAAATCCATGAGGCCTGCACACAGTTGCATCTAGCTAACCCTGCCAGTTACAAACGGGCTAATGATGCATTCACAATGCACATCACGAGGACCCTTCAGCGGAGAACGCAGCAAAGAATATCCAAAGAGGCACAAGCATTGATAGACGAATACGGATATTGGCTCATCCAATTTCCGAAATTCACTTACATTAGGCTGTAGGGGTTGACTTCGTATCCATACCGGCTACCGAGGTACCCCATCGATCACATTATAATGTTGGAAATATCTAGGTAGTTGATCGCCTATGATAAGATTCAAAAAAAGAAGAAGAAGGGTGGACTTGACTTTCCTATTGCCATGGGAAATTCCACTGAGGTGTGTCCCTCCTTGCAGGCAGCTCGAGAGGCAGAGGATGAGCTGCAATTCTATCATCTGTCGTATCACATAGGCAGACAGGATTTTGATCCGTACAGAAACATCCGAATGATACAAAACATTGAGTACCGACACAAGGCCCACATTGAAGACTTTTGGAAAAATGCTGTTGATGAGGTTGAGATAAGGAAAAGGATGTTTTCCAGGCTTCCCCTCAAATTGATCAGGGAATGTGAGATAATTCCAGTTCCCGACCAGGTGGAAGAGGATGTCAACGTTATGCAACCCGACTATGGTTCAGTTAGGGATACTCCGGTCCCACCACCTGATTGGTCCGAGCCAGAAATCATGGACTTGGACACGCTCTCTATTCCGGTATTGACTTTCACAAAGGCTTGGGTCGATAGACATGCATGCAGACTTAAGAGCAGATCGATCGCCCTTACTTATAGCTTGATGGGTGACCCAAGGCCGCTATCGGTGAGAAGGGCAAAGCAGGTTGCTCAAACACCGGAAGCACAAGTAGAAGTACCAACCCAGCCGATACCGTTGAGGATGGAACAAGCATCACCTATGCACTCACAAACTCGGTCTTCGAGTTTGAGAGTGATTTCATTATTTGCTGATCAGAGGGCAGGATTAGGTGAAGAGCGGGAGCTTGAGGAGGTGGATCAACCCAACATCCGAGAATCAGATAGTATAAGCGTCAGTGTATCCAGGGCTGGCCAACAAGAGGAAGAAGATGAAACAGTGGCTGACACTCGTTTCCAACAGATGTTGGACATGACATTGGAGGAAGAGGAAAACACAGAACAAGGAACCCAAGGGTCCGGAGATACGCAGCTCGTGGAAGATGATGAGCCCGAGCAGAACAGTGCGAGAAGAGAAGAAGTGCACGAGGTGGAGGCAACGGAGGAGCAGCCCCTCGTCATTTGCAATCCGCAGCAGACGGTGTCGGATTGGCTTTCAGACAAAATGAGAAGAGAACCCGAGGATGATACGGATCCAGCCATCGAGATGGAGGAGTTCCTTAGGAGGATCAGTGCGCCACCAGAAAAGAAAAAGGCCAGGAAGTTTTCAGAGATCTCGATTGATGAGTAAGGCTCTCACACGCTTCAGGTGGCTGTTCCGAGGGAGGAGTATGATCGAGCCGAGGAGAGGCCCGAGAACTATGTGATCACCACCGTGGAGTTGGGTCGTCCTACGGGAGCCCAAATTGTCGAGGAGTTCGATAACTCCTATCAGGCGCTGAAGGATCAATTGCTCCGCACGGAAGGGAAGTATAAGAAATTGAAGAAGGAGCACAAAACCTTGATAGGATATGTGCAGAGTCTAGCACGTCTAGGTGAACCGGCAAACCCAACAGTAGAACGCCCACCAGAGCTTCCGAGGGAGTCAGTTGTTGGCTTAGAGGATTTAAAGAAGATGGAAATGGAGTGGACAAGTGGGTTAGCCATGTTCGTACTGAGACAAGGAAATTCATGGAGGACCTCACCAATGCTTATCGGCAGGCCTCAAGTATTTTGGCACGGATTTACATGGTGGATCAGGCCTGGGGCGATACCCGCATCTATCAGACGAAGACTGTACTTCGTTTGGGGGCTTTGATGCATATACCTCTAGAAACCCTGGTAGATGGAGGTGTAATTCAGAGGGGTGACAGGTATGATTTCATTGGTTGGTACTCCTCGGTGGTCACAGGCCGTGGATTTCACGATGCAGCAAGGTCAGATTCAGCCAGAGTGAGGAAAGCAATGGGTAACATCTTGGAGGGAGTCCTTAATACATTAGAAGCCATATTTGCTAGAAAGTTGGCCCCAGAGGAAATAACTGCTGATGGCTTGAAAGATAAACTAGCTCCATTCTTCTCAGCTGCGAGGTCGCTTTTCCTGGATGACTTTGAGAATGTCTCCACTTTCTCTAGTATTATTCAGCATACCCAGGACGCCTTAGCGGCATGGAAGAAGTCTTACATCCGACACAGACAGACGGTAGCAGTCTTTGAGTTCCAGCTCAACCATATTCCACCAATTTCTGCCCAGGAGGTCGAAGCGGTATTGGCCCGGTTGATCGAGTTTGCTATCCGAGAGAAGGCCAATGGGAACGCTCTCATGGATGAGGATCTTCTTGATGATGGTAGTGGGCATTAATTGCTCATTATGATTCCTGCAGGGGAGTGGAGAATATTCTGTGCATTCATTGCCCACTCCTCTTTGTGGCGGTTTTTAGGGCAAAAACCCTAATCAGGGCATAGGTGGCTCAATCTGAGCCCTTTATTGTAATCAGATCTGAACCGTCCCCTGAATTGGACCTATTATAAAAGGGGCATCCCCCCCTCATTTGTAATCCATTAGAATTAGACTTCGGATCAGAGCTAGAGAGTATTGGAGATAGAAGTTAGAGAGTAGAGCTTAGAAATTAGCTTAGATTGAGGATGGAAGAAAACTTTCCTTTGAAAGTTTTGTAAACGGTTGTTGTGAACACTTTTCATAATACAAAGAGTTTAATTGCTTGGTGATTTATTCTTTGTTATGAGTAGCTAGCGAGGCCATTTCATCTTTCCAATTCAAGGTAGATAGAGTAAAATAGACGTTCATTTCATGCAAGTAGTTGTTAGCTATGGAATGTGGTGTTTAATTTGAGCAAATCTTCTCTCGTCCATACCACTAGCGGACTTGTTGACGACTAGGTCGCCTTGTGTGGTCAACTGGAGTAATAGCACTTAACTTCGATTGTGGCTCATATGTCCATATGCATCGTTGTGATGGTATGAACATGTTGTGTCATGGTTTGAATATTTCTCTCATCCTTTGAAGATTGCACCAACTTTGTGGAAGTTGTCCGAAGGGAGGCAAAGCGGAGTTTGGTTTGAATATTGTCCGAATTGATCTTCACATTCCACCCTTTAGAAGTAGATTGTAGAATTCCTATCCTTATTCCCTTTAAATTCAGCATTTTTCGGGTCAGTCCAGATACCAGAACAATATTGTCAAATCTTTCATGTCGTAATTGCTTCACAAAATCGAACAACTACGTAAGGCCCCTTGGAATAATCTAGCCAAACACATCAACCAACTGAGTCTATTCGCAATAAAAGGAACCTTGGAGTCGAACACATGAACTTTCAAGCAATCTTAGGATGTGGGACACTTTGATCAAGAGGGAATAGAGTGACCATTGGACAACTTTATTCTGTGTTGGTGTTGTCATAAAAAAACACGTGAACAAGTAGTTGGGCCGAAATTTTTCTAAGTATAAATTGAAAGTGGACATGGCAATTTGCGCCCTCAACTTGAAAGCTCATGTGTGAAATGCGCCCACCTCCAAGAAAAAATCTAAGGCATTGAAATCAAAACCTTGACACCCAATATGCGCCCATGGTGAAAAATGAAAGCTTGCCTATGTATTTGCGCCCTCAAATTGATGTAGGCTATGTCAAATGCACCCAAGCCTAAATGATGCTAAGAAGAAAAACACCTAAGGTAGAAGGAAGTAGAACTTGCAAGGGTGAAATGCGCCCTCAAGGTGAAGAGGTTTTGAAATTTTCTAAGGCATAGTAAATGAAAGTGCAACCCCTCATTTGCGCCCATCTCTAGCAAGTCTAATATTCGCCCAAAGAAGAATACAGGCCTTGGAAAATCATCTAAGGCAAGAGGTGGAAGTAGGCATATGTAAATGCGCCCAACCTTATGAAGTGATGTGAAAATATTCTAAGCGAAAGTAAAAGCTTCCTAGCTAGAATGCGCCCAAGCATAGAGGAAAAAGAAACGTTGGAAAAGTTTCTAAGTGCCAAAGATAAAAGTGGAGGCTCCAAAATGCGCCCTCAAAGCAAAGTATCTCCTTCAATATGCGCCCAGCCAAGATGAGTTGATCAATGGCATTTAAGGAAAGCAAGTTAGAAGCCTTGAATATTTCTAAGGCAAGGAAATGACAGCTGGAAGTGGTGAATGTGCCCAAGGCAATTGGAAATCTAAAATATGCTAAGGCACAAGTTAGAAGCTCCCACATGAAAATGAGCCCAGCTCATGAGGATGCTGAAAGTATAAAATTTTCTAAGGCATGAGACTTAAAGTGGAATACCTCAAGTGCGCCCAAGTCAAGTGTGGAGGTAAAAACACGCCTGAGACACATGAAATAAAATTCACTAAAGGAATCCGCCCTTGAAGTGTTGAGAGGTTGGAAAAAAAAATTAAGGCATGGTAATTTAAAATGTTCTAAAGGTGGACTCCACGTAAAAAATGTGCGCCTATGGTAGAGAAAATGTTAGAAATATTTTCTAAGGCAAATATTTCACTAGAGAAAATACGCCCTTGGCATGGAAAGATAGCTTGATGAATTTTAAAATTTTCCAGAGGCAGTTGAATGAGGTTGACGTATATTTTTCAAAGAGGGAGAACTAATATTGATGAATATTTTTCATGGGTTAAATGAAAAATCAAATGAAGCCGTTCAAAAGGCACCCATGGGTTGACAAAGTTAAAAAATTGATTTCCTAAGGGAAATTTTAATATTTTCAGAGGCAATTCGTTTTGCCTAGATTATTTTCCTAACGGAAATTAAATCTCAGAGGGTGGATTAATCTAAGCGAGCAAGTGATTTCTGTCAGCGGGTTGAAATATTTTAAAAGAGAAAATTAAAATGTCTAAGGCAAATTCATGAAATTGAAGATTTAAATGGCAGACATTTTAAATAATTTTAAATCTCCCATGAATTTTTTCGGATTGAATTTAATTGAATATGGCGAGAATTTTAAGATGATTTTTTTTTTCAATCAAGTCAAGTGATTTTCTCGCGAGTTGTTTAAATCACCAAGAGTTAATTGGCAGACTAGAAAGGAAAATTCGAAATTTGAAGAAGAAAGAATCTTCATTAATGGCAACTGCCATAATGACCGGCTGACGACTAGCCCACTACTGCGCCTGAATTAGAAGACGCCGAACGGAGAAAGTGGAGAATTGATGAAGGTGCTAAAAATAGCCTCAGCACTACTCAGCAGGATTCTTCGCTAAGAGTTATTTAAACAACTTCATTTCCTTCATTTCTTCACACGTTTCGAAGAGCTTGGAATTGTTGCAGTGAAGAATTTTGTGAGAGATCAAAGTCTTTTTCGAAGTTGCTGAGAGTGAGGTTGGATTTTATTCTTCTAAGAACGAAGTTGCTAAGGATTTTAATTCTTGAAGAGCTGAGAGGGTGTTGCTGCAAATATCGAAATCATATACTGCAGTTGCTGGAGAGATATTTTCAAACTGCTGAAAGTTGGGGTTGTTGAAATCATTTTCGAAGTTGCACGAGAGTTCTTGGAGTTGCTGCAGATTTTATTTATTCGATCTGCTGAAAGCTAGTTGTTGTTGGAGTTGAGAAGAAATTGCAGCAATCTCTCTTCATTTCTTCATTCTTCAAGTTGCTGAGGTTGAAAGTTGCTGAAGTTGACAGAAGTTGAGGCGAAAGATTTAATTTATTCTGTGCTGAGAAAATAGCCACATTGCTGAAAGTTGTTGGTTGGCTGTAATTTTCTTCGCTAGTCAGAGTGTAGTTGCTGGAAGCTTCTTTATAAGCTCTGAGTTTTTATAAGTTTGAGGTTTGGAGTTAGATAATTATGCTGAAGAATTTTATTTTCAAAAGCTAACTCCACATCTGCAGCCGTCTCGGAGGCTATTTTATTTTATTAAAAATCTACAAACTAACTTATTATTATTCTATCTTATTCTTGCATATGGCTGGAGCAAAGGATGTTGTAGGAACAAGCAGAGCTACAAGCAGAGCTGCAAACACTGAAACGGCCAAGGCTAGCTTATCCCAACAGGCAATGATCAAAAGGCTCGCCAAGTCATTTCTCCCAAAATCGGCAATTGTTTCAAAGTTGGCAAGATTAAGTGACACCAACCTCGGGTCGTTTAATCTAAATGCACTCAAGTCTAGGATGTACGGACTGGGAGGCCATCAACCATCAGTCACGGCACATAACATCATGAAGAGTGGTATCTATGCAGCCGCTGGTTTTCCACCAGCAATTCAGTGCCCGGAGCTAATTATGGAGTGTGCGAACCACTACAAGCCGGAGCGTAGAACCATTGTCTCGCCGGATGGCAAATTGCTTGCCAACTTCACGCCAGATGCCATCGGAGAGGCATTTGGGATTCCTACTGCCGAAAAGATGCTGTACAGATCAAAGGAGAGGGCGGATAAAATGTACTCCACCTCCTTCGAGAGGGTTGCTGCGGTCATCAACAGAGTTTGGATGCAAAAGCCAAAGCCACCTCGCACTAGACTCCCAAAGCAGATAATTGCCGAAGATGTAAAACAGGAATACTGCGACTTGATGATGATGCTGAGCCGAATAAATGGGAGTGCACAAGCCTACTTCTTCGAGCCATGGATGTTCTACTTCATCGAGATCATATTGGAGGGAAAGGAATGTGTTGACTGGGCAAGAATGATCAGTGATAACATAGATGAACAGTTCAGGAGCCTGAGGGGGACGAAAACCTTTTACATGAGCTCGTATGTGATATATATGCTGGCAAGAATGACCAAGTACCGAGGAATTACATACAAGGAGCCAATAGGCTGTGCACTTGATCAGTTCAAAATCCATGAGGCCTGCACGCAGTTGCATCTAGCTAACCCTGCCAGTTACAAACGGGCTAATGATGCATTCACAATGCACATCACGAGGACTCGTCAGCGGAGAACACAGCAAAGAATATCCAAAGAGGCACAAGCATTGATCGAGGAATACGAATATTGGCTCATCCAATTTCTGAAATTCACATACATTAGGCTGCAGGGATTCCCTTCGTATCCATACGGGCTACCGAGGTACCCCACCGATCACATTATAATGCTAGAAATATCTAGGCAGTTGATCACCTATGATAAGATTCAGAAAAAGAAGAAGGGTGGACTTGACTTTCCTATTGCTATGGGAAATTCCACTGAGGTGTGTCCCTCCTTACAGGCAGCTCGAGAGGCAGAGGATGAGTTGCAATTCTATCATCTATCGTATCACACAGGCAGATAAGATTTCAATCCGTACAGAAACATCCGAATGATACAGAACGTCGAGTACCGACACAAGGCCCACATTGAGGACTTTTGGCAAATGCTCTTGATGAGGTTGAGATAAGAAAAAGGATGTTTTCTAGGCTTCCCCTCAAATTGATCAGGGAATGTGAGATCATCCCAGTTCCCGACCAGGTGGAAGAGGATGTCAACGTTATGCAACCCGACTATGGTTTAGTCAGGGATACTTTCGTCCCACCACCTGATTAGTCCGAGCCAGAAATCATGGACTTGGACACGCTCTCTATTCCAGTGTTGACTTTCACAAGGGCTTGGGTTGATAGACACGTATGCAGACTTAAGAGCAGATCGATCGCCCTTATTTATAGCTTGATGGGTGACCCAAGGCCGCTATCGGTGAGAAGGGGAAAACAGGTTGCTCAAACACTGGAAGCACAAGTAGAAGTACCATCCCAGCCGATACCGTTGAGGATGGAACAAGCATCGCCTATGCACTCACAAACTCAGTCTTCGAGTTTGAGAGTGATTTTATTATTTGCTGATCAGAGGGGAGGATTAGATGAAGAGCGGGAGATTGAGGAGGTGGATCAACCCAACATCCGAGAATCAGATAGTATAAGCGTCAGTGCATCCAGGGCTGGCGAT
Organism: Sequoiadendron giganteum; assembly: GCA_007115665.2. Lineage (NCBI taxonomy): Eukaryota > Viridiplantae > Streptophyta > Pinopsida > Cupressales > Cupressaceae > Sequoiadendron > Sequoiadendron giganteum. The sequence goes on from CM021101.1 coordinate 201,851,434, forward strand.
GATACGTATCATCCAACCCGAGGATGATACGGATCCAGCCATCGAGATGGAGGAGTTCCTCAGGAGGATCAGTGCGCCACCAGAAAAGAAGAGGGCGAGGAAGTTTTCAAAGATCTCGACTGATGAGTCAGGCTCTCGCACGCTTCAGGTGGCTGTTACGAGAGAGGATTGTGATCGAACCGAGGAGAGGCCTGAAAATTACGTGATCACCACGGTAGAGTTGGGTCGTCCTACGGGAGCCCAAATTGTTGAGGAGTTCGATAACTCCTATCAGGCATTGAAGGATCAGTTGCTCCGCACGGAGGGGAAGTATAAGAAATTGAAGGAGGAGCACAAAACCTTGATAGGATATGTGCAGAGTCTAGCACGTCCAGGTGAACCAGCAAACCCAACAATAGAACGTCCACCAGAGCTTCCGAGGGAGTTAGTTGTTGGCTTAGAGGATTTAAAGAAAATGGAAATGAAAGTGGACAAGTGGGTTAGCCATGTTAGTACTGAGACAAGGAAATTCATGGAGGACCTCGCCAATGCTTATCGGCAGGCCTCAAGTATTTTGGCACGGATTGACATGGTGGATCAGGCCTTGGGCGATACCTGCATGTATCAGACGAAGACTGTACTTCGTTTGGGGGCTTTGATGCATATACCTCTACAAACTTTGGTGGATGGAGGTGTGATTCAGGATGGTGACAGGTATGATTTCACCAGTTGGTACTCCTTGGTGGTCACAGGCCGTGGATTTCACAATGCAACAAGGGCAGATTCAGCCAGAGTGAGGAAAGCAATGGGTAACATCTTGGAGGGAGTCCTTAATACATTATAAACCATATTTGGTAGAAAGTTGGCCCCAGAGGAAATAACTGCTGATGGCTTGAAAGACAAACTGGCTCCATTCTTCTCAGCTGCGAAGTCGCTTGTCCTGGATGACTTTGAGAATGTCTCCACTTTCTCCAGTATAATCCAGCATACCCAGGATGCCTTAGTGGCATGGAAGAAGTCTTACACTTGGCACGGTCAGACGGTAGCGGTCTTGGAGTTCCAGCTCAACCATATTCCACCGATTTCTGCCCAGGAGGTTGAAGCGGTATTGGCCCGATTGATCGAGTTTGTAGTCCGAGAACAGGACAGTGGGAAGGCGCTGCTTGATGAAGATCTTCTAGAAGAAGATAGTGGGCATTAATTGCTCATTATGGTTCCTATAGGGGAGTGGAGAATATTCTGTGCATTTATTGCCCCACTCCCCTCAGTGGCGGTTTTTAGGGCAGAAACCTTAATTAGGACATTGGTGGCTCGATCTGAGCCCTTTATTGTAATTGAATCCGAACCGTCCATTGAAATGGGCTAACTATAAAAGGGGCATCCCCCCTCATTTGTAATATATTAGACATTAGATCAAGAATTGAATCAGAGCGAGAGTAGAAGGCATATAGCATTTAGCTTAGAAGTTAGCTTAGATTGAGGAGGAAAGGAAGTTTTCCCATTGAGGACTTTGTAAGAAGTTGTTGTGAACACTCTCATAATATAAAGATTTATCATTGTTTGGTGGTTCCATCTTCTATTGTGAGTAGCTAGCAAGGCTTGTTCGTCTTTCCAATTCAAGTAGATAGAGTAGAGTAGACTTTGTTTATGCAAGTAGTCGTTAATTGTGGAGTGTGGCGCTGTGATTTGAGCATATCTTCTTTCATCCATACCACTAGCGGGCTTACTGATGGTAAGTTCGCCTTGCGTGGTCAACTGGAGTATTGGCACTTAACTTCGATTGTGGCTCATATGTCCGTATGCATCGTAGTGATGGTATGAACATGTTGTGTCATAATTTGAACACCTTTCTCATCCTTTGAAGATTGCACCAACTTTGTCGGAGTTGTCCGAAAGGAGACGAAGCAAAGTCTTGTTTGAAGATTCTTTAAGTCGATCCTCGTCCTCCACCCTTTAGAAGTAGATTTGTAGAATTCCTATCCCTATCCCTTTTTAATTCAGTAATTCCCGGTTAATTTAGGAGTCAAAGCAATACTGTCAAATCATTCATATCCTAATTGCTTCACAAAATCGAACAACTACGTAAGTCCCCTTGAATACCCAGCATATTCACATTAGCCAACTGAGTCTATTTGCGTTAAAGGAACCTTGGAGTTGAACGCATGAACTTTCACGCAATCTTAGCATGCGGAATACTTTGATCAAGAGAGAATAGAATGACCGTTGGGCATTTTTATTCTATGTTGATGTCGTCATAAAAAACACGTCAACAAGAACAAAGGCACAAATAATGCCACGACCTTTTGAAAATAAAGAAAAGCTTCCACGAAATAATCATAAGGCTAAAAGCCTTTGACATTTCCTAGGGTTGAATAAAACCTAAATAATGATTCTTTTGCATATTGTTGCTTCACTTGACCTCCTTCTGCTGCGCCGCCACCATGAGAACCCTAGCCATGCCATCATGAGGGAAGACTACTAGATTTGGACACCATTAGAGAGACTTTGCTGAAGCTTTGAGCATGGTGAGTTTGATTTTTAGCATCGAATCAGATTTCCTTCATTTCAAAAGTTTTTGTGAAGCTCCCACAAGCCGTGGTTTGCACTTTTCTGATATCTTCTATGTTTTGTTTTTGGTGCTGGGTGCCATGAGTTCTCTTGGTCGAGTGTTTCCTTTGGCTGCATATTTCATTTTTTGTTCTAGCTCTTGGACGCGACCGTATGTGCTCTTCAACAACAAGGAAAGGTAAGGTTTAAGTTGTTTACTTCTCTGTTTTGAATAAAAGCTTTAGAAGATTGTCTACATTGAACAATGGCTGCTATTCACAGACCCAGGTGTCGACTGTGCCATATTTGTGTATTTTTGACGCATCTCACTTAGAAGGTGACTATCCATTACTTTTCCAGATCTCTATGTTGCGCCATTACTTGTTCTCATAATGCTTTCTTCATTATTCTTCTCAAAATGGAACAGAAAATTTATGTTGGCTGCCATCGATGAATCTTTAGGCATTTTTACCTTATCACTCGCAAAACCCCAAAATGGGTAAATCAGAAAATGGCCGAAAACTGTATTTTATCAAAACCCATATGGGTAATTTAGAAAGCCATTGACATTTTCTGCATTTTGTAAAGAGATTCATATTTGGGTATCTAAAATCTCATAAAAGAAACTCATACTTCAGTATTTGACAAAAAACCCAATGCGGGTACCATGAAAAGTTAAAAAAAACTGAGTAAATGCAACCTTGTGCACTATGGTTTTTCCCTTCATTTTCTGAGAAAAGTATTATATGAACTTTGTTTTACATTATTTCACTTTCATAGAGCACATATGTGTTATCTCATAGGACATAGGACTTGTCCACACCTGAAGCTTCTGAAAAAAAATATGACAGTGATTCCACCTCTTATGCACGTTACTGAATAAACCTTGTGTATACGAAAATTGAAGTTCTATTTTAAATCTTAAAATCTGATGCTCTGATTTGATGAATCAGATTTCAAGTTTGATGTTCCTGTATCCTCATTTTGTATAACACATCCACACATTGCTGTCCTTATGCTCTTAATATCATTGTCTACTGTTTATGGCTTTGTAAGGCATCGCTCTCAATAAAGTAAAAGGTTTCATATGGCAAGATATGTCCCTTTAATACTGTATTTACTTTTCTCTTGATCTAAAATCTGTCAATCAATGATACACTGGGATCAAACCCTTGTGGGAGCCACACATTACATCCATGTGACATTGATCATTTCTCTGCACAGGAAACAAACTCATTAGCATAAATATTTCTTCTTCAGATTTAGGACAGCCTTAAAAGGCAACATAGATATAGAGTAATTTTGAGATAACCAACCATTGCTTAGATCCGTATTGGAATCTAACATCATTGTTTTCAATTTTATAGGATTCAAGAGCTTGTTGGGAGACTTGCAGACACATAATAGACTCAGGGCCAACAACCACTCATGACCAGTCAAAGCAACATGCAATGACTGGTTATCCTTGACCTCTCTCTCTCTCTCCTATTCTGTCTTTTAATTTTGTTTTAAGTTTGTAGGAGAAGTAATAGGCTATACTCACAGCTTGTGTGAAGCATTTAATCTGAATTGATCTTAAATACATGTATTTATGTTTTCAAATAAGTGAACTCAAAAATGCGATTTATCATTGTTCAGAATTCCACAATGTATTTAATCTTTGTTGTTTGCAAATCAATAAATGAGGTCAATTGATTTAAAAATGTATTTTGCAGCAAAACTGCTAGGGTAGTGAAAATTTGATAACACAACCAGCATTGATGATTCTTTACCTCATTACAATGATTATGACATGGGTGGATTTGGGTTTGATTACCAGACTAAGCCCTTGGAGTGAGATACTTATGATGATATTAGTACTAGTGAGTTGGGAAGTGACTTATTCAAAGAGACAAAACCCCTAGAGGAGTACAATGAGCACATTTCTTTTGATTAGAACAATCAGCACTTTAGCACTTGGGATCTGGGTGTGATGGCACCTAAGTATGACAAGGAATCTGTTTGGGATGAATTTATTTTTGACCCGGATGATGTTCAAAATTTAGAATACAATGCAAGCTATGAGATTGCCATTGGAGAAGAAGATGTCTTTGACGAAGATGCTTTTATGGCAAAGCTCAATAATGACCTCTTTGAGATGGTTGTAGGCTTGTAGCCACTAAGGAAGAATTTGCTCCTACAGAAATTTTCAAAACAACGATAAGTAGTGTCTCTCTAATTGAGTTGGGGGATGCCTTAAAATTTGATCAAAGTGACAGTGAGGAGGAAGTAGAGCTAGAAGACCATAGGGATCTTGATAATAAAGAGTTTAAAGGCATTTTTGAACATAAATCTGATTTAATAATGCATGGAGCTGATTATGAGAAAAGGTCTAGAGAATTTGTTGAGTTTGATACTCATCGTGATGTTGAGAAATGTCATCACGTGGGAAATGAGGGACATGATTCTAGCGATAGCCAAGGGGTCACTGTTGACAAGAATGAAAGTTCTATATTTACTTGCAACCTAATAACAGTTCACCATCCTTGCATGCTTATGTGATACAAGGGCATCCGTAATGCACCTTTATATGCAAATTGTTGTCATGTTGCTATTGTTGTCAAATAAAGTTTGCACCATTGCTAAGTTATTAACTGTAGCAACCTATTGACACATTGGAACACTTCGAGGTTGTGGGTGACCAGGGCATGAAGTGGACCTCTAGATTATGGGCTAGTTCCCTTTGAATTTTTTGGTGAAAACTAAAATACGATGAGGAAAAGAGTAGAAGGATATGCTTGAACTAAAACTATCATTAATAGGTGGTACACTAGAAGTAAGAATTTTTACCAAAAGCTATTGAAAACTCACAAAATGGCTCAATAGAGCTGAACAATCTCACAACACAGAAATATATGCCTGCAAAAATGGTTCTATGTGAGGCTCTAACTGTGTTAATGTTTAAACACAAGGAAAACAATAATTTTTCACAAATATAAAAGCATAAAAAGAGATCACTAACATAGACCTGCACTATGACATAAGACTTTTTGCATTCAACATGGAAGGAATCTGATAAAATAGAGGATTACACAGGATTTTATCATGCAATTCACAACCAATACTAAACAACAAAGAGAAAATGTGAAGGAAAAAAGACTTCTATTGAGGGAAAAAAGAGGATCTGTATTACATTTGCCAAATTATCACGAGTTACAAAAGTGAGAAGAATTTGCCTCAACAATCTCCAAACCAAGAACTAACCCCTATACTGAAAGAAGAGAAAGACTTATAGAAATTGTCTCCAAATTCAAAATTGAAATTTGGCTCCAAAATCACATGTGTTGTCAAATATCTCCTCCAAAAGAGGCATGCAATGCCAACCAACTCCAAGAAGAGTTGTCATAGTTTCACCAACCTCGTGAGCCGTATGCAAACAGAAACCCCTAAAAATCAGGCTCAAAACTGAAGGTATCAAACTACCATGTGCTTCAAATCCCTTCTTGACTCAAGTCAAAACAATCCAAATTCATAACTAAAGGTGATTTCCTGATTAAGGGCTTCAAAATCCTAATTTCCCTCCAAGATGTTGGCATAAATCTCTCCATTATCTCCAAGACCCTAGCAAGTCATCAAGACTTCATTTTGCACTCCCATTTGACTAAGCCTTTGAGAAATGTAATAAAGGTGTTTTGCATTCAATAATAACATTTATTTAAAGGTGATTTATGATATCACTTTAAATAAATATTTTACAATATGATTAATGCAAAAGGAAAAAGAAAAGAAGCCACAAAGGAAGGCTTTATCGACTAAGACCTCATAAGTATTTTATGAAACACTTAGAAGAATATAAAGCAACTAAAATGTCACAACCCATAGTGAATAAAGTTTTTTCTTTTTAAAAATAAAGGCAAACAATGCCTCTTCTTTCCATCGAACTTTCTAGGGTATTAACCCTAAACCAAATTGAAAGACTTTTCATTTTGCATCTTCATTGTTCACTTGCTCTTGAGAGAGCGCTGCCATCAAGAACCCTAGCCGCGAGCTGGGAGATGAAATTTGTGCCTTGGACGCCATCCCCTACAGATTTCTGGAAGTTTACATGATGGTAAGGTTGATTTGCATCGAATCTGAAAGGCTTCTTTTCTCCATTTGAAAAGATTTAGAAGGCTTTATTGGGCGTGGCTTGGCTGCATCATGCATTTCTGATATATTTCGTTTCTTTGTGACTTTTTTTCTGCTGTGTTCTTGTTCGGCCGCCATAGAGAAACGCCATTTTCTATAGTTTTTTGAAGATTCCAAGCAAAATCATAAGGTAAACGATTTATGCTCTAAGTCTGGAAGTATTTTCTCCTTTCTTGAAAATCTTTTGAACAAAACACAGGCCACGACCTCCTTTGTATTCTCTGATTTTTACTCTGTTGTTTCTTTGTTCCTGGGCATGAATTTCTCTCATTTGTGCCACGGCTTTGGACATTTTTTGCATTTTTTGTTGATAGTGCCTTCTACTTGGCCACCATGAGACAATCAGGGCAACCTTCTTGACTTCTTCATGAGATTTCTAAAGGTTTTCGAGAGATTTATTGACAAGGAAAAATGCATTTTTTTTAAACTCCATTTTTGAAAGTCTTTTGGGCTTTAAAGCCGTGGCCTCTATGCTTTTTGATACTCCTTTATTTCTGCTCCTAGTTTTAATGTGCTTGATGCCATTGAGAAACCCCAGATGGTTGTGTTTCTGGAAGCTCTTTTTACAATTCTGTGACCATTCATCATGACTGGTTATCTTTCATTTTCGTACACCTATAGCTGAAAAACTGAACATGAAAATAACTTGTTCTATCTCAGCAAGAAAGAATGGTAGGCCATTGTAAACTTCAAATTTTTGTTTCATTCTTTCAGACCTATGGCTATGGCTTGGACTTAAGAATAATGTTTCTCAAACACCCAGAGATAAATACTTGGTAGAAGCTTTAAGAATTTCTGTAAAACTTTACAAGCATGGTTATCCTTTACTTACTATGAAAAACCCAAAGCACAGGCCATCACCAACATTATGGGTTTTTATTTATCTTTCAGATCTCCTTCAGGCAGGCCGCCATTGAGAAACCTTGATATATTCTTAGGCACAACCTCTATGTATTCTTGGTTCTCCTTCAGGCAGGCTGCCATTGAGAAACCTTGATATATTCTTAGGCACAACCTCTATGTATTCTTGGTTTTCCATGATTAGAACTTGTGTAACTTCTATTTTGCAACAGTACTGGCGTGGGCTTTACTAGAATAATTTTTGTAATAACAATATTCAATTTCGGAAAACCTGTTGGTGAACCCGTACCTGTTTGTCCAGACCAGTCAAACTTGCACATGACGCTGTCTGTACACATATCTTCTGGAAGCTAATGGCTCTTGTCTTACTGTAATCATGTAGAAATGACCAACAGTGCCATAATCATCTTAACTTTATTTTGCTGCCAGAAGCTTCTGTAAATGAATGAAAACACTCTTTTATGGTTGTCTTGTATTGAGGATATTGTGCTCCATCTTGTTGTCCTCCTTGTTGAATGATAAATTCGTTTTCTGAAAATGACACAAAACATAAATTCACTCGAAACTAGGTCATTTCTTGCTTGTTTCACATACAAGGTAAATCTTTTAGTTCTTGGTCCTTCATGCTGTTTATGAGATTTTGACACCGTCTCCCTTCTCTATAATGCTGCAGCTGATAAAATATTGTTCCTTACAGAAAATTATGCAGATAAGGAAGTAACAAATTCCATGACACAACTATAATATTAGTTTGCCGCTCCTCTTTGTAAACAATATTTATTGTATCCTCTGATGGTACTTTTAATGAAAACACATGAATGTACTTAAAAGTCCAATTTGTATGACTATCACGAAAGAGCTCAGTAGAGACCGTGAGCATTAAGTTGATATGAAACTTCAGAATCATGATATGGTTGTCACTTTTTACATGCAGAACCTGAAATCCTTCATTCATTTTATTTTTGATTGCCTTTCCTATAACTGCCTTATGAGGCTGAAATATGATATAGACCTCATAATATTCACCCTGCACAAAAAATTAATGAGCTGGGCTCTACCCTCATGGGAGCCGCATTTTACCCCTCATTCTGAAACTGACAAATAAACAACAATATTACATTTCCTATTTCTGCACATAACGAAAACCAGTTAGTAAAAAATGAATCAATGATTTCCCTTTTTATTTGTTACCCTATATCTGCACATAACACAAACAAGTTTGTAAGAACAACAGATTCAATGGTTCTTTTCTGGTGCTCTGCTTTTCTTTTTGACTGGTGAATGATTAATAGGGTGTACATTCCATTTCTATTGGTAATATAGGGATAAGGTAGAATGCGATCCCTCATTACTCTAACATCACCCCTCACAATTTTGCAAGTAAACCTTGGAGCTGGAGTCAACACCGATATTGGAGATAAACATGAAGTCAACATGACTACTATGATGATTCGTTATTCCAGGCAATGATGAATTGCCTTCTCCCCTTACTCTTACGTTATTTCCAGTTGTGCAATGTATTCTTTCTTTCATTCAGCATTTGATTAGGAAACAAATCAGGCTACTCCCACGGCTTGTGTGGGATTACAGGACATTTTCTTAATAAAGAAATTGTTCATGACATGCACTGGCTCTCATAATTTTCTGAAATCTATTATGATTGCATAATGAAACAATGTAATTGCAAATTTTTGAAACATCCATTCTGTAAATCAAGATTGATTTCCTTGCATTCCTGTTCTCTTAAAACTGCAGTACTTAATATAAAAATAATTGCTGCAAATGAGGCTCAGCCTGAACATTGTTTTCTTCAATGAAATTTTGTTTGATCTGTGCTTTGCTGAATTGTTCAACCAATTTAGTCTAAATTGTTGAATGATTTTGCAAATCATTCCTAAACATACTTTCATTCTGAGAACAAAATTTCATTGGATAACTTGTAATAAAAATTTCAATACGCCAGCAAGTAATTGCTCCTATGATTACTAATTTTAAGCAAGACGCTAAAAATTGGTAACATTTCTAGCGACCTCCCAGGGGTGTTTTCCTGTTAAACAATAAGGACCAGTGCCTTGCTTAACTATTGGGTATGGAGTCTATTAATGCCCCCTTCTTTGATCTTGAAAACCCTGTACAGACCTCACCTTCCTGCTATAACTGATTGTAACTTTGTTGTTACTATTTACAGTCCCATGGGATATCTATTTGTCGTTGATGATATTGAAGCTTTATTCAATTTTATGAATAAGAAGCATATATCCGATGTAACTATAGCTAGTAATGACAGACTTTGAGCTTACTTTTCCTCCCCCCAGAAATACTTAAAGCAAACTAACAACTATGCATAACATCACTTAGAGAAAACATAGATGCATCTATCCTAGGTGCAAAACCACTTATTGACATCTAGAATCTATTGAAATATGTACCGAATAGATCCTACCTCAAAAGCAATGCTTGTGGTGAATCCCATTCACTGGGATTGGTTCGACTTCACCATCCAATTTTGACAGTTGGAAGGCATTGTGTTGTTTCTTCTCAGTAACAATGTAAGGTCCACTCCAGAATGAATCAAATTTGGAGTGCTTTCCAAGCCTGCTTTTCAATTTATCCCACTTTAGCACTACGTCACCTTCTTAGAACTCTTGGAGATGCCTTCTTATCAAATGTTCTTTTCATTTGAGCCTGATGTTGCTCAATATTTTTCATTGCTTCAGCTCTGACCTCTTCAAGTTCGATAAGCTGAGCTAACCTTGTTGTCATTGGTTCCTCCTCAATCATATCTAGTTGGTTTACCAGGTCAAGGGCTGGGAGATTAACTGAAATGGGCAGTCTTGCCTCTTTTTCATACACCAACATGTATGGAGAAAGTCCTGTTGACCTTTTTGAGGTAATTCTATCACCCCACAAGGCTGATTTCAGCTTGGTGTGCTAGGCTCTTTGATTCCCTTCCGTAGTCTTCTTTATGATCCTCATGAGGTTCTTGTTAGTGGACTCAGCCTGTCCATTGCCCTGCGTATAGTAATTAGAGGATGTATTCAAATATATACCATTCTTGATAGCCCAGTCAGAAATTTTAACACTCACAAAAGCAAGGGCATTGTCTGAAACAATAGAATCTGGGATACCAAGTCTGGTAACTAACACTTCCTAGAAATTCAGAACAAAAGATTCATTGGCCTCCTTGAGTGCCACAACTTCAGTCCATTTTGAAAAATAATCAGTGGCTGTAAGCACCCATTTGTGGCCTGCACTTGATGGTGGGTTTATAACTCCAATGAAATCCAAGCCCTATTTCATGAAGGGCTGATCAATTTGAATTGGTTGCAGCGGAAGGGCTGCCAACTTCTCTTTCCCAACAAAAATGGCGCATTCCTTACACTTCCTTACCCATAAATGAGCATCTCTAAATAAGGTAGGCCAGTAATATCCTCCTTTCATTATTTTAAGAGTTGTAGCTCTTGGAGAAAAGTTTCCACCAGCTGACCCTTGATGGAATTCATGAAATACTTTATCAACTTGATCAACTTCAATACATCTCAACAGGACACCATGAAAATCCCTTCTAAACAATAAACCATTTAAAAGAACATAAGGTATGGACTGTAGTCGATAATACCTTCTTCTGGATTTAGTCAGATCAGGAGGGCACTCACCAGTCAATAAAAAATTTGTCATTTTTGCAATCCAACCTGTAGGAGCAAGTATAGAAGCTTGTTCTCCATCTTGAAGTGCTAAAACAACACTTTTTTCTTCTTTTGCATTGTTGGTGCTGTTCACAGAGGCCTCTTCCTCTTATCAGCTTAGTAACCTTTATCTCAAGGTCATATTCCATCACTTTGGTTACCCAACCAGCTCTTCTATCACTCAAATCTTTATTAAGCAAAAAATATTTTACACTTGGATAAGCAACCATCAGGATAATTTTATTACTAGAAAGCATATGCCTAAACTGCTTTAGGCTTCTTATAACAGTGAGAACATGTTTCTCGACAAAATCATACCTGAGCTTGTAATCCTTGAGTCCCTGACTGAAGAATGCAACATGTTGTTCAGATCCTTCATCATTTTGTTGTACAAGCATAGCTGAAAGTGAATCAATATTTCCATAGGCATACAAAATGAAATCTTTAGAAAAGTTAGGATTCAGAAGTGTAGGTGCAGATGCTAATACTTCCTTTATAAGCTCAAAACTTCTTTTCCCATCTTTGGTCCAACTGAAAGGTATGTTCTTTCTCAACATATGAGTTAGTGGACTTAACAAATCAGCAATGTCAAGGATAAATCTCCTAACAAAGTTAATCCTACCAATAAAACTCTGCAAACCTTTCTTATGTGCTGGCAGCGGAAGAGCTAAGATAGCACTTACCCTTTCAGGATCAATAGTAACGCCCTGCTTAGACACCACATAACCGAGCAATCTGCCTTCATGAACAGCAAAAACACACTTTTTGGGGTTAAGTGATATCCCAAACTCCCTGCATTTCTCAAAAATCTGCTTCAGATGACTCAGATGATCTTTAGCTTCTTTAGAAAAAATAGTGATATCATCAAGATATACTAAAACAATCTTGTACATTAAACCTTGAAATGCCATATCCATGGTTTTCTGAAATGTTGCCCCAGCATTGGACAAACCAAAGGGCATTTTCTAATAGGCCATAGTCCCCCATTTTGTGGTGAAGGCTGTTTTGTACTGGTCTTCTTTCTTCACTAAAATCTGATTGTAACCAGAATAGCCATCTAATAAGGAAAATCTCTTAGACCCTAAAATTACTCGAAGTATTTGCTCCATAGAAGGCAGAGGATGACGGTTTTTTAGACAGGCCCTATTCAAGTCACGAAAATCTACACACAGTCATATCTCACCATTCTTCTTCCTTACTGGTACTAGGTTTGAAACCCATGAGGTATGCTTAATGGGGCAAATAATGTTGCTTTCAATCAACTTATCCAATTCTTTTTTCATCAAAGGCTCTAACTTAGGATTCAAAGGCCTTTGTTTCTGCCTAACATGTTTAACATTGGACTCTAATTCAATGGTATGTTGAGCAAATTGAGGATTAAATCCCTTCAAATCAGTATATTGCCAGGCAAAGATATCATTAAATTCTTGACAGAGCTGAATAAAAACATGCTTCTCTTCAATTATACATACCTTTCCTAATTTAAGCAGCTTTCCTTTGAAGACTTCAACCTCTTCATAGTGATCTTGCTGAACTTGAATACTGCCCTCGGGTTTTCTAGCTTCATCATCTGTATTGAAAGCAGATTCTAGAGTGACCAAGCCTTTTGGCAACTTGTTATTTTTGAGCTAAATAATCTGGTCGTTGTACTAGTGTTGTAGCTTATCCTGATTGGCATGTGAGAACTCAAATTCTTCTCTCAAGAAGCTCACAATCTGCTGGTCACTTTCAAAAACTTGCCAATCTATGTTATTATCAGGCACAGCAGGTCTAACAACAATTTTAATATTGTTGGCGTTTCAATTAGCACCTCTAGAGTGCTTATTGGAAACAGACAGCTATTGCAAGTGTGTTAGTACATGCTCTTCGGATTATAGAGAGGAAGATCTCTCTTTGCTGATTTTATACTGTAAAAAAGGGGTGTACTAAGATTTCCTATCTTTTTTACTCAGCGGCAGGACACAAGGGTGCATAAACCAATGTGCCGTAGCTAAGCTTTTTCTCTGGTTTCCGCAGATCTTAACTACGACTAACTAACTTCTAGACTATCCTACCTCCTCAAGATAAACAGAGCATGAGGGCGTATGAGCGAAATGGTATGGTTGGATCATTTGAATCCTCCGTCTCAATGGGATATGGCCGAGGCTCTGAACCTTCGGATATATACCAAGATAGGGCTTGATACAAGCAAACACTCGTTACGGTAAACTAGATCTGAGACTTGCCAAGGAGGAGGAACCCCTATCCGAGGTATAGGCTTGGAAGTAGCTCACAGGAAACAACAAGGAACGATGGCCTTTCTAATAGGATTCTCGAGGAGGTGACGACACCTGTCCAAAGTCTAGGCTGCAAGAGAGATCATTAAACAACATCAAATGATAATGATCGATGACAAAATATCCAAGGAGGCAACGACACTTGTCCAAGGAGGAGATTGAAACAATGCACTATTTAAAAACAAGACTTTGAATAACTCAAATAATTAGATCAAACAAGCTTGCACCATCTGATTTATTTTTTCAAGGTTCTTCAAAGAATTACAAAGGTTGGGACAGCAAAGGCACAAAATCATGCACAATTGCGATCAACCAACGAACTCTCATCCAAGAGTGAACAGATATAAACAAGCGAACTCTGGCAACAATTGCGCAGCAATTTTGCTAGCAAATAAAGGTTCCACAAATAAAGAACCTAATGCTCTTATTTATAGAAACTCAAAGGAGTAGGCAACCCTAAAATCTCCTTGAGTTAACAAACAGTTCTTGCCAATGAGCAAGATTTATTTCTATGTCTAAAAGTAGTGAGCAAACAGTTAACTGGAAATCTACTTTAGTTAACTAAAACTAAACAAAAGTCAAACTGGGAGACTACCTCAGTTGACTGACACCTAACTAAAAGTGAACTTAACTTACAAATGTGTCTCCAAAATAGACATCCACCTTTAAAGGAGATCTCAGATCCACAAATCGTGGGAGTCAACTAGACATCCTAGATCAGTGGGATTTGACATGCATGATCTATGGAGATCTGGAGTCAACTTGGAAAGGGGCATCAAGTTGACTTTAGTCATATTTATTGCTATTTTGGAGGGTAGGACGTCCTTCTTGAGGTGTTTGACACCTCATCACCATTGGTCAACAGTGCTTTTGTTCATTCGTTGACTTCTTCATACGGAGACCATTACATGCCTGTCAATCGTCAGCTTATCACTTGTCAGCAACTTGATGTATGCATCTCCTTTATTCTACTTCCCTTAGGAGGGTTACTCCTTTTCTTTTTGTTTGTGTTTCCACTTTGACATGGAAGGTAGTGTAGTATTAACCGCTGGCGGCTCTGTGTTGGGAATGACTACCTTCCGCATTCTTTTGCAGCTTTGATGTTTTCCTTGATCTTTCTCAATGGAAGAATGTCGTATGATGAAACTGCGAAGCTTGATGATGAAACCGTGAAGTTTGACCACAATCACTCCAACCGTAAGAAATGCACATGAACTTGTTGCATGTGTAAAATTCTAACAGTTATAATCCTCTAAACTGGCCTTGGAAGGCAATCAGATATACGAGGTGAAACCATTATGGAACTTGTGGACTTGTTTCTATGCTTGTCAATCTGGTTAGATTGACCTCTGGGTGTGCCCGACGCAGATCGGTGCCAGTAGTTTTTAGAAATTCATGGAGTAAGACCATTTTGGTCTTGTATTCATCTTGGGAGAACTACGTTCTGAAAACCTTGAAGATTGATTGTGCACACGATGCTGTTCGGACAACTTTTTCTAGACTTGCTAAAACTAGCCTTGCCGGGGGTAATTTTTACGAAAAATTCCGAGACATGGGTTTTGTTGAAAATAATTCTCTAAACAAACTTAGATCGTCAAAAATTCGGAAAAACGAGTTTTTCTTTGACATGCAAGAGCCCTTTGGTAGCAGAGGCAACAGAGGTACTAGAAAGTGATTTTTCTCGAAAAAATATGACACATGGGTTTTGTTCGTGCTTCAAAGCTAAACAAACCCAGTTTATCTGTTTTCCAATATTATGACTTTTTTCGAAAACCCTAAAAAATAGGGGCAATAGGGCTACTTTTTCTGGAAAAATCTACCATATGGGTTTTGTTGAAAAAGTTGTGCTGATCATACCTAGTTGGCCAGATTTGTGATAATCTGTCATTTCCTGTGACATGCAAAGAAATATAGACAGAAATAGAGGAAGTAGACAGAAGATGGATTGGAAGTTATAAACTGCCACTTTGCAAGAATTATGCCTTTTGATGCAAACTCTGATAAATAATCCCTCTATGCAACAGATCTTCAAAAATATGAAGAAAGGTGAAAACCCCTCTGTCAGATCTTCAAAAATGTTGGAGAAGAAAAATATCCATTCTTGAGCTCCTTAACTTGCAAAGAAATAATGAATAATGGATGCCTAGATGCTTTGATATGTCAATTTGGAGTTGCAAGCATCAATTGGGCATCCAACTCATGATTGAGCCTGATTTGGAGTTCAAAAAGGTGATTTCCATTGATTGTGGAGTGTTTGGCCACTTTTTGCCTCCAAAATTTGCTAACTCAAGTCAACAATTGCTTTCGACTTTTTTAGGCTTCCTTTTTGGATTTTTTGATCATTTTTGCAGGCTGAAGTGCCTCTGTTTGATCTTCAATCTTGGCTACTTAGTTGATCTTCGGCAGTTGCTGACGGATCCGTTGTTGAGATGGGATCAGCTTGATGAGATATGCCTGGGAGAGATTAACTCAGAAAACTGAGTTTGAGCCTCTAGAATGAGGGGCGCCTTTCTTCAAGAGGGGCACGTTTGGCTGTGCCTTAGTCAATTTTCATTGATTGTTCTTCGTTTTGGCCTTTTCAGACCCTATGCTTTGATCTGACGTTCCCGTTGATGGATCAGTCGGATGACTCTGCTTGACGATGCATTGGATAGCCAATTCGGTCTTGCTCAGGATGACTAACTTCTTAGTTGGAAAAGACAAGTTCAGGTCCTTCAAGCTTAAGGGCCCCCCTGGCTAGCAAGGGCGCTTTTAGCTTTTGACTAGTTTTACTTATGCTGTGAACTGCTTGCCTTTGACCTCCTCTATCAGATGACTGATTTGTCAGAAGTTCTTGCTGATGGTTTCACTGGCGAGACTAGTCGTAGCTGAGAAGATCATCCTGGGAGGCAGTAAAGATTCTGAGTGAATCTGGATGCCTTCAAGAAAGGGCGCCTTTCCTCAAGAGGGGTGCTTTTAGCCATGCCTTAGCCATTTTCTGGCTTGTCTTTCCAGTTCTTCAATTCTGGCTTTTTCTGCTTGACCTCAGCGTGTGATCGTTTGGTGTGTCCTGTGAACCTGCTATCAGATTGATCACATAGCTGAGAGGAAGCTGGAAAGATATCATGTATAGAGTTGCTACTTATGGATTCATCTGGTGCTAGCAACTGAGGGGCACCCTTGGCCAGCAAGGGCGCTTTTACCTTGAAGCTCTCTGATTTGGCATCTTTGTCGTCAATGGATCCTCCATACTTTGCTGACGGTTGGTCAATGATCCCTGAATTAGATGATCTTGCTGATTGTTTCGTTGTCGAGCCAGCATGAAAGTGAAGAGGATGACTGAGTTGGAGGTGCCAAATGATTTGATTCACCCTTTGAGATCCAAGGGCGCCTTTCTTCAAGAGGGGTGCTTTTAGCCACTGTAGACTGTGTTTTGCCTTGGTAGACAAAACGTGCACCTTCCAGACTTAGCCAAATTTTGGCCTTTTCCGTTTTGAGAATCTCCTTCGTTGAAACAGCATCTTTTTGACCTTTTCCGCCATGGCTTCTTCGTTGAAGCTTTTGAGGTTTAGCTTTTAGCACCTGGTACTGGCCAATCTGCCATTAATGGCTGTGGAGCTCCTAACTTTGTTCCTGAAAAATAGAAATAGACCCACCAGAGTATAACATATTTTTTGATGATTCTGACTTGATCAATGTGATCGTGAAGGTAATTAACCCTATCAGAATTATTTTCAATCATTTCCGGGAAGGTCCTATTTTTAAGGGTTTCCTTAAAAATAGGGGCGTAAAACCCTAATTTTCATTTTTTTAGAATTTTAACCATAGGTTCCTTGACAGAAACCCACAAAGACTTCATGTTTGTTTTGACCTAAAACATACTTTTGATGAAATTTTTACATTGTTTAGCTCAATTTAAGTAAAATGCCAAAAATTTCATTTTGGGTACAACAAATATGTTGATTAGCTTTATCATTGCAAATTTCTTTTGGAATAACATATTTAGCTCCTATAGCAGCTAGCCTATCAGCATGTTTATTCTGAGTTCTAGGTATGGAAATCAGATTAAATGCATCAAATCCCTCTAAGAGGTCCCATACTCTATTCCGATAAGACTTGAGTGCATCATTTTTTACAACATTTAGCTTCTTTACCTGATTAACAACCAATTCACTGTCCCCATAAACCTTTAGGCAACCAATTCCTCTCTATCTTGCCCACTCTAAGCCTTAGATTAAAGCTTCATATTCAACAAAATTATTAGTATAGCTGAAACAGAATCTAAAAGCTAAATAATATTTCTCACCTCCTGGTGACACCAGCATACAACCACCACCAACACCAACCTTACTCCTTGAGCCATCAAAAAATAGCTCCCACACATCATTTTCATGATGCTCACCTTGTTGCTCTTTATCTTTTTCAATATTAGGCATAAAAGAGTCAATCTCATGCATCATATAAACACCAATGTCGACCTCTTCCAGCTGCTCACCTGTACCAACTTCCCCTTTTTGAGATGCCCACTCTTTTGGAAGAATATCTGAGACTTTCTCTGCTTGAACTTCACCTTCCTGCACAATAGGTTGCTTCTCTTGTACACTTGTAAACAAATTGGCATTGATAGGAGGTGGATTGTAAGGCTTGATATGGTCTTTTTCTATGGGCTTTGATCTCACAGCGACTCTAGTGCCATATTGAAATATACCGGCCAATTTTTTCAATTTTTTAACACACTAATTTCACTCATTAACGTTAGTGAAAACACAATCCAACTGAAGGGAACCCTTTCCTCTGATCAACCCAGATCCCAATGCGGGCAAAGTGAGAGCATACTCGAAAGGGGATCGTTAGCGCAACCGAAACTGCTGAAAGAGTAATGAAAGGAGATAACAATCAACTCAACCACTTATTCAGTGGGAGGACTGAAAATGAAAGTACATTACTGAAATTAAATATGCAAATCGACCACTTATTCAGCGGGAGCATGTTGACGACTCAGTTGATCAACAATATGATGAAGTGATGCATTACAATATATAAATAGGCGGCAACCCAATCTCTTCCACTTATTCAACGGGTGATGCAAGAAATGAAACCTAAAACTATAGACTGAAATGATGCCAGTCTCTTCCACAAAAATGGGGATACAAAATATAAAGTGCAGAAAGTAAAGAATTGATCAATACTACTGATTCAACATTACAATGCGATGAACAATCTGGAGATACGATGAAATGTAGATAACCAATGAACTCCAGAATGTTAGGAAATGAACTCCAAACAAGTACAAGCTATCCAACATATGAAATATAGTAAAAATGACTGAAATATCAGGTCTGATATAAAAATTGCAGCAATCAGAAATTCATACCAGCAAGCCTTAGAATCACCAAAACACTCATAACTTCGTCAAAACACCTCCGATTGATGTGAAACCAAGTGCAAAGGAAGCATAAGAGAAGGGCGACCAAGTACAAACCAAGAAATATCAGCAAACAACCTTTGATATTTTATGCACGCTTCCCAATGCAATTGTAGGCAAAGTACAACCTCCAAGAAAGGGCAACCAGCAAGACAAAATCTAAATCATCTCTGAAAAATCTGAAAACTTGCAAGAAGGGGCGCCCCAGGTAGACTTGAACAATAAGCCAATACCCAGAACCAGCAAAAAAATGTGCAAAGAGCTATGATCGAAAATGTGCTTCAACCAAGCACCACACCAGCATTACCAAAAATTGATAAAAATGCAAGAAACTCAACTACAATTTGCTCAATCTGTTCTCAAAGATTAAGAACAGCCAAATCTCAACTAGTTGCTATTTTTCAAGCAAGAAGTCAAGCCAAAGTTAGGAGGTATGCATTCCTCGAAGCAACTCACTAACCATTCTGGTAGCATAACATTACTGTAGATATAAGATGCTGAACTAAGAGCCCAATGCTCTTATTTATAACATTTCCTGCCCCAAATTCAAATTCAATCTCCCTCCAAATGGACGCTAAAACCAAACTCAAATTCACAATGCCCATTTAGTGTCATTTGCATTTCATTTCTCCAAGTCGTCCTCCTCCAAGAAGCATTATACTTTATTAAAATGTCAATAAAGTATATTATGGCATCCAAAATAATAATAAAGTGAAACACTTTATTAAACTGATTTAATTCCTCTAGGCTAGGCGTCAAAACAATAAAGTGAAATATAAATATAATTGACCACTTATTTCTCCAAGGTGTCCAAACATGCCTTTTAAATATTTCACTTGAAATAATATTCTCATCAAATATCAAACTTGCCAAAATAATCACCTCAAATGTTGGAGACCAACTGAATATACTGCCCTGCCTGAAATAGCCATAATGCCAAGTTGTTGAAACACTACCAAAAATAGCACCAAGGGTGTTGGAGACCAAACTGCTCGAATTGACCTACCAGATATAACCACTAAACTGAACTGCAGAAACCCTGCTAAAAATAGCATACTACTAAAAATAGTAAGTTGTTCCAAACTCATTTTAACCACAATCCGAGTAGCCGTCATACTTACTAAAAATAGTAAGTCCAGAAAATTTCTCTGATTCAGTTGCATGTCACACCGTCGCGAAGCTCTCTAAAAACCCAGAAGGAATCCAGAATCCGATCTGTAAAGATCCAACATGCAACCATCGTAACTTACTAAAAATAGTAAGTCCAAAAGAGTTCTCTGATTCAGTTGCATGTCATAGCATTGCGAAGCTCTCTGAAAACCCTGAAAGAATCTCGTAACCAATCTACAAAACTCCAACATGCGAACCCCTGAATCCTCAAAAGAAACCTCCAAGTAGCTGGAAACCCTAATTCTGCCTCTGACTAGCCTGTGAGCATCCAGGAATAGGCTAACAGTCACTCGAAGATTTAGTGATAAAAATGGGGACATTACACATATATGGTTCTGAACAACATATGAGACCAATCAGAGGATAACTAACCACCTATCTTGGCTGTGAAATCTCTGGATAAACAGATGGCAAAGAAGGGAGGCAGTTCAATAACATAAATATCTTGTGGTATAGAAAAGTTTGAGCAGGCGTGTAGAGTTAAATTCAGACATTTAATGACTCCTATTGTGTTAACAGCAGTATCATCTAAGTACACTACCCCCTTTTCCAATGGCTCATATTGAATTCCCAACCTATCGACAATTTGTTTGGGCATAACTGAACTACTAGCCCTTGAGTCAATCATACAATTGTGAACAAGATGATCCCCTATAATTAGAGAAACATAAAAAGGAGGAGGCTTGTCTTTAACAGCTTGATGTTCTTTATCATTAACAACAATACTAGTCAACACAACTTTCTCCTTTTCTATACTAGGCTCATCTTTGACACTTAAACCTGATAAAGCAGATTGAAGTAGGTCCTTTTGACCTGGAATACTCAAAGAATCTCATATTGACATGGGTACATTAATTTTCTTCATATGTTCAAGTATATTAAAAGATGTAGCAGGCTTAACTTGACCTTTAGGAAGAACAACATCACCTTTAACTGGAGGGGCCTGGACTGATGAATCAGGTTGCTACTTGCCTACCAAAGGCTGCTCTCTTGGTAGCATTCGAATTTGGTCAACTTTTGATGAGCCAGGAGCATTTTGATTCTGGTTTGGCCCTTCTTTCGATTGAGTTTGAACTTTATCAGGCTGATGTCCTTCATCTATTTCCCTCTTTTTACTGCGTGTGTTGTCTGCAATTGAAGAACCAGCCTGGTTCACTCCACAAAATTATTCCCCTTGCCAATTCAGGAATGTAGACTCATGTGTGTATTGCTCTTGCTGCTGTACTTCAGTTGCTCCAGGCACATTAAACTGCATTGCTGGACTGTTTTGAACCATCAAGGCTTGATTAAGCAACCCATTTACACAGGTACTCTGATTATGTGGCTGACCACATGGAAAGCACCACTCATAAATCCTGAACTAAATTGTTCTGGACAAGTGCAAGCTCTTTAGAAGTGCTTGCAGCATTGGAGTCATAAGCTTGATATGGCCTTGGGTTAGGAGCAGATCTTTGGCCTTGATTATAAGACTGATAAGATGGTCTGTTGGTCTGATTTTGCTGGAAATTAGACTGAAATGAGGGTTGATAAGGCCTAAAACCTTGGTTTTGCTACTTTTTGAGATTGACCATCTCATTGCCAAAGGTTTTCAGAAGTCCTTTAATCTCTTGTAGTTCATTAGACTGAGTTGGAAATGTATTTTCTTGGCTGTTAGGGTGGGTGTCAGGTGCTAGCAATGCTAGTGCACTTGGAATAACAACCAAAGGAGGTAATTGGATAGGGATTGGAGGCTGAATAGCAGGAAATATTGGCATGGGTGGTCTTGGGGCGATTTTACCAGCCTGTATAAGGCTATTTTCAGCTCTAATAGCTATAGCATATGCTGCAGGAAGGGTATCTCCTCCCATCGATTGAATAATTACAGAAATATCACTATTTAAAGCTTTTAAATAGTATAGAAATGCATGATTAGCAGTAGGCCTTACCATTTGTGGAATTCTATCCCACGTTCTCTGGAAACGGTGGTTGAAATCTAACATAACTTCATGAGGAGCTCTTTTGATTGTAGACAGCTACTCAACCAGTGACAAATGGTCCGATTTATCTTCAAAGAAATTGCATAACTGGCTGCCTAAGTCATCCCATGTTGCTATGGAGTTGACAGGCAAACCTCTGAACCATTGTAAGGCTTTTCCTTTGAATGACGCTGCCAACAATCTGAGTGCAACATTTTTTTCAGTCACATGATGAACAATACACAGGTTGGCAACATCTTTTATATGCTCCGTTGGAGTTGTGTGATCCTCGCCATGAAAATATGGCAGACTTTTCAAGGCTGCAATAGGAATTTCATCATGCTGGACCAAATTTTGTGGGCTGCCTTGGTTGAATGCAACAAAAGGTTGATTTCTCACTGCTGGAATCATTGTAACTGGAATGCTCTCAGTAGTAAAAATAGGAACGGTAGTATGGCTTCTCACAGAAGGAGTAGACTTAGCTCTTCTTGAGTAAACAATGGTCTTCTCTAGCTTCTGAGCTTCTCTTCCCTTTCTTCTGGGTGGGGATAATTGCAAGTACTCGAACGAAGACGAGCTACTACTCGTATGTACTCTTCTCATAAGCTGATATACATTGATTTGTTGAACCAAAGCTAGGAGTTGCTAGGTATGTGAAGAAAAACGTCTCCTCAAGACTAAAATTGCTGTTGCACACACCAAACAACAATATAAAACTTTTGACTTAGGACTGAGAATCAATTCTCGTGTCCCATCGAGCGTCCCAAAAACTGTAGTCAAATAAAGTTTGCACCCTTGCTAAGCTATTGACTGTAGCAACCTATTGACACATTGGAACACTTCGAGATTGTGGGTGACCAGGGAATGAAGTGGACCTCCAGATTATGGGCTGGTTCCCTTTGAATTTTCTGGTAAAAACTAAAATATGATGAGGAAAAGAGTAGAAGGATATGCTTGAACTAAAACTATCATTAACAAGTGGTACACCAGAAGTAAGAATTTTTACCAAAAGCTATTGAAAACTCACAAAATGGCTCAATAGAGCTGAGCAATCTCACAACACAAAAATATATGCCTGGAAAAATGGTTCTATGTGAGGCTCTAACTGTTTTAATGTTTAAACACAAGGAAAACAATAATTTTTCACAAATATAAAAGCATAAAAAGAAATCACTAACATAGACCTGCACTATGACATAAGACTTTTTGCATTCAGCATGGAAGGAATCTAATAAAATAGAGGATTACACAGGATTTTATCATGCAATTCACAACCAATACTAAACAACAAAGAGAAAATGTGAAGGAAAAAAACTTCTATTGAGGAAAAAAAGAGGATTTGTATTACGTTTGCCAAAATATCATGAGTTACAAAAGTGAGAAGAATCTACCTCAGCAATCTCCAAACCAAGAACTAACCCCTATATTGAAAGAAGAGAAAGACTTATAGAAATTGTCTCCAAATTCGCAATTGAAATTTGGCTCCAAAAACACGTGTTGTCAAATCTCTCCTCCAAAAGAGGCATGCAATGCCAACCAACTCCAAGAAGAGTTGTCATAGTTTCACCAACCTGGTGAGCCATATGCAAACATAAACCCCTAAAAACTAGGCTCAAAACTGAAGGTATCAAACTGCCATGTGCCTCAAATCCCTTCTTGACTCAAGTCAAAACAATCCAAACTTATAGCTGAAGGTGATTTCCTGAATTAGTGCTTTAAAATCCTGATTTCCCTCCAACATGTTGGCATAAATCTCTCCATTATCTCCAAGATCCTAGCAAGTCATCAAGACTTCATTTTGCACTCCCATTTGACTTAGCCTTTGAGAAATGTAATAAAGGTGTTTTGCATTCAATAATAACATTTATTTAAAGGTGATTTATGATATCACTTTAAATAAATATTTTATAATATGATTAATGCAAAAGGGAAAAAAAAAAAGCCACAAAGGAAGGCTTTATCGACTAAGACCTCATAAGTATTTTATGAAACACTTAGAAGAATATAAGGCAACTAAGATGTCACAACCCATAGTGAATAATTTTTTTTCTTTACAAAAAATAAAAATAAAAATAAAGGCAAACAATGCCTCTTCTTTCCATCGAACTTTCTAGGGTATTAACCCTAAAATGAATTGAAAGACTTTTCATTTTGCATCTCCATTGTTCACTTGTTCTTGAGAGAGTGCTGCCATCAAGAACCCTAGCCGTGAGCTGGGAGATGAAATTCGTGCCTTGGACGCTACCCCCTACAGATTTCTGGAAGTTTACATGATGGTAAGGTTGATTTGCATCGAATCTGAAAGGCTTCTTTTCTCCATTTGAAAAGATTTAGAAGGCTTTATTGGGCGCGGCCTGGATGCGTCATGCATTTCTGATATATTTTGTTTCTTTGTGACTTTGTTTCTGCTGTGTTCTTGTCCGACGGCCATAGAGAAACGCCATTTTCTGCAGTTTTTTGAAGATTCAAAGCAAAATCATAAGGTAA
Source organism: Sequoiadendron giganteum (assembly GCA_007115665.2). Classification (NCBI taxonomy): domain Eukaryota; kingdom Viridiplantae; phylum Streptophyta; class Pinopsida; order Cupressales; family Cupressaceae; genus Sequoiadendron; species Sequoiadendron giganteum. The sequence goes on from CM021101.1 coordinate 201,875,966, forward strand.
ACGATTTATGCTCTAAGTCTGGAAGTATTTTCTCCTTTCTTGAAAATCTTTTGAACAAAGCATAGGCCACGACCTCCTTTGTATTCTCTGATTTTTACTCTGTTGTTTCTTTGTTCCTAGGCATGAATTTCTCTCATTTGTGCCACGGCTCTAGACATTTTTTGTTGATGGTGCCTTCTACTTGGCCGCCATGAGACAATCTGGGTGAGCTTCTTGACTTTTTCATGAGATTTCTTAAGGTTTTCGAGAGATTTATTGACAAGGAAAAATGCATTTTTTTTAAGCTCCATTTTTGAAAGTCTTTTGGGCTTTAAAGTCGTGGCCTCTGTGCTTTTTGATACTCCTTTATTTCTGCTCCTGGTTTTGATGTGGTTGACGCCATTGAGAAACCCCAGATGGCTGTGTTTCTAGAAGCTCTTTTTACCATTTTGTGACCATTCATCATGGCTGGTTATCTTTCATTTTCGTACACCTATAGCTGTGTTGTACCCAAACCAAATTTTTTTGCTTCATTAAGGCATTTTGCTTAAAATGGTCTAAACCTTGTTAAAATGATGTCAAAATGTAGTTTTTGGGCAATTCAAGTATGGGCTTTGAGTCAATGTCATGCCACGCAGATACTGGCAAAATTTGAAAAAAATGAAAATTAGGGTTTTTGGACCCCTATTTTTAGGTCAAAACCCTAAAAATTGAAACTTGTCAGAATTGATTGAAATTTGTTTTGATTGGTTTATTTTGCTTCACGATCACAATGGTGAAGTCGGACTCAGTTAAAAGTCAGTTTAAGCCTGTTGGGTAGTTTTCATTTTTTCAGGTGAGAAGTTAGGTTTTCTAAACTCATCATTGGCAGATTGCCAGGTATCAGGTGTCGACAGCTAAGCTGAAAACGCTTCGATGATGTTTCTATGGCAAGTTTCGTCCAGAAAGTTACTTCGTCTCGAAGGGATTTTTCAACAAGGTGAAGATATTATAAAATTGACTAAGTCTGAAATGAAAAAGCGCCACTCTGAGCTAGGGGCGCCCATCATTCTGGAGGCTTTAATCAACTTTTTGTGACTTATCTCTTCCAAGATGACTTCTCCAGATTCTTGATAGCTTCACGATGAGCTAGCCAGCCAATCTAATGGAGGAGTAGACGCCTAAAACCGGAGATTCAATGCAGAAGGAGGGAAATGCAAAAGTGAATAACTCTGAGGTCAAAAAGCGCCCCTGGAGGCCAGGGGCGCCCATCTTTTTGAGGCTTCAGATGGAGTCTCTTGATCGAGTGACACCCAGGAATTTTGTTTCCATTTTTGGTCCAGCTCTGCAATGCATTTGTCAGCAGGTGAATCTGAGTTGCCATGTCGCCATCATCAGTGGTCAAATTTGAGGTTTCAGACTTGATCAGAAGCTGTTCAGAAAGGAAAAAAGCACCCTTGGAGGCCAGGGGCACCCAAGGTTTTGAAGCCTTTAATGGAATCTATTTGATGATTTCAGATACTCGTCTCGTTCGTGTCAGCTCCAGCTTTCCGTTGCCTGTCTCAGTCGGGTTAGAAAATGTCTTGGCAGCTTGTAGCCAAAAGTTTAGTAGTTTTTAGCCAGTTACAAAAATGGCTAACACTGGTTGGGAAAAGTGCCCCTGGAGGCCAGGGGCACCCACGATTTAGGAAGCATTGATGATGTTTTTATACGAAGTGCTCTCTAGGAGCCCTTGCTCAGAATTCACCTTGCTCCGCAGTGAGCCAGTCAACACGTTTTGAAGTTTTTCCAAGTACTAAGAAACGTCAAGTGAAATAAGGTCAAGTTATCAGTGAAAATAACCGAAATGCAAAAGTGACTAACTCTGAGGTCAAAAAGCGCCCCTGGAGGTTAGGGGCACTCATCTTTTTGAAGCTTCAGATTGATGAATTTTGGATTATCACCTCAAGGAATCTTCTTGTTAGATTTGGTCCTGCTCTTCGACGGAACTGTCAGCCAGTTAATCTGATGTGGCAGTCAATCAGAATCAAAGATCAAACGTGAGCTTCATTTGAGGTTTCTAGATTCAAATTTTCAGAAAAATGTCTAAGTATGGAATGACACCTAAAGTCAAAGGTTGACTTTTTAAATTCAAAAATAGAAGTGTGCATGAGAAGAGTTTTCAGTTTACTAAATTTAGATCTTTAGTTGAACTCTTTTCAAGTCAACTTTTGGTAAACCTATTTTTGGTCATAACTGGCTAAAATTAGTTTGCATGTATCAACTAACTGAATTTTTCAAGGTGGTACCCTAATTAGGGTTTATGGTACATCCAATTAACTGAGTTTGAAGCCAAATATAGGCCATGCATGAGTTTTGAAGCACCAGTTGTACTTCAAGCGCCATTTCCAATACTTAGCATGCGTTTCACACACCTTAGAAGATATTCTTCTATATATTTTGCTAATGCCATCCATTATTCTTCATCAGAGTTAAGAAGAAACATCTTTTCTTGAGCATAAAATTGATCTGAAGGTGCTACAGGTGTCGAATTTCAGTGTTATTTGTAGCTACGGATTCAGATTGTTTGAGAGAAGATTATTTCAAACTTCGTTTTCCATTCGCATGTAGGTTTTATCAGTTTTACTTCAAGCATAGGCAAATTTTTACAGAAGAAGAGAGAAAACAAACAAATAAAACTTCTATTCTTCTGTCTTATTTTCCTCTATTCTCGTCTTAGATTTTCTTCGCATGTCAAAGAAAATGACACGTTTTTCAAAAAAGCATCATCTGGGTTGGAGTATGTTACCATCAACAACAATACCCATGTCTTAGATTATTTTGTGAAAATTGCCCCGTTGCCTCTTTTCTAGAGCACTGTGCTTTTTTCCAGAATTATCTTTGCATGTGGGCCTAAATCACGTTTTTTCGCAAATTTGCTGATCTGGGTTGTTTTAGGATTCATTTCTACACAAAACCCATGTTCTAGATTTTTGTGGGAAAAATTGCCCCAAGTGCCTCTAACTACTAGTTCAAATCTCAACCGAAAACCTTTTGCATGCAAGCCTAAATCCCATTTTTTCGCAATTCTGACATTCTGGTTTGTATTAGAATTGGATTCTGCACAAAACCCATATCTTAGAATCTGTCCAAAAAAATTCACTTCCCCTTGCTATTTTTAGCCTATACCCGAGTTTTTTCAGTTTTTCCGAAGTTGTCCAAACATACCCGACTTTACAGTCAAAAGTCTAGTTTTTCAAAATGCAGTATAATCCCATAGACTATAAGGCCAAACAGGTCTTTCTTCATAACTTTTTGAAAACTACCAATACCAACTTAAGTCATGTTTTTCCCATCATCAATTTGAACTCATTGGAGGGTATCAGCAATACTACAATCAAGAATCTTGAGCATTCAGGGATACTTACAACGGCATCCATTCCCATCTTAGTCTTTGATCTTGAGTTTGTACTTGCTTGTGTCAAGCATTATGACTCATCTACCAGACAAATCAGGTTGATAGATGGAAGGATTGTTTGTAGCCTTAAGCCGAGGGATGTAGAAAAATGCTTTTCTATTCCTCCACGTTCAGATCATTTTGTTGTATCCATTTCAGATTGTGACAGAATATGGGAGGAGAAAGATAGATCGCTGAAGAAAGTAGCTCAGTGATGGCTGAAAGTTCAAAAAACCAACATGCCAAGGAAGATTGTACGTGGTGATTTCAAGGATGAGATCGCTATTTTGATAACTTTCCTCAACCGGTTAGCAAGTTCTGAAGACGCAAGCGTGTTCCGAACATGGATGTTCTACCTCATCTCACGAGTTATTGATAAGAAAGAAACCTTTGACTAGGCCATGTTTATCAGCGAGTGTCTTCACCAGCAGATTACAGAGTTCCTAAAGATGCATGAATTCCACATGGTGACCTTTCTGGTTTACTTGGTTGCATTTCAAGGCAGCTTTAAACTATTAAAGACCAATGGAGTTCTGGACATTAAACGAGTGCATGAATACTACCCTTAGTTGGAGTTTTCGAAAGCTGAACAGGACTTTATAGTGGTGAATGATCACTTTCTTATGAGGACAGTCAGAGATTTGGTTAATGAGATGCATGTGAAGATTTCTGCAGAGGCACAATCAACAATGGAGAGTTGGGCAGATTGGTTCATCCAATTCCCTACTTTCACATTTATTTGTGTATATGGATATATAGGAGAGCCTCTGATGCTACCGAGGTACCCATCGAACAAGGTTCTTTTCATGGAGTTCATGAGACAAGCACATGAGGTTCACACTTTTCTTCGCAATCGACATAAGCTAGCTTTCATCTTTCCTTTTGAGTTGGGTATTTATAAATGCAGAACAGCTGCCGATTGCAAGTTAATGGCGCACGAGCTAGAGAAACTTCAGCTTGGGTGTCTTCCTCAGAAGAGTACCTATGATCCGTTGGGTCATTATTCAGAAGCAAGGTTGGAGTGAAATGTTTCACATTCGGTAGCGCTTGAGAACTTTTGGGTCAATTGTGAGGATGAATTTGAGGTGCGTCGGCGTCATTACTGTAGGCTTACTATTCCACAAATTGTTGATTTCTTGTAAGAGGATGTGGAAGGGTTGTCTGATGATGATGGCGAGATACTCCTTCATTCATTCATTAAAGACCTAGTTGCTTGCCATCCACTTCGCCAACCTGATTGGTATGTCCCAATGAACACTTCAGTGAAAGACTTGTCTAGGTCTGTTATCAAAACAACTATGTACTTCCTTGAGAGCAAGTGAAAGCGAAGGGTGATCCCAGTTACAGATCCGCTAGCAGTGGTGGTTTCTTCTTTGCCTTCTACTTCTAGAGCGAGGCCTCGAGCTAAGGTAATCATGAATCCACCTGAAGGGGTTAAGATTGGGGTTAATTCAAAAGGGAAGAGCATTACCAAAAGGAAACAAGTTGAGAAAGAGCCAGCACTTCCAGTTGCAGAGACAGTACTTCTAGAGCCAATTATTTCATCAGCACCAGTAATTCAGGCTGAGGCCGGTTTGTCATCTCCAGGTTCACCTTTTTCACCATAGTTGTTTCCTATAGATATTGATTCAGAGCCTGAGTCTCCGATACATGAGACCTTCATACCAGTGGATCCGCCAGCAGCTGATACAGTAGAAACAGCTCCACCTCGAGAGGAGAGTATTCCTTATTCATCTTGGCTTGAGAGGTCATTGGGAAGAGAGAGGCGTATGCCTTCGTATGATCTTGACTTATCTGAGTTCGGCGAACCCTATCAGAATAGGTTGAATAAGAGGGCCAGAAAGTAGATTAACAATGAGAAAAATCCTGAGGCAGAGATCATCATAGAGGTTGCTACACCTCCAAAAGGCAGGTACTTGGATGAAGTTGATGTTGGTGATTTTACCTTCCTCAAAACTAATCTAGGTAAGAGTACTCGACACATCGACGTGAATCTGTTCAAGGTCGTCGCGAGTAATCTGGAGGAAAGCGTCATGAATGATGGTGAGGATAAGGCAATTCTCAAGGCTGAAATCAGGCAACTCCGCATGTACATCTCGAGTTTGCTTCATGGTAGCGAGGGGCAAGCACCTTTACTCCAATAGATTTGAGAGACCACCGCAGATTAGCAGACGATTCACCACTTGGTTAATCGAGGAAAGTTGTTGGATACCTGGATTGAGGACTTTATCATTGCTGGTCAACACCTCCTCACAGAGCTATATCAGTTGAGGGTTGACGCACAGTTTTTGCTAGAGGATTCAGGAGCTCGAGATTTTCATAGCCGAGCGTAAGCCGAAGGACATGATTCTGATATCATAGCTTGCGGGAGTCTATGATGCCATTGAAGCAGATGGAGATCAAAAGAAGGTCTTCACTTGGAGAGAGTTGTATCTTTGCAGGGTGGAGACATATGATAGGATTTCTGCTAAGATGAGCATGTTTCAGGAAAAGGTTGTTGCAACTCTTCATTTCATCAGCGAGTACATCACTCAGATCCCATGTCATTATCGGCATGAGGATGGTACATACGCCGAGTTAGAGGCAGTTCAGGCTGAGTTCGAAGAGTTAGTTTGTGGTAACCTAGGTGGATGGCCAGAGGTGTCCAAAATGGAGGAGTTTACAATGCTGAATATTAGTTTCAAAAAGGTGACCATAGAGGTTAGAGATAGTTAGAGGGAAATCCAAGATGGAGACAAAGAGTTAGACAGACAGTTAATCATCGTGGACAGCGTCAGAGTGCCAGATGATGATACTATCGATAAATTCCTAGAGGAGATGATAAACTTCGAGTAGACTTTCAGTTAGACCTTGCAGTTGTTTACAAGGATGAGTCATAAGAAGCAGTTAACTCGATGCCTCCTTCCGAGTTAACTTGTTGTTACACATTGCATGCCATGTCTTTCTTGGAAACATCTACATACACTTGGATTTTAGATTAGGTTTTTGCGTTAACTGATGATAGAATTCCAGTTAACTTGCTTTCAATAAGAACGTACATACTTGCACATTATCCATTTAGATTAGATGTTTCAATTAACTGATGATAGTTTGCCAGTTAACTGTTTAGTTTCATTCAATTAGGGTTTAGAAATAAGATCTTGCATGTGTTGCAGGACTGTAGCTGACTCAAGGTGATTTTAGGGTTGCCTACATCTTGATGTCTATAAATAAGAGCATTTAGCTAATTTGTGATTAACTTTTTCTTGATAGCATACATGTTGTGCCCACCTTGCCTGTAGTATTACTATTATTGTATCTGTTCGAGGAAATTTTACAAGATATTAATATATGTTGTGCCCACCTTGCCTTTAATATTGTCTTTGTTGGATCTGTTCATGAGCGTTTGTTTTGATAATGAATTGTTATGCCACTCGGGTTCCATGCAATTATTATGATGAATGCTTGCCTTAGTTAGATATAGTGGCTAGTTAGATTGTAGATTGAACGCTTGTCTCGCCTATGGAATTTGCTGTCCTAGTTGGCTATCTTTTGTGTTTTTCTATCAATAAGCCTATTCGAATTGAGAAAATAGTTGTTCTCACCTTGCCTTCATGTTGAGAATTCGTACTTAAAGCTTATCGTATGATGTGTGTGATAATAAGCTTATTCAACCGAGCAGATAGTTGTGCCCACCTTGCCTTCATGTTGCAAATTTGTACCCAGCTTATCATATAAAAACCATTCCCACTCCATTTCCTCATGCTCTGTTTTCTTGAGGAAACTGGATAGATTTAAAGAAGTTAGCTTAGCTGTAGTTAGACGATCTGCAAAACCAGAAAATCCTTAGCTGCAACATTCAAGGTTTTCTTAACCTTGTGCCTCTACCAATTGAAAACAAAAAGATAGGATTTAGTTTACTTTTCTATTCCATGCATTCTAGCACAATGAGGGAGCTTCCCCTCCTAATTTGAAGAGCACTCATTACGTAGTGTGCATAGCTGTCCGTACAAACTTACACTCCAGAGATGTTAGTTCTTACGCCAACAAGCTGAAAAACTGAAAATGAAAATAACTTGCTCTATCTCAGTAAGAAAGAAGGGTAAGCCATTGCAAACTTAAAATTTTTGTTTCATTCTTTCAGACCTATGGCTATGGCTTGGACTTCAGAATAATGTTTCTCAAACACCAAGAAATAAATACTTGGTAGAAGCTTTAAGAATTTCTGTAAAACTTTACAAGCATGGTTATCCTTTACTTACTATGAAAAACCCAAAGCATAGGCCGTCATCAACATTATGGGTTTTCATTTATCTTTCAGATCTCCTTCAGGTAGGCCACCATTGAGAAACCTTGATATATTCTTAGGCATAGCGTCTACGTATTCTTGGTTTTCCATGATTAGAACTTGTGTAATTTATGTTTTTCAACAGTACTGGCGTGGGCTTTACTAGAATAATTTTTGTAATAACAGTATTCAATTTCGAAAAACCTGTTGGTGAACCTGTACCTGTTTGTCAAGACCAGTCAAACTTGCACATGACGCTGTCTATACACATATCTTCTGGAAGCTGATGGCTCTTGTCTTACTGTAATCATGTAGAAATGACCAACAACGCCATAATCATCTTAACTTTATTTTGCTGCCAGAAGCTTCTGTAAATGAATCAAAACACTCTTTTATGGCTGTCTTGTATTGAGGATATTGTGCTCCATCTTGTTGTCCTCCTTGTTGAATGATAAATTCGATTTCTGAAAATGACACAAAATAGAAATTCACTCGAAACTAGGTTATTTCTTGCTTGTTTCACATACAAGGTAAATCTTTTAGTTCTTGGTCCTTCATGCTATCTATGACATTTTGACATTGTCTCCCTTCTCTATAATGTTGCAGCTAATAAAATATTGTTCCTTACAGAAGATTACGTAGATAAGGAAGTAACAACTCCCATGACACAATGATAATATTAGTTTGTTGCTCCTCTTTGTAAACAATATTTATTGTATCCTCTGATGATACTTTTAATGAAAATACATGAATGTACTTAAAAGTCCAATTTGTATGACTATCATGAAAGAGCTCAATAGAGATCGTGAGCATTAAGTTGATATGAAACTTCAGAATCATGATATGGTTGTCACTTTTTTCATGCAGAACCTGAAATCCTTCATTCATTTTACTTTTGATTGTCTTTCCTATACCTACCTTATGAGGCTGAAATATGATACAGACCTCATAATATTCACCCTGAACAAAAAATTAATGAGCTGGGTTCTACCCTCGTGGGAGTCGCATTTTACCCCTCATTCTGAAACTGACAAATAAACAACAACATTACATTTTATGTTTCTGCACATGACGAAAACTAGTTAGTAAAAAATGAATCAATCATTTCCTTTTTTATTTGTTACCTTGTACTTGCACATAACACAAACAAGTTAGTAAAAACAATAGATTCAATGGTTCTTTTCTGGTGCTCTGCTTTTCTTTTTGACTGGTGAATGATTAATAGCATAGTTGTCGGGAGACGCGTCTCCCCCCTCAGAGATGTGTCTCGGAGACGGAGACACGTCTTAGAGATCGATACCATCTCTGGAGACGTCTCCAAGAGGCTGGAGACTTCTGCTGAAGTTTCTCGAGTACCCTGCCATCTCCTGCTGCAAAAAATGACGTCTCCCACTAAAATACCTATAAAAACTTTAAAGTTTAAACATTTGAAACTTTAAAAATTAAAGCATAATGTATTTGACGTGTCTAAGAGTAATTAAATTATTGTTTTGAAAGTTCAATGTCATCATATTTTCAGATTTTCTATAAATTACTAAATTTATTTTCAGATTTCTATAAATTATTTATTATTTATTTTTTATTTGTATTAAAAAAAATGGCGTCTCCAAGTACCCACATCTCCTATTTTCAAAAAAAAGGCGTACCAGGAGCGGTACCAGTCTCACGGCAAATATGATTAATAGGGTGTACATTCCATTTTTGTTGGTAATGTAGGGATAAGGTAGAATGCAATCCCTCATTGCTCTAACATCATCCCTCACAATTTTGCAGGTAAACCTTGGAGCTGGAGTCGACACCGATACTGGAGATAGACATGAAGTCAACACGACTACGACAATGATTCGTCATTCCAGGCAATGACGAATCGCCTTCTCCCCTTACTCTTACGTTATTTCCAGTTGTGCAATGTATTCTTTCTTTCATTCAGCATTTGATTAGGAAACAAATCAGGCTACTCCCATGGCTTGTGTGGGATTATAGGACATTTTCTCAATAAATAAATTGTTCATGACATGCACTGGCTCTCATAATTTTTTGAAATTTATTCTGATTGCACAATGAAACAGTGTAATTGCAAATGTTTGAAACATCCATTCTGTAAATCAAGATTGATTTCTTTGCATTTATGTTCTCTTAAAACTATAGTACTTAATATAAAAACAATTGCTGCAAATGAGGCTCAACTTGAACATTGTTTTCTTCAATGAAATTTTGTTTGATCTGTGCTTTGTTGAACTGTTCAACTAGTTTGGTCTAAACTGTTGAATGAGTTTGCAAATCATTCCTAAGCATACTTTCATTCTGAGAACAAAATTTCGTTGGATAACTTGTAATAAACATTTCAGTACCCCAGCAAGTAATTGCTCCTATGATTACTAATTTTAAGCCAGACGCTAAAAATTGGTAACAACTACACTTTGGTTTTTGGTTTGGTTGGGGTCAATAAGGTCATTTAAGACTATTTTGAGTCATTCTATGATGTTTTATGATGTTTTGGAGTCATGTTATAACAACTTGCAAAATGTTGTCAAAATTGTTGTCAAAACTTGCAAATGATGTCATTAGTGTTAACAAAGGACTTGATGGTCGGTTGGGAAGTTGCAGATGGTTGTGATGGGATAAATATGCAATGTAATCTTGATCCCGAGGGTTGGTGAGGAGTTTGAATGATAAATACTTCATTTGCATGTTTAAAACTTGTGTTTTTTGTGTAAACTGTCTGTAATTCGCATGGTACAGATAGGTATGGTCTTGAAACCACTTGGAGAAGTTGAAGGATGGTCTTAGTTTCAAATTCTTTTTGTTTGAGAGATTTTCATCTAGTTTTGTGCGAGTTATTGCATTTTTGGTGACTGCAGGTTTGAACCCTGCCTAGGGTTTCTAGGGAGCATAATTTAATCATGGACAGAGTTTCCTTTGTCCAAAATTCATGAAACCTAGTAGGAAACTCTATCCCATGTCTATCCACCTTCCTGCAAGAGGAGGGGTCCTAACTTTCACGTGTGAATGAGTGCTTGTTTGACAATCTGCTGCTCCTTGTTGGGAGAACAGTCACATACCCTAGTTTGGTGAAGGCCTGATGAATACTATGTATTATGTGTTGAAGGCAGGGCAAAGGAACATTGTGGAATGTTGTAAGGAATCTACACAAGTCTGGTAATCATACAAATAATGCTCTTTTCCTTTGTTTAAAGTCATCACCTTGTATGCTCCTAGTGGCAATAATGCCTAATTTTGCATAAAACATTGCTTTGATCACTTGGTTGGATCATGAATGCTTGGAAGCCCATAAAAGGTATTGTAACAAGTCTGCACAAGTCAATAACATCATGTTACATGTTGTGCCATTGTTGTGTACCTTGGTGGTGTACCATTAGGCTTGTGAGCAAGTTACCAAAGATGAACAAAGTAGCACTTGCGCCTTAGTTGCATTGAAGCCCTATTGGAAATGTGTCAAAGTGCTTATGAGTGAGTCCTTCCTCTGCATCATATTAGTATCAGAGCCAAAAAGTTAAGAATAAGTTAGTTTAGTGTGTTGTGATAAGCAAACATTCCTCCAAGGGTGAATGTTGTTGAAAGCGCAATAGAAAGGTTAGCCGAAGAGATGGGAGACAAACTTGCCCAAGAGATGAGAGAAATGAGAGTAAGTCTTGATGCAAGGCTTACAACAGTTGAGATAAATCAGAGAAGAGGTGTGATCATAGGAGATTTGAGTGATCAAGAAGAAGAGATGGATGAAAACAATCCACCACAAGAAGAACCCCATGAAGAAAGAGATGTTGAAGAGTTGAGGATGGAGAGATTGCTTAAAGCAGTCAGAGGTGAAGGTTCCAAATCGAAGGTGGAACTCCCGGTGTCTTCAGGCAGCCTAAATAGTGAGGAACTTCTTGATTGGATTGGAGAATGATGTGCTTGAGAAACAACACGTGAAGTTGGCTAGAACAAAATTGAATGGTGTAAGAACCCTAGTTCTCCCCAATTGTATTTATTGAAATATTCTCTCTCAATTTTTTCTTTGTTTTTAGTAACATTTACAATATAGCCAATGCACCCGTTAAGGTTAGATTAAATCAAAACGATGCAAATAAGAACTCTAACCAAGAATGGCGCCCTAAAACCACTTAAGGAGGAGGGGCGAGCATATGGTCAGAGGATCCCTAGGATCTACTGAAACAAAGATACAAGAATGTACTTGAAAGAGAAATATTAAACTCAACACCAAGAATGTGCACTCAAGATCCTTTGCAGGCGAGGTGCTAACATATGGTGGAGTACTACTGCGGAATTGAAATAACAATAAGGCGGATAACCAGCCAAAGACTTCCACGCTACCACCAAACGGTGAGGGGACAAATTACAACATTAAGACTTCCTCTGCTGCGGCAGGCATCCACTAGAACGTGGGAATTCTCCACTTGAAGTGGGTATGAAAGAGGTTACAATATTTCATCCTCACTGGCGGTAAACCATCCAGGGGTGCTTAGTGTGAAATTAAATAACAAGCAGCAATAAATGACTGAAACAGTACTACTGTATCAGCTTACAAAATGAATTAAGAGCTGCAATTTACAATGTCAATTTCACCATGATTCAAGCACCATGCTTATACATTATCTCCATGTCATAATAGAACGAGAGAAGAGGGAGAAATGATAGAAGAACAGCAATTGTTTAATTCTGATCAGCAAACTGTAATTCTGGAAATGTATATCAGCAACTACAGAAAATATGAAAATTGCTCACAACTCATTCAAGGTACCTCCGATAGGCGTGAGATCGAAGCCTTGTTCACTTGAGAGATAGGCGCCCCTGTTGAGACACCAAAACTAGCTCCAAACACCTGCAATTATTTGTGGCACACTTCCCAATGCAAGGACAAATGGTACGGCCCTTGAGAGGGGCGATTTTTTAATATAAAAATGCACACTTTAAATTAAAATCTGAAACTGCTTGGGAATGGTCGCCTGGACCTTGGAAACTTTATTAGCAAATGCCCAGAATGATATAAAATTCGTACAATCAGATATGAGCAAAAACTACTTTCAGCTGTATGCAAACAGCAACTGTAAAATTGGAAAAACACATTAATAATTCACCTTGAGGCACAATCTGCTAGTCTGAATGAGAAGCAGCAATGATTCAACTAGGTGTTGTCTTACAAACACGAAATTGAATGAGAACTAGGAGGTCAGCATTCCTCGAAGTAGGAAATGACAAAGCATTTTGACAGCATGACTTTAGCATAATAGTGGATGATCAATATTGAGAACAAACCTCACTTTTAAAGGACAAAGGAAACTGTTCAAGTCTCCCCAAGAGGTACGCCAAAAGACAAGACTCTTCAAATTTCCAAAGGAAGAGTCATACTTCAAAATTACGCCCCCACTTGAGAAAGAGGATTTTAACTAAAATAAAACCTTTGAACTTCTTTATGTGGCGCCACCCTCAAGACCCCTTTTTCAAAACAACTTAAGTTCATTCCTTAGGCCAAGGGGGTCAACTGCAAATTAGAATTAATTGCTCAAGTAATGAAGCATTTCATTAATATTTTAATGGCCAAGGCTTAATGCTGATAACTGCTTACTGCCAGAAGAAGTATTTACTATAAATAGTAAATAATGAGAAAGAACCACAAAAACCTCCATGAATGGAATCCTTTGAAAACATCTCAACAAGCCTACAGGAATCCGGAATAGACTGATGAGCCAATAACAGGATCATTGAAAAAAGGGGAACATTACATTTATGTACTGTTGAATGCTAATTTCTGAATTTGTGTTTTGTTTTGTTTTTGGGTTCTCTGTTTTTTTGTGTTTTGAATGATATTTGCATTTTTTGTATTTTTTTTGAAAATAATGCCAGACATAAAGAAACTAAGAAATATGCAAAATACTGAAAGGAACAACTGCTGCAAAGAAATATTTTATTTATTGATTATCCTCAAAGACTTCTACATTCAAATTGCATACCCGGAAATGGAGAAAGATTATTACATGAAAATATGTGAATGCTGGCACCAAGAGATAAATTTGATAATGAATCAATCTGCTTCTTACAATGAAATCTCCTCAAAAACCACGCAAGATCCCTTGTATGCCATAGACACCAACAAAGGAAGAGGAATGGACTAAAAAAGCAAGAAGTTTAGCCCTAGAGAAAACATGCCAATCCTTGATGCTGGTATGGCTGACTATAATCAGCTTGTACGACCCTTGAAAAGAGTGCCAAATGAATAATAAATGCAGCCTTTGGATGTTCAGCCTTCTCTCACAAAACTGATTCTAAACCCTTAATTCAACCTCACAATTCTCGCACAAAGTTGGCCTCTGAATGAAACCAATCTGATAAGCAATCTTCAATTGATGTTGCACAACCTCAAGAGGAAAGAACAAAGAAGAATGCATGTTCTCCAATGTCTGAAAGCTCTAGATGATTCGATTTCTTCTTTGGCTCCCTTATATATTTCTCAAGATGGTCGATCCCTAATTTTCCTTTTTCTCAAACATTTAAAATATTATAAAGTTTGCACTTTAGCTTAATTTAATATTCACCTCAAAATTGACACCCAATTTAATACTCATTAATGGCCCCCTTTTAATGTCTCATGGCCCCTTAAGACATAACGTGCAAATAAAACTTTATAATACTAATTATTATTAAAGTCATGTTTAATAATAATTAAACGTTATAATGCGTGCAATACACCTTATTTCAACTTGCCAACTGAGTTCTAGGATCAACACTGCAATCACATCACATCCAGGCGCCCTGCTATAAATAGTAACTCTGGACTCCCATTGACTGAATGACTTACTATAAATAGTAAGTATGCAAACTAAGCCCCCAAATCCTCTGCAAAGGCCAACCCTAAACCCAACAAAGCTTTGGAGAAGAATAATACCATCAATTGCCCAAGTTTTTTCCTCAAAAGACCCTCTATCCAAACCCATTAGCCTATGAGGGTCAAAATGATAGGCTAATCCTATTGATAACTGATGTTTAGCTAGAAGGGGACATTACAGTCTGCCCTTCCTGAAATTTCTTGTCCGCAAGCAATCTCAACTCCGAATGTTGCAGAATATCCTTGCTCTCCCATGTAGCATCCTCTATCGGCAAGTCCCTCCACTTAATCAAATATTCCCTGATGACCTTTCTTCATAGACATCGCTCTCTGAAATATATGATGGCCTCAGGTACTAGAACCAATTTCCCCTCATCATCCAAGGGTTGTAAAGCTGAAGAGGGAACAACACAATGCCCTAATTGCTTAAACTTCTCAAAACACTCTTGTGCCTCAAGACTCCAAACAAACGCACCCTTCTTAGTCAAGTTTGTAAGTGGTGCTACATGCCATGAAAACCCACTAACAAATCGACAGTAGAAGCCACACAAACCCATAAAACCTCTGAGCTTTGTAAGACTCTTAGGAGTAGGCCAATCAATGATAGCTCAGACCTTGTTCAGATCCATGCGAACTCCCTCTGTACCGATGATATGGCCTAGGCATAGTAACTCTGTCATTCCCAAATCACATTTGGACTCCTTGGCATACAAGGACTCCCTACCAAGAATACCCAACGTTGTATACAAATGGGCAAGATGCTCCTCCCAAGATTTGTTGTAAACCAATATGTCGTGAAGAAGACAAGGAAAAATCTCCTCACCTGTGACTGGAATACCCTATTCATGCTAGACTGAAATATGGCAAGGGCATTAGTTAAACCGAATGGCATCACCACAAACTCAAAGTGTCCACAGTGGCATCTAAATGTCAACTTCTCTTTATCCTGTTCTTTGACTCTGATTTGATAACCCGATCTCAAATCTATTTTCGAAAAATAGTAGACACCATGAAGCTCATCAATCAACTCGTCAATATGAGGAATCAGGTACCAGTTCTTAATCATCCTCTTATTCAGAACTCTGTAATCAATGCACATCCGTAAGCTACCATCTGTTTTCTTCACCAAAACTATTGATAAAGTAAAGAGAGATTTGCTCGGTCTAATGTGTCCCATAGCAAGCAACTCTTTTATTGTATTTTCAATTTCATCTTTTAGTCACTTAGGGTGCCTGTAAGGAGTGATC
>CM021101.1:201891817-202068469 GCA_007115665.2 Sequoiadendron giganteum
TCTGGACACTGAATTGCTGGCGGAAAACTAGCAGCTGCGTAGATCCCACTCTTCATTATATTATGTGCCGTGACGGATGGTTGATGGCCCCCTAGCCCGAACATCCTCGATTTGAGTGCATTTAGATTAAATGAACCAAGGTTGGTGTCATTTAATCCTGCCAACTTTGAAACTATTGCTAACTTTGGGAGAAATGGCTTAGCGAGCCTTTTAATCATTGCCTGCCGGGATGAGCCAGCCTTGCCTGCCTCAATGTTTGCAGCTCTGCCTGCGGCTCTGCTTGTTCCTGCAACATCTTTTGCGCCAGCCATTTGCAAAATAAAATAGAATATCAATAAGCTAGGCTGCAGACTTTTTAGTAAAATAAAACAATCCCCGAGATGGCTGCGAATACGGAGTTAGCTTTGAAAATAAAATTTCTCAGCATAAATTTCTAACTCCAAACCTCGTACTGTATAAAAATCTCTGAGTTTAGAGACAACTCTCAGCAACTGCACTTCTGACTGGTGAAGAAAAACGCAGCAAGCTAATAACTTTCAGCAATGTAGCTAATTTCTCCAGCACAAATAGTTCGAACCTTGACTTTACTTTGTCAACTTCAGCAGTTAGAGGAATAAAGAGTTGCCAGCAATATGAAATTTCAACTTCCTCAACTTCTCAACGTTTAAACTTCGCAGCAACTCCACTTTCAGCTCTTTGAGAATTAAATTCTCCAGCAACTCCGGAAAATAACTTCAACCTTCAGCTTCGAAGTCGCAGCAACACACTTTCAGCTTTTCGAAAGAAAGAGTCTCGGCAAATGAAGATTTCTCCAGCACTTCGTACTTTCAGCAACTCAACATTCCGAAATAAAATAAACTCTCACAGAATTTCTCTCCTCAACCGCTTGGAAAATATTTCAATCTCTCAAGAACTTCTTCAGCAACTTCAACTTCGAAACAATGTGAGGAGAAATGAGAGAAGAGATTGTTTAAATAACTTTTCTCGGAGAATCCTGCTAAGTAGTGCTGGGGCTATTTTTAGCACCTTCATCAATTTTCCACTATCTTCGTTCGGAATCTTCTAATTCAAGCGCAGTAGTGGGCTAGTCGTCAGCCAGTTATGGCATCGCCATTATAATGATTCCTTCTTCTTCAAATTTCGAATTTTCCTCTTAGTCTGCCAGTTAACTCTTGGCGATTTAAACAACTCGCGAGAAAAACAATCACTTGACTTGATTTAAAATTCCATTTTAAAATCTCGCAGTGTTTAAATAAATTCAACTCGAAAAAATTCGTGGGAGTTGTAAATATATTTCCAACTTTTAAAATGTCTGTCATTTAAATCCTCGATTTCATAAAATTTGCCTTAGACATTTTAAATTCTCTCATTAAAATGTTCAACTTCGAGTGATTAAAAATTATTTGCGTGTTCAAAATAATTCATCCTCTGAGATTTAACTTCCGTCAGGAAAATAATCTAGGCAAAACGAATTTCCTCTGAAAATACTAAAATTTCCCTTAGGAAATTAATTTTCAAACTCTGTTAAATCATGGGTGCATTTTAAACGGGTTCATTTGATTTTCACTTGACCCATGGAAAATATTCATCGATATCAAATCTTCCCCTTGAAAAAATTCGTCAACTTTCAACTGCTTTTGGAGAATTTTAAAACTCATCAAATCATCCTTCCATGCCAAGGGCGTATTTTTCCCTAGTGAAATGTTATCTCACTTAGAAAAATTTTCTAACATTTTCTCTACCATAGGCGTATATTTTTGATGAAATATTTATTTCATTTAAAAAAAATTCCTCACTTTACACCTCTGGCGCACTTGACCCCTTGGCATTTATTTTTTTGCGACTTAGAAATTTTCTCCTGTCATCTCACATCTTGGGCGTATTTCTCTCAGTGATGTTTTATTTACCCTTGCCACGCCTTAGAAACATTTTCAATCAAGGGCGTATTTAGCATGAGCCACTTTCATTCTCCACACTTAGAAAAATTTAAAAAAAAAACTCCACTTCAACTTGGGCGCATATTCATGTGTCTACTTCCATTTCGTGCCTTAGCATCTTATTGTCTCCTGGGCGTATTTTACTCATGCAAGCCTTGATCTCTCACTTAGAAAATACTCAAACACTTTATTCATCTTGGGCGCATTTCATAGGGTTAACTTTTTATATTTCTCATACTTAAAACCCCTTCCAACTCATCCTCTTCATGGGCGCATTTAGAGGGTCAAGCTCCCATTTTCCATGCCTTAGAAAATTTCAAGACCTCCTCACCTTGAGGGCGCATTTCACCCTTGCAAGTTCTATTTCCTTCTACCTTAGGCGTTTTTCTTCTTAGCATCATCTAGGCTTGGGCACATTTCATGGGGTTAACTTTCACTTCAGGGCGCATTTTGATGTGCTTACTTTCATTTCACTACTTAGAAAATTTCATATCCTCACCTTCCTTGAGGGCGCATTTTGACCTCTCTACTTTCATTTTATGCCTTAGAAAAATTTTGGCCTCCACCATCCTTCTTCATCATGGGCGCATTTGCTAGGCCAAGCTTCCATTTTCTCTTGAGGGCGCATTTCAAGTGCCATGCTTTGATTTCCAATGCCTTAGGCGTTTTTTTTCCTATCCTCTTCTTCCTTGGGCGCAAATGCTAGGCCATGCTTCTGTTTTGCTAGGTGGGCGCATTTCAACATGTGAGCTTTCATTTTCACCATGGGCGCATTTGGAAGGGGCTACTTTTGTTTTTGCCTTAGAAACTTTTTAGTCTTCAATCCTTGAGGTGAGGGTGCAAATCACTAGGTGAGCTTTTAATTTTTGCCTTAGAAACTTTTCAAGGCTTCAATCCTTGAGGTGGGCGCATTTTCATGGGTGTGCTTTTGTTTTTTGCCTTAGAAACTTTTCAAGGCTTCAATCCTTGAGGTGGGCGCATTTTCATGGGTCTACTTTCATTTTCACCATGGGCGCATTTCATAGGTTCCACTTTCGTTTTCATGACTTAGAAACTTTTCACCTCTCTCCTTCCTCTTTGGGCGCATTTTGAGGTATGAGCTTCTGTTTTATGCCTTAGGAGTTTTGAGAGAGTCATCAAGGTGGGCGCATTTTGATGGGTCTACTTTCATTTCTGCCTTAGACAATTTTCAAGCCTCTGCCTGCCCCTGCTCTTGCATTCTATTTTTAGCAAGTTGTGCTATTTTTAGCAAATCCCTTGATTTTCAACCTCTAAGGCTCCGTTTTGCCTGAAAATTTCATCAGATGATATTCTCTGCCTTGTGAACCTGTTTTGTCAGTCCTCTGCCCTGACCTGCTATTTATAGCCACCTGCTATTTATAGTAAGTTTGACTTTCTGACTTTAGTAGCTCCGTTTTGCCTGAAAGTTGCAACGCTTGATCTTGATAGCTTGAGGGTCACTCTGATGCCAACCTCGGGTGCAGACCTGCTATTTATAGCCGTGCCCTGACTTACTAAAAATAGTAAGTTCTCCGACTTTGCTCAAATTTTGCCAGCAGGTACTGTGAAGTGTGCCGACATGGGTGGGATACTTCGTTTCGGCTATTTTTGGATTTTACCCCCTATAAAAGTGGAAACCCTAATTTGATTTGTATGTATCCCGAACGGTCTCCGTTTGACTTCGTTCCTTCTGCATGTCGCTCTGCCTGCTGAACTGGAGTGTTGGGTGGCTACCAGAGTGTACCTGCTAAAAATAGAAACCGCCTGAAAAGTGACTCATCCACTGCCGGATGGTTTTGCATGTCATATTGCCCGCGGGATCTCAAAAAACCCAGAAAAACCCAGAAAACTGGTCTGTATGCATGCACTGGCTAAAAATAGTAAGTCCTCAAACTCGATCTTCTCCGCTTGCAAGTCACACCGTTGCGAAGCTCTCGAAAAACCCATAAAGAAAAACCCGACATGCGTTGAAAAACACTGCATGCGAACCCTAAAAATAGCCTCCGAAGGCTGAACTCTGAAAGTGGTTGTCTCGGTTTGCATGTTACATCACAGCGAAGGTTTTGGAAAACCCAGAAGGATTCTCCAGACATGCATCTGAAAAGCTCATGTGGAAACTCTGAAAACGGCTCTTGAAGCCTGAACTGCCAAAAATAGCAAGTCGTCTGATCTGGCTCAAAATTTACGTGTAGGCAACTTGATGTTACCCGGATGCAGTGGAACTGACAGAATTCCAAAATCTCAATAAAATAGTCCCAAGTTGAATACTTACTAAAAATAGTAAGTTGCCGGAATACAGTGAAAATTTAGGGGGACTCTGCTGGAAGTCTTCTGACTGCTGCACTAAGCTTAGATTTCAATTTTATAACTCAATTTGACCTTTAATAAGCCTGAAGGATGAAAACCCTAATTACCCAGACTTAACCAATATTTCAACCTGGGTCAAACAACGGGACATCCCCGGAAGGACCAGAGACCAGAGAGAGAGCGAACCAAAGCCAAAAGACCAGAATGGAGCAAAAATTAGGGGGTCCCCATCTTGATGGGGTGATGTGTGAAAAGGGTCACAACACATCTCTTGAAGGTTAAGGGTGAACTCTCCAATGGCATGAAACCATTTCATGCCTAAAACCACATCTATATCCCCCATATTCACCACATAGAAATCTGCATTCAACTCAAAATTTTTTAAGTGCATAAGGAGGTCTGAAATCATTCTATCACACTTAAGAGTGTAACCATCAGCAACCTTCACTCTTATACCCTCAAATTCTTTAGTTTGTATCCCACATTTATCAACCAACCTAGCATCAATAAAGTTGTGCGTAGCACCTGTGTCAAGAAATGTAATGACCTTTTGACCCGCTAAGAACCCACGCATCCTAAAGGAACCCTCACGTTGCATGCTAGAGAGATGTGCCTCTTGAAACTCCACTTCCACTTCATTTTCAGCCTCATGTTCAGACTTTTCTGCCCTTGACTCTTCTTGATCAGTTTGCAGGTCTGAATTTTCCGACTCAGAATCCTCATAATATGCCCACTATATGATTGGACTTTCTCTTAGGCCTCAAAGGACAACCATGATTTGCATCATAAGGCCCTTTACAATAGAAACGCAACTTTTTTCTACGCAAATCATTGAGTGTTTCTTGGTCTAGTGGGAGTGCAGATTTATTTTTTGAGTCTGATTTTTCTATCTTTTTAGAGAATGACCTGTCGTACTTGGATGAAGAAGATGCCTTGGATGTGAACTTGCTTTGTGGGGCTGCAAGCTCCATGCTTCTAGCCTTCCAAATTGCTTCTTGGAGTGATGAGGGATCAAAAGCTTTGACCCATCCTCTCAATGGTTCCAATAAGCCTTTAGTAAACAAAATGACCAACCTTCTTTCAGATAGGCTAGGGACCATAACCGAAAGCTTTTGAAAGTCACTAATATACACCTCCAAACTCCCCACTTGCTTGAGTTGAGCAAGGTCTCTAAAATATGTTTTTGGATCTTTCTTGTCAAAGCGCTCAATCAACCTATCAGTGAACTCTTGGTAAGAGGTGATGAGGTTATGTTGCAAAGTGACCATCCCATGGTGCCACCAATCATGAGCTAACCCATCCAGGTGCAAAGTGGCATACTTGATTGCATCATCCTTCGTCATAGGCCAAAGAGTCAAGAAGGTATCCAACTTGTGGATCCAAGCTCGTACTGTGACCTTCCCGCTGCCATCAAATGTTGGTAGTGTGAGTTTGCTTGTGGCTTGTCTTAAGTCCCTATTTTGTTTCCTTGGTCTTCTATCTTGCCTTGTTCTGTAGTTCTCTCTACTTTGAATCAAGAATCAGTCAAATTTCAAATGCTCCTTAACCTGTGGTGTTAGTAAATCCCTTTGATTGTGCACTGTCATGACATTATCTACGAATAATGCATCTTCCTCTTCTACAACATTTTTATAATATTCCCCCTCAATTTTTATTTTTTTACAATAGAAGCAACAACACCAATTGCACAATGTGAGCATTAGCACCAAAATAGAAGCTTTAACTTGAAAGTAACCTTACTCCTTTTGATCACCAAGATCCCAAGTGGGCGAGGTGAGAGCATACAAGCAAGGGATTGCTAGCAATTGAAATTGAAAGCATACTGAACAAGATGGCCTAGCCTGCCATGGAAATGAAAGAAATAAAAACTCAACCACTTATTCAGCGGGAGTGCTAAAAACTTATTACAATTAGGCAGATTGTCCAGCCATATATTCCGCACTACCACTTGTTCAATGGGGGGAATTATTTAAACTTAAGGTGCTGTAAATAAAACTGAAAGTAACTTGCAGCAATTAAAATATGAATTGTTAGTACTACTAAACAGCGATACAATGCAAATAAGAAGTTGCAAAAGTCACTAATATAAAGGCATATGAGTAGTGTGGGCTTATAACGACTATCCCAACACTTTACAATAAGCATACAGCAGAATTAAGCCTTCTTAAACAGAAATTACAGTCATAACCAAAGTCTGATTTAGAAACAATTAACACAAGAAATCAGACTTGCACATTAAAACTCATAGAAATGGACATAACTTTGTCAATAGTGCTTTGAATTACCTCAAACCATAGCCAAATCATAGCTAGAGGCAAGGCATCCACTTTCCAAGCAAGAAACCATTCCAAAACAGCAGAAACAATTAATGGTGCGAGTTTCAAGACAACCACAAAAAGGGCGGCCCTCCTAGGAGGCCGACCTCTTAGCAAAATTCAAATACTTGGAAATAAATTCCAAGATTTCAGTCAACTGGTCGCCCTACATAGACAAATAGCTTGAGTGAATACACAAAATGAAAATAAAATGAATGATGAAGTTATCAATGAATCATCGCTTCAGCCATACATAAATCAGCAGTAATGAACAAGCTATACATCAACATCCTATCAAATAAACTCAGTATTGAAGCTCAATATGCACTTCTAAATAAAGCACACTCCTAATTGACCATTTAGGGAACCATAGTTTCAGGCTCAAAGAATGGTGTGAATGCTAAGCTCCCCCTTAGCCAGGTTCTAAAATCAATCCAACAGCATAACTTTCTATTCAACAATCACTCCCCAACTCCAAATCAATGCAAGTCTTTATAGCCATTCAAGATAAAATGAAGCATCAATAACTCCTCCAAGAAACCCATTCGTTTTCTTCCTTGGGACACCACCTTACATTCATGCACTTTTTTGAAATATTAAAATATTCTTTCAACTTCTCAAATTGGCGTCCACCTTAAAGTTGCTTCAATAATGTATTAAATAAAACATTTAATGCACAAAGGAGTTCGACCCCCTTAATGGCCCCCCATTAAAACAACATGAAGTCATTGCTCTAGGCGTGGGGTACAACTACTAGACATAAAATTTGACTAAGTAAGAAACTCAGTCCCAAGGGCGTAGCCAAGAGTGATGCCAAGATTGAATTGAAAGACTGCCAAATATAGCAAACGGATAATAGTTGAGCTGGACCAAATTGATAATGTTGTCACTGCCACAATTAGTCTTACTATAAATGGCATATGCTAAAAATAGCAAGTTCACCGAAACTTCACTAGGTGGCAAAACTGACCAAAAAACACAACTTACTAAAAATAGTAAGTTTTCGAGAAGGCTAACAGAATAGGATGCATGGTAGACCATTGCGAAGCTCTCAAAAAACCTAGAATGAATCTCCAGACATGCATCGAAAACAATGACAAGCAAGCCCTCAAAACAACCCTCAAAGTAGAAACCCTAATTTCGCCCAATGGCTTAGCCGATAGGTTTTCGAAATTCAGCGAAACCGAAAAGAAGAGTGTAGAGAGAAAATTGGGACATTATAGTCCGCCCTTCCCAAAATTGCTTGTTCCCAAGTAATGCCACCACACTCCAAGAAAATTTTGATCCAAACTAAGTAGGATCCAAGGGTCCCATATCCTTTTGAAGAAGGACCCACCATGCTGATGCTACATCTCTCTAATCATACAAATATAACCAATGATCCAAAACCGCACCAATCTTCCTTCGAGCCAGGAAGAACTGCAAACAAATCCTGCAACATCACTTGCCAAGAAAACTTTGTGGAACTAGAAACAACCATGCCGATGACTAGCATGCTGTAATCCTCATGGAAGAATATTTTGATCAATTGCAAAAACACCTTATCAGCATTGTTCCCCAAAGCATCAAACTGAGTTACAACAACAAATGTGACTCCCTCAAGAATCTTTGCAAAGAAAATAGAAAATCTTTGCAAAAATTCTATACTCACACCTGTTGTGACCTTTTTCACACATCACCCCATCCCAGATGGGGACCCCCCTAATTTTTGCTCCATTTTGGTCTTTTGGCTTTGGTTAGTGCGTCTCTCTCTCTATCTCTGGTCCTTCCGGGGATGTCCCGTCGTTTGACCTGGGTTGAAGTATTGTTCAAGTCTATGAAATTAGGGTTTTCATCAGTCAGGCTTATTAAAGGTCAAACTGAGTTATAAAATTGAAATCCAAGCTTAGTACAGCAGTCAGAAAGCTTCCGACAGGGTCCCATTAAATTTTCACTGTATTCCGACAACTTGCTATTTTTAGTAAGTATTCAGTTTGAGGCTATTTTGTCGAAATTTTGGAATTCTGTCAGTCCCACCACATTCAGGTAACATCAAACTACTTGCACATAAATTTTGAGCCAGATCGGACAATTTGCTATTTTTAGCAGCTCGGGCTTCAGGAGCCATTTTCAGGGGTCAAACATATGATTCTTCATTGCATGTCCGGAGATTACTTTTGGGTTTCTCGAAACCTTCACAACGATATAACATGCAAACCGAGACGATCACTTTTAGAGTTCAGCCTTCGGAGGCTAGTTTTAGGGTTTGCATGCAGAGTTTTTCAACGCATGTCCGGAGATACCTTTTGGGTTTTTCAAGAGCTTCGCAACAATGTGACATGCAAGCGGGGAAGATCAAGTTTCGAGGACTTACTATTTTTAGCCGGTGCCTACATGCAGACCAGTTTTCTGGGTTTTTCTGGGTTTCTTGAGATCCCACAGGCAATATGACATGCAAAACTATCCGACAGTGGATGAGTCACTTTTCAGGCAGTTTCTATTTTTAGCAGGTACACTCTAACAACCGCCTAACAATCCAGTTCAGCAAGCAGAACAACATGTAGAAGGAACGAAGTCAAACGGAGACCGTTCGGGATACATGCGGGTCAAATTAGGGTTTCCACTTTTATAGAGGGTGAAATCCAGAAATTGTCAAAACGAAGCACCTCACCAACATCAGCACACTTCAAGGTACCTACTGGCAAAATTTGAGCGAAATCGGAGAACTTACTATTTTTAGTAAGTCAGGGCATGGCTATAAATAGCAGGTCTGCACCCGAGGTTGGCATCAGAGCGACACTCAAGTTCTCATGATCAAGCGTTGCAAGTTTCAGGTCAAACGGAGCCATGGAAGTCAGAAACTCAAGAACTTACTATAAATAGCAGGTGGCTATAAATAGCAGGTCAGGGCAGAGGACTGGCAAAATAGGTTCACAAGGCAAAGAAGGTCATATGGTGAAATTTTCAGGCAAAACGGAGCTATATGGATCGAAAATCAAGGGACTTTCTAAAAATAGCCTGACTTACCCAAAATAGACGGTGAAGATGAAGGCAGGCAGAGGTATGAAAAAGTTTCTAAGTGTTCAAATGGAAGTTGCCCATGGAAAATGCGCCCTCAAGCAAAATTCTAAGTGTGTGAAAATTGTCTAAGGCAAAAAACGAAAGCACCACCCTCAAAATGCGCCCTCACCTTGGAAGAATATTGAAAATGTTGGAAAAATATTCTAAGTGTGAAATTGGAAGTCACACATGCCAAATGCGCCTTCATTTGAAAGCACCACCCTCAAAATGCGCCCACCATGGAGACCTCTTGAAAATCTTCTAAGGCATCGAAAATTTTCTAAGTGGCAAAATGAAAGTAGCCACCTCCATTTGCGCCCTCATCTTGAAGCCCGCCATGCTATTTGCGCCCAAGGATATTGAAGGCTTAAAAATGCCTAAGGCATAAGATGGAAGCTCCCCTAGTGAAATGCGACCTCACATGAAAGCACATCACCTTAAATGCGCCCAAGCCTAGATGATGCTAAGAAGAAGAACGCCTAAGGTAGAAGGAAATAGAACTTGCAAGGGTGAAATGCGCCCTCAAATGAAAGCACATCACCTTAAATGCGCCCACCTTCAAGAAGGGAACTTTGAAATTTCTAAGGCACAAAAATAAAGTGGCCTACCTCATTTGCGCCCAAGGTAAAGTGAAGACCCTCAAAGAAAATTCTAAGTCATTGAAATAAAAGTTCAACATGGGAAATGCGCCCTCAAGCAAAATTCTAAGTGTTGGAAAATATTCTAAGGCATAAAGTGAAAGCTTCCTATGTCAAATGCGCCCAAGGTTATTGGAGCCTAGAAGACGCCTAAGTTATTGAAATGAAAGTTGAGGGTATGAAATGCGCCCACTTCATGAATTGAAATTTGCCTAGCTGAAATGCGCCTAAGGCAAAAGTGGAAGTAGACATGTGTATTTGCGCCCTCAAGTGAAAGCTAACCCCTTGAAATGCGCCCAAGTAAGATGGAAAAACGCCTAAGGCAAAAGTGGAAGCTTCAAGGGTGAAATGCGCCTAGCTTGTTGTAGAGGTAAGTGAATATTTTTTCCAAGGCATAGATTGAAAGCTTGCCACTCAAAATGCGCCCTTGAAGAAGTTGAAGTGGAGATTTTTTTTTATTTGGCAAAATGAGAGTAGACCCTCTAGAATGCGCCCTCAAGTAAAGGTGAAGCATGAAAATTTTCTAAGTGAAAAACGTCTAAGGCAAAGTGAAGGCTTAGCATATCAAGTGCGCCCAACTTGTGGGTGATTTGAAAATCTTCTAAGACATGAAAATTAAAGGGTACCAAGAAGAAATACGCCCAAGAAATGAGAGGGATTTAAATTTTATTCCTAAGGCATGGAGATAAATATTTCACCAGAGAAGTATACGCCTAAGGGGGGGTGAAAATTTAAATTTTCTATCAGGTGTGTGAAGTGAAGAACGTCTAAGGCGTGGGAATTAAAAATTGAATAAGATCAAATACGCCCAAGGGAGAAAAAGGATTTTAATAAAATTCCTAAGTCATGGAAAATAAAACGCCAGAAGTATGAAGATGTTCGAAATTTTCCTAAGTGAAATAAATATTTCACTAGATAGAAATACACCCTTGGCATGAAGAGTTTAACAGACGATATGAAAATTTTCCAGACATTTAAACGGGGTTGACAACTTGATGAAATATTTTCTAAGTGAAAATTAAATGAACCCGTTTAAAATGCACCCATGGGTTGAGTGAAATTTAAAATTAATTTCCTAAGGGAAATTTTAAGTATTTTCAGAGGAAATTCGTTTTGCCTAGATTATTTTCCTAACGGGGATTAAATCTCAGAGGATGAGTTATTTCGAACAGGCGAGTGATTTTAAATCATCCGGAGTTAAATATTTCAAAGAGAGAATTTAAAATGTCTAAGGCAAATTTTATGAAATCGAGGATTTAAATGACAGACATTTTAAAAGTTGGAAATAAATTTACAACTCCCACGAATTTTTCGAGTTGAATTCAACACTGCGAGATTTTAAAGTGGGATTTTTCTCGCAAGTTGTTTAAATCACCAAGAGTTAACTGGCAGGCCAAGAGGAAAAATTCGAATTTTTACAAGGAAGGAATCATTATTAATGGCAACTGCCATAATGACTGGCTAACGACTAGCCCACTACTGCGCTTGAATTAGAAGATTCCGAACGAAGAGAGTGGAAAATTGATGAGGGTGCTAAAAATAGCCCCAGCATTACTTGGCAGGATTCTTCGAGAAGAATTATTTAAATGGTCTCTTCTCTCATTTCTCCTCACATTTTTCATGTCCTAATTGCTTCACAAAATCGAACAACTACGTAAGTCCCCTTGGAATAATCCAGCTAAACACATCAACCAACTGAGTCTATTCGCAATAAAAGGAAACTTGGAGTTGAACACATGAACTTTCACGCAATCTTAGCATGCGGAATACTTTGATCAAGAGGGAATAGAGTGACCATTGAACACTTTATTCTGTGTTGATGTCGTCATAAAAAACACGTCAACAACACCCTCATAAATCCATAAGGATGTACAATGCCTCCTTTGAAGAAAATTCATATCACTGAAAAAACTCCAAGAAATCTTCACATAATTCACTTCAAGAGTCAAATTGATGAATCAAATCAGCTAATAGCTCACTACCCCAAACAATAATGTATGAGATAATACCAAGAAATCCACTGTTTATCATCAAAAAACAACCCATACATGAATTTTGACCATTCTGAAAGTCAGTCCAAATAGGTGACAGAAAGACCTGAAAAATGAATAAACCAGCTACCTGACAGGGTTGAAATAATCATCTTGGGATCTGATTTTTGGAAAATCAACATCCAAGAAGGTAAGCAGCAGCTGCAACAAAATAATTTCTCATCAAAATAGGCATAACTGCTCATGAACAAGGCTGGTGGCACCTTCAGCAAGGGTCCCAATGCCACCACAAACCATCTTTTGATCACATTTCCTTCCCAGAACACCGATTTATGATCAAAACAATGAACCAATGACAAAAAAAGAAGGTAGCGGCAATCATAGAACTAAAATTTTGGCACTTATCACTCCAACAAACCTTCCTTTTATGCATATTAATCTTCATAAGAATATACTTGGGATCCCAAATACTGATTCTCAACTGGAGACATTTCCCAACACATGAGTAAATGATCACAACTACTGTAAGGAGCCTAGCCCAATGCTGGTCAAAAGCTCTGAATTTCTGATTTAGAAATTT
The DNA here is from genome assembly GCA_007115665.2 of Sequoiadendron giganteum. Lineage (NCBI taxonomy): Eukaryota > Viridiplantae > Streptophyta > Pinopsida > Cupressales > Cupressaceae > Sequoiadendron > Sequoiadendron giganteum. The sequence continues at coordinate 201,904,625 of CM021101.1, forward strand.
TATCAAACACTTGTCTTGCAACCTTGAAACTGCTGGTTATGGTTTTCAGTTTGTTCTATTTTGACTTTGTTCGATGCCAATAATGTTTAGATGCTTGAAAACAAATGCTAAGAAGCTTAACAATTATCAGAGATGCAATACAAGACTTTTTGTGCTTTTTCAAATGCATATAAATGAGATTCTAATGCAAAATGCACACCTACAGCCAAGAGGTATTTTCACAAACCCTTGGCATGTAAACTAGTTCATTGAAATGAAGGCTTCCATAAATGACATTTTAACAAACATTTATCATGCAACCTTATAACTCCTCCTCCATTATTATGAAATGCATAGAATGTATACAATCTAACTGCTAAGATTCACCAAGACTCTTGGCTTACAATATTTTCAAATGTATGACAAACTGATATGAACATGCACCTACAGCTGCAACAAGGCAGAGACTACTATGAGGATGCAAACTATGCAAAATACATATAGGAACCTGATGTAAATATGCCAATATGCTTGAGATGAGATGGCAGCCTTGTTGACAATGAAAAATCCACAAAGAACTGATGAAGTCGACCCTCCCAGTGTGTCGCCCCTGTTCTGATATGCTGCATCAAAAAATAAATGAGAGAGGTCTCCAAACAGCTCCACACTCCTCCTTACATCATCGCCATGACCCCACTGATGGAGCGATCCAAAGACGAGACAATCGATGCAAGATATGGCTCCTATGAATTAAATCGTGGGCCTCAAGTCTGCCTATATGAACTGAAAATTACATCAGACTTCTGCCATATATCAAATCGCCTTGCATGAAGGAAATTGATGCAAGCCCAAGCTAGAAATGATCTCCAATGATTGGCACAAAAATCTTCAAACCCTTTCCAATCTTTTGAGTTTTTTCAACACTGAAGCTCTATTTTGACCTCTAAGTGAAGCCAAACCTCACAGGTAATAATTCAGTTGATAGTTTCACAGCCTCAAAATTGCACAAACACTAAAGAGTTTTCGTTCTCCAATGTTGAATGCTGAAACCCTTGGTCTCAAGCTCAAATTCCAAGAAGTCACCAAAAACAAGTCAAAATGCTCATTCATAGGTTCGACCTTCTTCACTAGCAACTTATATATTTCTCATGAAGTTCAATTCCCTCCCTTTTTGCTTTTTGAATCAATTAAATTAATATTTAATTCACATTTGAAGATGTTTAAAATCTTCATCCTAGGCACACTTTCCAAGGTACACAATATTTGACTTAATAATATTAAAGTGACCCCATTGACATAAGTCAATTAAATTAATAATGTGTACTTTTTAATAATGAAATATTATTAAAGTCTTAACTTTAATAATATTTAAAAATAATATTACTCCTCCAATACACATCAAATTCTGATTTTGTTTGTGCCAGGTGATCAATAACTGAGGTAACCACGCATCTAGGCGCCCTGCTAAAGATAGTAACACTAGAATCCATAATCAAGTGACTTACTATAAATAGTAAGTGTGTACAACTGAGCCCACAAATACCAAACGAAGGCCAATCCTGAATCTCCCAAAGCTCTAGAGAAGAAACACATTGATCACTGCCAAAAAGGAACCCTCTAACCATCTGTGTTAGCCTACAAGGGCTAGGAATAGGCTAAACCATCATAAAACAGGATCACGCTAAAAAGGGGACATTACAACTACATTATGAATATATTGTGCTAGTTTATCCTCTTTAGAATTCTCAATATTTCCTTCTTGCCAAATAATGCCAGGATCCCAAACCATCAACACTAAAGAACCACTTCTCAGATGGAGAACTGTTCTCACATGAATCCTCTGATTTACCCATTCCATCTAAATAGACACTTCTTGAAACTCCAAGAAGTATTCAATAAACCTAAGTTCGTTGAAGAAATTGAATCCAAAATCTTGTGCCATAAATTGCCGGAAGATTCCATGAATCCTTCATCAAATTCAATTATGAAATCAATTATTCTGAGAGAGGATGGTGACATAATAAAGTCTGACAAGAACCTCACAAGAATCCACATCAAATAATGAATAAAATCCTCATCAATACGCCAATCAACTCTTTGTTGTTGATCAAAGAGAATGTCTTCATTTCTTCATGATCCTTGATTTTCCATTCCTTGTTGAATGGATGTACTAGAAGCAGCAGTAGATTCATCTTCATGTAACTCATGTACCACCTCTCCACTGCTGGAAGAAAAACTTGAATTTCCTCCTTCATTTACAAACAAAGGGTTTGTGTGAAGCACATTAGTACCCACTTCAAATAGTGGATTATCAAAGGCCTGAAAGGATTGTGAATGTGAAACAAAATGTTTTGTTCTTTTAGGACAATTTTTTAGATCATAGGTCTCTTGAATGAGATCAAGCCCATCAAGAATTTTTTGAAGCTCTTCTGCTCTTCCTTTATTTTCCTACTCCCATGAAATTTGAACAGCAGAAATCCGTGTTTCTGCTTCAATTAAGGCCTCGTGCACTTCTTGCAACTTGGTTTTAGTAAGCTCGTTCCACTTCAATGCCTTGTCAACAATTTTGGCCACTTTGTCTTTATCACGAATGATGTGCAAAAGAATTGATTTGATTTCCTCCAAGGCAAACTTAATGGACTTCATATCAGTAATGGAAATATAGCATACATCTACCCCTCTTGGCACATCATAAATCAAATTTTCTACATGTTGATGAATTTCATCAAGCTCTGACAAAACTTGAATTCCCTTTTCAGTAGTTTGTGATCTTGAACTGCAATCTTCATTTGTTGGCTGAGGTGATGTAGTGCAGCTTTGATGGATAAAGATTTCAAAAGTCCTGTGAGTTGTACTCCTCAACTTGTCACACATGTGATGGACACTCTTCATCATCTCATCCATAGTGCCTTCCAATTCCTTAGCTCTTTGCCTTAGCTTGGCTTCAAGTGAAAAGAAATCTTCCTTATAACTACTAGAAGCTTCACCTTCGCCTTCCATGTTGTCTTCAACACATGATTCAAGGGAGTCGGTCAAATCAGCTTTTAAGTGGGAAGAGACTTCAACTTCCTCTTTCTCTTTCTCCTCTATGGCTTGCTTTTCAAACCAAAATCCTCCAGAATTGTGGAGATGAAGAAGCAACTCACTGGCTGAGAGGGTATCATCTTATTCTAACCAAACTTCCCCCTCATTTGGATTTGCACTTATGGCATCTTCATGCATCTCCGTGTCAACTCTTGTTTCCTTGCTTTCTTCTGAAGAGTGCATGGGTACCTCATGTGACTCACTCACGGATATGTCTTCTTTATGTTCTTATATAGAATGCATAGGTTCTTCTTGAGTCTTCATAGCTGATGATGTCTCAATACCCTCTTCAACCATGTACTTGTACATATACAAATCTGAAGGTATAGACTAAGTTTCATCCATAGGAACATTGGAATTGAGCATTCTAATTATTTCTTCTTCATTTGTTTGATCTTCATTCTGCTTTGTCCTCATAAATGGCTTCAACTGTTCTTCACATTGACTGAAAATTTCATTGATTAACACATCAACAGTGGGAGAAATCTTCTCTTCACATTCATAAGCATACATGAGAGGAGATTGGATGCTTTCTGGAAGATTATCAGCTTCTTTGATGGTAAGAATTAGAACGTTCATGACAGCTGCAAACACCCCCTCTTCTTGATCACTCCATATCGAGGTGAAGAGATAATAAAACAAATGATAAATCTGATTTTGCATCTCCAAATCTATCAATAGGATGCAAGTTCTAAGTTCTGAAAATGTATTTAATATAGCATCCCTTCTTGGAAATAAATTACTTTCAGTTTCATCCAAATCTTGAAAACTCTCCACTATCATATTTAAAATGATCTTCATGGTTTCATCATCATAAGGCATCAATGGAGTCAATATTCTCATAACTTCACTGAAACATGAAGTAATAAGCAGATTTATATCTTCATCCGGATGCTTCATCCAATATGGATGAATCAAGGAAGTCAGTGTAGGAGATAGAGCCTTCTTCAGTATGTTGGAAGGTGATTGTTTAACCTGACTTAGGCAATGTTCCAAAACACTTAATATGCTTATTTCTTCCCCTAATCCTTATCTGAAGCCATACTTGAACTGACAACAATCGGTTTCTCACAAACCAGAAGAAACTATGCCAACTTTTGGAACTCTGCTAGAAGCTGAAACTGAAACTGTTTTGACTTTGGTGTAGTACCCAACTTCTCTGTCGCTCATCTGACAATTGAGCTCTATTTCTTCATAGGATGGTAGGATCTTGGCTCTGATACCACTATAATATTCCCCCTCAATTTTTTTTGATTTTACAATAGAAGCAACAACACCAATTGCACAATGTGAGCGTTAGCACCAAAATCAAAGCTTTAACTTGAAAGTAACCTCACTCCTTTTGATCACCAAGATCACAAGTGGGTGAGGTGAGAGCATACGGGCAAGGGATTGCTAGCAACTGAAATTGAAAGCATATTGAACAAGGTGGCCTAACCTGCAATGGAAATGAAAGAAATGACAACTTGACCACTTATTCAGCGAGAGTGCTAAAAACTTATTACAATTAGGCGGATTGTCCAGCCATATATTCCGCACTACAACTTGTTCAGCAGGGGGAATTATTTAAACTTAAGGTGTTGTAAATAAAACTGAAAGTAACTTGCAGCAATTAAAATATGAGTTGTTAGTACTACTAAACAGCGATACAATGCAACTAAGAAGCTGCAAAGCTCACTAATATGAAGGCATATGAGTAGTGTGGGCTTATAACAGCTATCCCAACACTTTACAATGAATATACAGCAGAACTAAGCCTTCTTAAATAGAAATTACAATCATAACCAAAGTCTGATTTAGAAATAGTTAACACACGAAATCAGGCCTGCACATTAAAACTCATAGAAATGGACGTAACTTTGTCAATAGTGCTTCGAATTACCTCAAACCACAGCCAAATCACAGCTAGAGGCAAGGCATCCACTTTCCAAGAAAGAAACCATGCCAAAACAGAAGATACAATTAATGGCAGGAGTTTCGAGACAACCACAAGAGGGGCGGCCCTCCTAGGAGGTCGATCTCTTAGCAAAATTCAAATACTTGGAAATAAATTCCAAGATTTCAGTCATTTGGTTACACTACAAAGATAGATAGCTTGAGTGAATACCTAGAATGAAAATTGTTGGCATTTCAAATCGCACCTCTGGAATGCATTCTGGAAATGGACAGCTATGTGCAGTAAACTACTCTTCCAATTAGGAGGGGAAGCTCCCTCTTTTGCTAAGTTGCATAAAGAAAGCAATCTAAACTTAAATACGCCTATCTTTTTGGTCCAGTTGCAAGAACACAAGGTTATAGAACACTAGATGTTGTGGTTGAGGTTTTCCCTTTAATGAAACTAGATAGCTACAACTTAACCTACGCTTAAAACGTTTCTACCCTCTCAAGTAAACGTAGAGCAAGAGAGTTTAGAAATGGACGAGTTTGATTACTGACAAAGATACTTAAATAAACTATTCTTCAACATACGTTTTAAGGCAAGCTGAAAAAAAGATCATAAAAGCATTACGGAAATACGAGACTTTTATTTCAAGGCAGACAAAGCATGCTCAAGCTTTTATTTACTCATACTTCTAACACAAAAACAAATAGACTGAAATTTGAGATATTTATATCGAGGCAGACAAAGCACGCTCAAGATTTTATTTACTCAAGTTTTTGGAACAAGGATTACAACTTTGGGACAGCAAATTGTAGCAACACGCTTGCAACATGCGATCAACCTAATTATAATCAACACAACACATGCACTAAACAAGTATTTGCAGCTAAGGAGGCATGCAAACTTGCTCTTTACACAAAGTGAACACTAGACGATAACAAAGAGAAGGTACTAAAGACACTTATGTCTTGTTATCACAAGCACGGTTAAAGAAAAATGAGCAAACACTGCTCTTATTTATAACTAAGCAGAGGAGTAGGGAACACTAAAATCTCCTTGCTTTAACAACTACTACTTGCCAACATGCAAGCTTTATTTCTAAATCTAGAACAAGATAAAACATCTAAGCCTAGAAAGCATCTAAAAATGGAAAGTGCCAACTCATTACATTTGTTTTCCTTCTTCTTCAAAGAATGAATCAGAATTGAGGCAAGAATAGAAAGAAAGCGTGGAGAAAGCTTCTAGAAGATTGTTGCTTTAAATCTCGATCATATCCGAAAAAATGCGGGAAACTGCCTCTTTATCAGGAGCATTGATACTATCTTTAGCTGTATTCCGCTTTTCTAAGACCTTCTTCCTTTTTGCAATCAAACTTAGAGAATCGTTGACATCTTTAGCTTCTTTATGAGTTTTGTTCTTGAAAAACATCGCTGCCTCAAAAGATGACTTACTGACAGATGACTTGGCGGCTCTGCAACTTTATGCATTCTGACACTTCTCTTGATTTTCCTACGGAAGAGTTTTGCACAACTTTTTCTAACACTTTTTCTCTCGCTCATACCACTCCCTTTGCACATTCTTCAACTGAGATGATGATGTTTTATGTCCATGATGACATTGAAAATCACTTCCCAACACTGTTTGTTCAGATAATTATGATACAACACTTGTTTGGCTCTGAATTCGATGGGAGAATACTTCATGCTGAAAAACTTGAAGATTGATTATAAACTTGACTGTGCTTGGACAAGCTCAGCACAAACCCTAAAAATACCTTGTTGATTTCTTTTCATCAAACAAATGAAATTTCTGAAAATTTTTCTGAGATATGGGTTTTGTGTAAAATCTCGTTACAAGAAAACCCTGATTGTCCGTTTTTGAAAATTTTGAATATAGACTTAAAAAGCAGCAAACCCTATTTTTTCTCCGAAAAAGCGGAAAAAAGCTGGCATCTAGGTATTGTTCATGAGCACATTTTGGATGAACCCAATTGATTAGATTTTGAAAACCTCGAAGTTTCACTGAAAAATCTATCACTTGAAGTTTCAATGAAAAAGCTGTGATATGGGTTTTGTCTAGAAGAATATTTGAGATAGACCCAGATGATTAGAAATTGTAAAATTTGAAGTTTTCTCTAACATGTAAGATAAAAAGCAGCAGCAGCAACCTTGAGAAAATTCTCCAAAAATTCTCTAGAAGATAGAACTAGTATAAACGAGCTCGCTGAAAATTGAAAACAATGGCCTCCTTCTTCAAAGATTTGATGTTCTGGACGAAGTAGTATGAAAAAGCAAGCCTTCTTGAGTGCTAATCTAAAAATTTATTGGAAACCAGCAAGTTAAACTCTTGAATCTTTGAAAATAAGGGTTTGAAGTTGCTGCTTTGTTTCTCCTTGAAGACCACCTGCAAGAAAATAATGAATAATGAAACACAGAGATGCCTTAAATAACTTTTTGCTTTGTGAAATAGCTTCTCAAACCCTAATTCTTAAAACCCGTATTTTGCTCATGCTTTGAACAAAGGCATTTTTTCCTCTCTTTGAAATTTTTGAAATTTCTAAAAATTCTACTAAGGCATGAGAAGTTGGGCGCCTTTTTTGAGGAATGCCATCCTTTTTCCCAAACTTAGCCAAATTTTCACCGGTTTCAACTTCTGTTCAATTTTCAACCCCAATTTGATCTTGATTTTCAGCTTCCAGATTGATCTAGCGAACAAGCTGAATGATTCATCGCATAGCTTGATCGAATCTAACAAAGTTTGTTCTGGAGACGTCATTCGCTAAAAACTTCATTTGACCCTTTGAATTATCAGGTGCCTATCCTTGATAAGGGCGCCCATTTTCTCCAGTGTTAGCCATTTTCATGATATTCAAATTTATGCTTGTCTTCTGACCTCCAGATGAATTCCTGATTCCGAGTGTTGTGTTGATCAAACTGACTGGCTGACGGATTCACTAGATAGCTAAGATGATTCTAGAAGGGGTCTTTGTAATGTCCCCATTTTAGCTGACATTGTTTGTTGAGGAGTGAACCTATTATTTTGACCCTCGTAGGCTGACAGTTGTGATTAGAGGGTCTTCTACTGCAGTTACCCAGTGGTTAGGGACATTACTCCATCAGTTGATTCAAGTTTGGGCCTTTGCAGAGGCTTACAGAGTGATATTCAGGCACTTACTATTTATAGTAAGTCAGGCCAACAAGGGTTACTATTTCTGGCAGGGCACCTAGCTTAGTTGGCTATCTCAATTTCGACCCAGTTTGACAGTTTATCGAGCAAATGGAGATTAAGGAGTTATTAATTATTTAAATAGCTTATTATAAAGTATTTATTGACTTTATAATAAATGAGAAGAAATGATTATTAAATGAGTATTTATTACTCATTTAAATCAATGCCATTTATTAATTAAAAGTGCCTAAGTCAAAAGAGGCGAATTTAATATTATTAAATGCATTTAAATTGCTTTTTTGAGGAGGGTCGAACTTGTGTGAGAGAGTATTTATTTCTCAAAGACAGAATAGAACTGATTATGATGATATGATTATTCGAATTTTGTGTTTTCTCTCTGAGAGCATTGGAGCTGGAGAAACAAGGGTTTCTGCAAATCAGATTTTGGAGAACGTTCCCTCTTCAGAATCAAGCATATTGAAGTTGTGAAAAATCAACTGAAGATTGCTTTTAGTTGGCTTCATTACAGAGGTCAAATTCGTGCTTCATAGGAAGAAGATTTACATCTTCTACAAGGGTTTTTAAGGGATAATCAATTGTAGATTAGAATGAGTGTTGGCTGCTACAGTATGCATGAATAGTGCCATGCTACAGTAACATGAATAGTGTCATGCTACAGTACCCGCGCTACAGTGATACTTTCAACCTCTTGAGAAGATTTCTTCTCCTCTTGGGGCGGTTAGGGTCCTTGATGCATATACAACAATCTATGGTGGGAAGAAACGAATTTCTAGAGCTGGCTGTACCAAAAATCAGTCATCTTGAAGGTTGCGAATAAAAATTCCAGATTTCAAATAGAGATTGGAGGTTGCAATTTTGGGTATGGCTTGTTGAAAATCATTAATTGTAATATCTCTATTATCTAATTAAAGAGTTTTGCAACCCTCATTCAACTTATATTGTTCTTAGTTTGTAACGACCCCAAAACCGGGTAAACAAAATTTTTCTAACATTTCTTTCCAAACATATAAAAGTAACAAGTAACAAAGACATTGCAATAAAATTCTTCCTTTCTTTATTGATAAATACATGCAAGTTACAATATATATTTCCACATGAATTCCATTTTCATTGTAAATATAAATTAGAGTACAAAGTAAAATAAATTACATACATAGCTCGTAAGCTTTTGCACAAATAGTAGTAAGATGGTCCAGGTTCCCTTCCTTTCAAATCTTGGTGTATCCGTCGCCTACGTTGGAGGAGAAACATCACTTAGGCACTTTTCCGCCAACCACGGACAGTTAATGCGGTCCCCCACACATCTATCATTCGATAAATGGCCCTCCCTTCGAACGAAGAGATTGGTAAAGTAACCGGCTGCGACAACCCAACTGAGCATAGTGTTGTGTCCTATACATCTAGAACTTGCTATTTCACAATCCCGAACTAGCATGATGGATCACAATGAACTGACAGTGTAGTCTCAACTATCTCACATCTAAGTGGATGTTGTACCTTCCACTACTTTGGCCAAAGTATTCTCATTCAGTACTTCGAATGAAGGTCATCTATCATATACACTACTCAGGGCCGATTTGACTTAAGGCTATCTTACACTACGCGTAGGTTTTAGTCCTTCACTGGATAGTCAATCATCCCAGACTATCCTACCTCAATTACTTAAATAGGGAATGGAGTACAGTCAACAAGGGGTCCCTCTGGTACTTCCTAACATGGAAATCTTTATCCATGGAGTACATAGCTTTCTCTAGTTAACCTATTTAACTCTAAAGCTTTTAGACTACCTTGGTACTGAATCCACCCTCGTCCTAGTATTTAAATAACTAGTCCCTTTCCTTTATTTAAGGAGTTCAAGTAGTATTCAAGTAATACAAAACATAAGGTACTTTTACTAAGAAGTAATCAAACATTTCCCTTTTTATGTTATTCCTTTTCAAATTCTCCTATGAATTCAAACTAATTCATTTCAACAAGCTTTTAAGCTATTTCCAATTCATCAAGCTCTTAAGCTATTTCTTAATTCAATAAGCCTTTTCTAATGAAATTTAAGCTATTCCCAATTCAACAAGCTCTTAGAAACATAGAGGCTTCCTAATGATATTCCTTTCATACTACAGCATAATGCAAGGCATAATCAAGCAAACTAATAACTCATTTTAAAAGTCAATGATAGAATTTCTACAAAGATATTCCTCATGCCTGATTTCCTTTTGCGTATGAGCTCGATCGGTAGCTTCAGTTCTTGCTCCACCGTCCTTTGCAGCCTTCTCTCAGCTTGAACAAATACTACTTTCAGGTAAATGCAATTTGGTATGAGGAAAAGTTGCTCTCAGCAATACAGTCTCAAATTGCAAATGGCTTTCACAAAATGGTAAATGGCTCTCACAATCTATCTCACAAAATAGTAATGATCGTTTACAGCCTACTGAAAATGCAACAGCAGTGATGGTGGATAAAGCTCTCACAGAATTCAACAGCAAAGTGGAAATTTAACATAGAAAATACCACAGTATGAAATTCGAAATTTCCAATGCAAAGGAGAGTGAGAGAATGAGTGATTTCAACAATGAGAGTGAACCTATTTATAGGTTTCGAATTCTCATGCTTACTACATTGTAGGCATGAGAATTCGACACCTCTTCCTTTGAAAATGTCAAAATCTGCAGTGGCAATCGAATAACCAGACACACAGCAAAAGAGTTGATGATTCAACATATTTTCCAGGAATGTTTCAACTTATCACTTTTGAATTTCGTGAAGCAACCACGTACAGGTTAAAACATTACTCATGCCTTCAAAAATGGCGGACTGCAGCACAAATGGCATTCTTAGTTACAGTTTTGAAAATGTCAAGGGTTTTTCGCAGTCGTTTTTATCTTCCATTTACCCACGCGTCCACAATGGTGGCGCCTTAACATCTGCGACCAAGTCTACATTGTGCGAACTGGGCACAGGGCTTCAATGCTGCCATTTCCCATTATCTTCAGCTTAACACAGTCACGCGATTTCTTCACGGGAAGAAATCCGTGATTTTTCAAATATTTCTTTTATTTCTTAAAAGTCTATAGTTTAAACTTTCATTTCCTTCATTAATTTTTATAAATTTCCAATGGACTTTTAAATTTCGAAATTCCTTACCTTTCTATACTTTCAATGTATTTTCCAAATTTGAATATTTCGAATTTCCTTTGTATGGTAATGCAAAGTAATTACCAAAGATTATGCCATTATTTTTCAAAGGTAAATAAATAATTACCAAAGATTATAAGTCTATATCAAACTTTCCAAAGGTTTAGTCATTTTAATATTCACATTAAAATGTATTAATATATTTTGTATTATATTCAATATAATATTAATATAGTTTTTAATTTACCTTTATTTAAATATATAAATATATCAGAGTGAGAGAATGAGTGATTTCAACAATGAGAGTGAACCTATTTATAGGTTTCGAATTCTCATGCTTACTACATTGTAGGCATGAGAATTCGACACCTCTTCCTTTGAAAATGTCAAAATCTGCAGTGGCAATCGAATAACCAGACACACAGCAAAAGAGTTGATGATTCAACATATTTTTCAGGAATGTTTTAACTTATCACTTCTGAATTTCGTGAAGCAACCACGTACAGGTTAAAACATTACTCATGCCTTCAAAAATGGCGGACTGCAGCACAAATGGCGCTCTTAGTTACAGTTTTGAAAATGTCAAGGGTTTTTCGCAGTCGTTTTTATCTTCCATTTACCCACGCGTCCACAATGGTGGCGCCTTAACATCTGCGACCAAGTCTACATTGTGCGAACTGGGCGCAGGGCTTCAATGCTGCCATTTCCCATTATCTTCAGCTTAACATAGTCGCGCGATTTCTTCACGGGAAGAAATCCGCGATTTTTCAAATATTTCTTTTATTTCTTAAAAGTCTATAGTTTAAACTTTCATTTCCTTCATTAATTTTTATAAATTTCCAATGGACTTTTAAATTTTGAAATTCCTTACCTTTCAATACTTTCAATGTATTTTCCAAATTTGAATATTTCGAATTTCCTTTGTATGGTAATGCAAAGTAATTACCAAAGATTATGCCATTATTTTTCAAAGGTAAATAAATAATTACCAAAGATTATAAGTCTATATCAAACTTTCCAAAGGTTTAGTCATTTTAATATTCACATTAAAATGTATTAATATATTTTGTATTATATTCAATATAATATTAATATAGTTTTTAATTTACCTTTATTTAAATATATAAATATATCTATATAATATTCGAATATTATATTAGATATATTAATATATTATCGGTAAAACTATAATAATATTGATATCAAATATATTATTAAATATATTAATAACCTACTCAGTTTACACTTAAATATATCTATACATGTTTATTTTCAAATCTCCAATTACGTTATTATAGGCCAGTCAGAGCACCTCTAATAGACGTAATTGCACAAACACGTATATATACATTTAACTGTAAATTCCAGGCATCAGTAACTTATCAGTTCACATTTCACATTCAAGGTTCTCAGAACAGTAAGTCAGTCAATCAAGGAACACCACTCATAAAGCATAAAGAAGTAATCAAAAACTCCTAAGCCTAAGGATGACTTATCATGACAACTCAATCTGACTCAGTTCCCAAAACCCTCAATGAAGTGTGTGTATGCTCAGCTTGATCAACTTTACCGGTTACTTGACCAAGCCCCTCTCCCGAGTGATGTCTCCCCTCTGCCTGGAGGAATAGTTCCTGTTCCTGCATCCACAGACATACAATCTCGGCAGTTACTTGTTCATAACATCAACAGTATACAAAACGTCTAAGTTAGAATATTCTCAATTCAATACTTTGCATGCAACATAACATCAATAGAAGTACCAACCAAATGAGACAGTCATTTAAATAGAGAACATTCATTTTGATAACAAAACACGTTTTATTCATATCAAAGATTCATACAATACACTCATTTGCCCTATGCAATAGTAGCTATACAATCGGGGTGTAACATAGTTGCAATTCCTTGCATTTCATCTTGCCTAGCAATATTTATAAAAAATTCCAAATAAATCATTTATTGTTCAAAAACACATAGAGATTGCAAATTTTCAAAACAAAACAAATTTGCACCATTTGTATATCTGTTTGCAAGGGTTAGAGACACCCGGTCTCTCACAGTGGTATCAGAGTGATTTCCTGCCATCCTGTTGGGGTTTGAATTAAAATTTTCAGAGAGCTCACATTAACAACATTTTAGTGACCAGCACTCGTCAGTTACCAGCCAGTTTCAGTTATGGGTTGGTATAGTATTGTAGGGAAATCCAGGGAAGAAATTGAACAAAATGCCATCAAGATGAGGGAAGTTATGAACGGGAAGCCCCTCAAATTTTTGTGGGATATCAAAGTATGCCTGATAATTTCAAAGTACAGTACTCACTTATTGATTACCTGACCTTTATTGTCACTTTGCATCCTAAAGATATTGGATTGGTAGAGTATTTCAAGAGGGTGTATAGGGAAAAAATTGATGAAGATTCTTGCCACAGAAAGTCTGATTTTTCATATCAGACATTAGAAAACAACACAGAAAATTCATTTACTAGTAGTGAATCCCAAGATCGTGCTATGGATGGACTTTTAGTTACTTTGGCAACAGAAGGGCGTGAAGATATTGACAGAACAACAACTTCTACCTTGCCAGTTGAGCCATCCTATGAGGTACCTAGCAACAGTACCTTTGATAATATTGTGTGCGAAGTTGATAGCACACACGATGTTGCTTATCAGTTTGTTGAGCCGATTCAGGAGTACGATCCTACTTGTTACTCTTGGGATTGGGAGATAGATGATAGATGATTCAGATCAGCAGGGAGTGGGTGTGCAGTTTGTAAACAATCCATTATTTGAGTCCGAAGTAGAAATGGTTTATGATAATCCACTCTTCGAGTTAGATGTTGATCTCCCTCCTGACACTAGTTCAGAGTTGGGAGATAATTGCAGTATTTGGGATCTTTCTAGTGCATCAGAATTCCAAACAAGGCTCACGAAGGAGTTTTACAGTGTGTACACAGTAAGGGGCGCTTACAGTTTTTCCTTTGATCCACCTGTACATGATATGTCTTCGATGCACAGTCCTTGTGTGCATGGGATAGAGAGTTTGTATGATGATTCTTTTTGCACAGTTGAGGATCAGAGGATGGATTACCATCATGCTAGTGTGTATTTGACAGAGTTTTCCACTTCGGGGTTTCAATGGGAGATAGGGCTTCCGGGAGGTTGTTCTGGTAGTTGGCATGGTGGCTTGGTTAGTCAGCACATCCATGGGAGTTTGGCAGAGGATGGCGAGAGATGTTGTGTAGCAAACGATTCCAGATATTCTTACTTCCTTATGATGGATGGATGTGAGTACCATTTATATTGGGATCCGGGGGGCGACAGGATTGGCATTGTGTATTGGATGGGTCCCAGTGGATTGCTTCACCACTCTTGGCATGGTGAAGTTGGGATCAGTACTGAGCAACAAAAGTCTGAGGATGTTCTTCTCAGCAGACTTCCATTCTGGATTTGGGATCCAGGGATATTTTGCGCAGTTGTGTTTATGCTGGTGCTACAGGAGTCAGTTGGAGATGTGTGGGACATTCTCAGCTCTTCTTTGGGCCTCCCAAGGACTGAATTTTCTTTGCAGTGGAGATTGCTTGGGGACAACCAATTTCAAGGAGGGCGGACTGTAATGTCTCCGTTTTAGCTGACATTGTTTGCTGAGGAGTGAGCCTATTATTTTGACCCTTGTAGGTTGACAGTTGTGATTAGAGGGTCTTCTACTGCAGTTACCCAGTGGTTAGGGACATTACTCCATCAGTTGATTCAGGTTTGGGCCTTTGCTGAGGCTTACAGAGTGATATTCAGGCACTTACTATTTATAGTAAGTCAGGCCAACAAGGGTTACTATTTCTGGCAGGGCACCTGGCTCAGTTGGCTATCTTAGTTTCGACCCAATTTGATAGTTTATTGAGCAAATGGAGATTAAGGGAGCATTTAATAATAATTAAATGATTATTATTATGATTTTATATTATAAAGTCACTTTAAGTGAAATATTAAAGTTATTAATTATTTAAATGGCTTATTATAAAGTATTTTTTGACTTTATAATAAATGAGAAGAAATGATTATTAAATGAATATTTATTACTCATTTAAATGAATGCCATTTATTAATTAAAAGTGCCTAAGTCAAGAGAGGCGAATTTAATATCATTAAATGCATTTAAATTGTTTTTTTGAGGAGGGTCGAACTTGTGTGAGAGAGTATTTATTTCTCAAAGATAGAATATAATTGATTATGATGATATGATTATTCAAATTTTGTCTTTTCTCTCTGAGAGCATTGGAGCTAGAGAAACAAGGGTTTCTGCAAATCAGATTTTGGAGAACGTTCCCTCTTCAGAATCAAGCATACTGAGGTTGTGAAAGATCAACTGAAGATTGCTTTTGGTTGGCTTCATTACAGAGGTCAAATTCGTGCTTCATAGGAAGAAGATTTACATCTTCTACAAGGGTTTTCAAGGGATAATCAATTGCAGATCAGAATGAGTGTTGGCTGCTACAGTACGCATGAACAATGCTGCACTACAGTAATGTGAATAGTGTCATGCTACAGTACCCGCGCTACAGTGATACTTTCAACCTCTTGAGCAGATTTCTTCTCCTCTTGGGGCAGCTAGGGTCCTTGATGCATATACAACAATTTATGGTGGGAAGAAACGAATTTCTAGAGCTGGCTGTACCAAAAATCAGTCATCTTGAAGGTTGTGAATAAAAATTCCAGATTTCAAATAAAGATTGGAGGTTGCAATTTCGAGTATGGCTTGTTGAAAATCATTAATTGTAATATCTCTATTATCTAATTAAAGAGTTTTGCAACCCTCATTCAGCTTATATTGTTCTTAGTTGCAATTCCTTGCATTTCATCTTGCTTGGCAATATTTATAAAAAATTCCAAATAAATCATTTATTGTTCAAAAACACATAGAGATTGCAAATTTTCAAAACAAAACAAATTTGCACCATTTGTATATTTGTTTGCAAGGGTTAGAGACACCCGGTCTCTCACAGTCTTCTGGATACCTCATCGCTGAAAATTGACTTTTGGTGGCTCAAAACCCTAGGCGCCCTTCCTGAAGTATGGCGCCCATAGCTTCCAGAGTTAGTTTTTATTCTGGATTTTTACTATTGCTTCCAACTGTCTTTTCTCTCACTTTTTCTCCTCTGTTTGCCTGGCGATATCTGATGACTGTTGATTCTGACAGACGAGCTGATGGATTCGTTGGAGAGTTGGATCTATTGTGACCTTTTTCACACATCACCCCATCCAAGATGGGGACCCCCTAATTTTTGCTCCATTCTGGTCTTTTGGCTTTGGTTAGTGCGTCTCTCTCTCTATCTCTGGTCCTTTCGGGGATGTCCTGTCGTCTGACCCAGGTTGAAGTATTGGTTAAGTCTGTGTAATTAGGGTTTTCATCCTTCAGGCTTATTTAAGGTCAAACTAAGTTATAAAATTGAAATCCAAGCTTGGTACAGCAATCACAAAGCCTCCTGCAAAGTCCCACTGAATTTTTATCAAATTCTGGCAACTTGCTATTTTTAGTAAGTATTCAATTTGGGGCTATTTTGTCAAAATTTTGGAATTCTATCAGTTCCACCACATTCAGGTAACATCAAGCTGTTTGCACATAAATTTTGAGCCAAATCGGACAATTTGCTATTTTTAGCAACTCGGGCTTCAGGAGCCATTTTCAGGGGTCAAACATATGATTCTTCATGGCATGTCCAGAGATTACTTCTGGGTTCCTTGAAACCTTCGCAACGATATAACATGCAAACCGAGACGATCACTTTTAGAGTTCAGCCTTCGGAGGCTATTTTTAGGGTTTGCATGTAGAGTTCTTTGACGCATGTCCGGATATTCCTTCTGGGTTTTTCAAGAGCTACGCAACAGTGTGACATGCGAGCGGAGGAGATCAAATTTCGAGGACTTACTATTTTTAGCTAGTGCATGCATGCAGACCAGTTTTCTGGGTTTTTCTGGGTTTCTTGAGATCCCACAAGCAATATGACATGCAAAATCATTCGGCAGTGGATGAGTCACTTTTCAGGCAGTTTCTATTTTTAGCGGGTACACTCTAGCAGCCGCCTAACACTCTAGTTCAGCAAGCAGAACGACATGCAGAAGGAACGAAGTCAAACGGAGACCGTTCGGGATACATGCAGGTCAAATTAGGGTTTCCACTTTTATAGGGGGTGAAATCTAGAAATTGTCAAAATGAAGCACCTCACCAACATTAGCACACTTCAAGGTACCTGCTGGCAAAATTTGAGCGAAATCAGAGAACTTACTATTTTTAGTAAGTCAGGGCATGGCTATAAATAGCAGGTCTGCACCCAAGGTTGGCATCAGAGCGACACTCAAGTTCTCAGGATCAGGCGTTGCAAGTTTCAGGTCAAACGGAGCCATGGAAGTCAGAAAGTCAAGAACTTACTATAAATAGCAGGTGGCTATAAATAGCAGGTTAGGGTAGAGGACTGCAAAACAGGTTCACAAGGCGGAGAAGATCAAATGGTGAAATTTTCAGGCAAAACGGAATTGAGGAAGTCAAAGAAATCAAAGACTTACTATAAATAGCAGGTGGCTATAAATAGCAGGTCAGGGCAGACGACTGGCAAAACAGGTTCACAAGGCAAAGAGGGTCATATGGTGAAATTTTCAGGCAAAATGGAGCTATATGGGTCGAAAATCAAGGGACTTTCTAAAAATAGCCTGACTTACCCAAAATAGATGGTGAAGATGAAGGCAGGCAGAGGTATGAAAAAGTTTCTAAGTGTTCAGATGGAAGCTCCCCTAGTGAAATGCACCCATGATAAAGTGAAAGCTTCCTATGTTAAATGCGCCCACCTCCAAGAAAGGATATTGAAGGCTAAAAAACGCCTAAGGCATTGAAATGAAAGTTGAGGGTATGAAATGCGCCCACTTGATGAAATTGAAATTTGCCTAGTGAAATGCGCCTAAGGCAAAATCGAAAGTTGACATGCCTATTTGCGCCCTCAAGGTAAGAGGAAGGTGATGATTGATAAACCGCCTAAGGCATTGAAATGAGAGTAGAGGGGTGGAAATGCGCCCTCACATGAAAGCACATCACCTTATATGCGCCCACCTCAAGGAGTGAAGACTTAGGAAAGCTTCTAAGTGTTAAAAAAAAATGAAAAATGCTAAGTCCAAGTGAAAGCCTCTAGGCTAATTTGCGCCCAAGGTAAAGTGAAAGAATTTCTAAGTGGCCAAAGCAAAAGTAGAAGGTTTAAAATGCGCCCACCTTCAAGAAGGGAACTTTGAAATTTCTAAGGCACAAAATGAGAGTGCAACCTATGAAATGCGCCCAAAGGTGAGTGAAAGCCTTGAAGAAAAATACTAAGGCGTTGCAAATGGAAGCTCACCCTCTCTTTTGCGCCCATGAAAGGAAGGGATTTTTTTTTAAAAGTTCTAAGGCATGGAGACTTTTTTTTAATAAAATAAAATGCCAAGGGGAAATATACGCCTAAGGCGGGTGAAGATTTAAATTTTCTATCAGGTGTGTGAAGTGAAGAATGTCTAAGGCGTGGGAATTAAAAATTGAATAAGATTAAATACGCCTAAGGGAGAAAAAGGATTTTAATAAAACTCCTAAGTCATGGAAAATAAAACGCCAGAAGTATGAAGATGTTCGAAATTTTCCTAAGTGAAATAAGTATTTCACTAGATAGAAATACACCCTTGGCATGAAGAGTTTAACAGACGATATGAAAATTTTCCAGACATTTAAACGGGGTTGACGACTTGATGAAGTATTTTCTAAGTGAAAATTAAATGAACCCGTTTAAAATGCACCCATGAGTTAACAGAGTTTAAAATTAATTTCCTAAGGGAAATTTTAAATAATCTCGGAGGATGAATTATTTCGAGCAGGCGAGTGATTTTAAATCATCCGGAGTTAAGTATTTCAAAGAGAGGATTTAAAATGTCTAAGGCAAATTTTATGAAATCGAGGATTTAAATGACAGACATTTTAAAAGTTGGAAATAAATTTACAACTCCCACGAATTTTTCGAGTTGAATTCAATTAAACACTGCGAGATTTTAAAGTGGGATTTTAAACCAAATCAAGTGATTTTTTTTCTCGCAAGTTGTTTAAATCACCAAGAGTTAACTGGCAGACAAAGAGGAAAAATTCGAATTTTTTTACAAGGAAGGAATCATTATTAATGGCAATTGCCATAATGACTGGCTAACGACTAGCCCACTACTGCGCTTGAATTAGAAGATTCCGAACGAAGAGAGTGGAGAATTGATGAGGGTGCTAAAAATAGCCCCAGCCTTACTTGGCAGGATTCTTCGAGAAGAATTATTTAAATAGTCTCTTCTCTCATTTCTCCTCACATTTTTCGAAGTTGAAGTTGCTGAAGAAGTTCTTGAGAGATTGAAATATTTTCGAAATTGTTGAGGAGAGAAATTCCTTGAGAGTTTATTTTATTTCGGAGTGTTGAGTTGCTGAAAGTGCGAAGTGCTGGAGAAATTTTTATTTGCCGAGACTCAATCCTTCGAAAAGTTGAGAGTGTGTTGCTGCAATCTCGAAGTTGAAGGTTGAAGTTGTTGCAGATTTCCGGAGTTGCTGGAAGATTTATCTTTTGAAATTGCTGCAGAGCATTGAGTTGCATAAGTTTATTTTGTGCTAAGGAAATAACCACATTGCTGAAAGTTAGTAGTTGGCTGTGATTTTCTTTGCCAGTCAGAAGTGCAGTCATTAAAAGCTCCTTTATAAGTTCGAAAGTTTTTACACAGTACGAGGTTTGGAGTTAGTAATTTATGCTGAGAGTTTTTATTTTCAACAGGCTAACTCCACGTTCGCAGTCACCTCGAAGGCTATTTATTTTATTAAAAATCTGCAGCCTAGCTTATTGTTATTCTATTTTATTTTGCAGATGGCCGGAGCAAAGGATGTTGCTGGAACAAGCAGAGCCGCAGGCAGAGCTGCAAACACTGAAAGGGCCAAGGCTAGCTCATCCCGACAGGCAATGATCAAAAGGCTCGCCAAGTCATTTCTTCCAAAATCGGCAATTGTCTCCAAGCTGGCAGGGTTAAGTGACACCAACCTCCGGTCATTTAATCTAAATGCACTCAAGTCTAGGATGTACGGACTGGGAGGCCATCAACCATCAGTCACGGCACATAACATCATGAAGAGTGGTATCTATGCAGCCGCTGGTTTTCCACCTGCAATTCAGTGCCCGGAGCTAATTATGGAGTGTGCGAACCACTACAAGCCGAAGCGTAGAACCATTGTCTCGCCGGATGGCAAATTGCTTGCCAACTTCACGCCAGATGCCATCGGAGAGGCATTTGGGATTCCTACTGCCGAAAAGATGCTCTACAGATCAAAGGAGAGGGCGGATAAAATGTACTCCACCTCCTTCGAGAGGGTTGCTACGGTCATCAACAGAGTTTGGATGCAAAAGCCATAGCCACCTCGCACTAGACTCCCAAAGCAGATAATTGCCGAAGATGTAAAACAGGAATACTGCGACTTGATGATGATGCTGAGCCGAATAAATGGGAGTGCACAGGCCTACTTCTTCGAGCCTTGGATGTTCTACTTCATCGAGATCATATTGGAGAGAAGGGAATGTGTTGACTGGGCAAGAATGATCAGTGATAACATAGATGAACAGTTCAGGAGCCTGAGGGGGACGAAAACCTTTTACATGAGCTCGTATGTGATATATATGCTGGCAAGAATGACCAAGTATCGAGGGATTACATACAAGGAGCTGATAGGCTGTGCACCTGATCAGTTAAAAATCCATGAGGCCTGCACATAGTTGCATCTAGCTAACCCTGCTAGTTACAAACGGGCTAATGATGCATTCACAATGCACATCACGAGGACCCTTCAGCGGAGAACACAGCAAAGAATATCAAAAGAGGCACAAGCATTGATCGAGGAATACGGATATTGGCTCATCCAATTTCCGAAATTCACTTACATCAGGCTGCAGGGGTTCACTTCGTATCCATACCGGCTACCGAGGTACCCCACCGATCACATTATAATGCTGAAAATATCTAGGCAATTGATCACCTATGATAAGATTCAAAAAAAGAAGAAGAAGGGTGGACTTGACTTTCCTATTGCCATGGGAAATTCCACTGAGGTGTGTCCCTCCTTGCAGGAAGCTCGAGAGGCAAAGGATGAGCTGCAATTCTACCATTTGTCATATCACACAGGCAGACAGGATTTTTATCCGTACAGAAACATCCGAATGATACAGAACGTCGAGTACCAACACAAGGCCCACATTGAAGACTTTTGGGCAAATGCTGTTGATGAGGTTGAGATAAGGAAAAGGATGTTTTCCAGGCTTCCCCTCAAATTGATCAGGGAATGTGAGATCATTCCAGTTCCCGACCAGGTGGAAGAGGATGTCAACGTTATGCAACCCGACTATGGTTCAGTCAGGGATACTTCGGTCCCACCACCTGATTGGTCCAAGCCAGAAATCATGGACTTGGACACGCTCTCTATTACGGTGTTGACTTTCACAAGTGCTTGGGTCGATAGACATGCATGCAGACTTAAGAGCAGATCGATCGCCCTTACTTATAGCTTGATGGGTGACTCAAGGCCGCTATCGGTGAGAAAGGGAAAACAGGTTGCTCAAACACCGGAAGCACAAGTAGAAGTACTAACCCAGCCGATACTGTTGAGGATGGAACAAGCATCACCTATGCACTCACAAACTCGGTCTTCGAGTTTGAGAGTGATTTCATTATTTGCTGATCAGAGGGCAGGATTGGGTGAAGAGCGGGAGCTTGAGGAGGTGGATCAACCCAACATCCGAGAATCAGATAGTATAAGCGTCAGTGTATCCAGGGCTGGCCAACAAGAAGAAGAAGATGAAACAGTGGCTGACACTCGTTTCCAACAGATGTTGGACATGAAATTGGAGGAAGAGGAAAACACAGAACAGGGGACCCAAGGGTCCGGAGATACGCAGCTCGTGGAAGATGATGAGCCCGAGCAGAGCAGTGCAAGAAGAGAGGAAGTGCACGAGGTGGAGGCAACAGAAGAGCAGCCCCTCGTCGTTTGCAATCCACAGCAGACGGTGCCGGATTGGCTTTCAGACAGAATGAGAAGAGAACCCGAGGATGATACGGATCCAGCCATCGAGATGGAGGAGTTCCTTAGGAGGATCAGTGCGCCACCAGAAAAGAAAAAGGCCAGGAAGTTTTCAAAGATCTCGACTGATGAGTCAGGCTCTAGCACGCTTCAGGTGGCCGTTCCGAGGGAGGAGTATGATCGAGCCGAGGAGAGGCCCGAGAACTATGTGATCACCACCGTGGAGTTGGGTCGTCCTACGGGAGCCCAAATTGTCGAGGAGTTCAATAACTCCTATCAGGCGCTGAAGGATCAGTTGCTCCGCACGGAAGGGAAGTATAAGAAATTGAAGAAGGAGCACAAAACCTTGATAGGATATGTGCAGAGTCTAGCACGTCCAGGTGAACCGGCAAACCCAACTGTAGAACGTCCATCAAAGCTTCTGAGGGAGTCAGTTGTCGGCTTAGAGGATTTAAAGAAGATGGAAACGGAAGCGGACAAGTGGTTGGCCATGTTCGTACTGAGACAAGGAAATTCATGGAGGACCTCGCCAATGCTTATCGGTAGGCCTCAAGTATTTTGGCATGGATTGACATGGTGGATCAGGCCTGAGGCGATACCCGCATCTATCAGACGAAGACTGTACTTCGTTTGGGGGATTTGATGCATATACCTTTGCAAACTTTGGTGGATGGAGGTGTGATTCAGGATGGTGACAAGTATGATTTCACCGGTTGGTACTCCTCGGTGGTCACAGGCCGTGGATTTCACGATGCAGCAAGGTCAGATTCAGCCAGAGTGAGGAAAGCAATGGGTAACATCTTGGAAGGAGTCCTTAATACATTAGAAGCCATATTTGGTAGAAAGTTGGCCCCAGAGGAAATAACTACTGATGGCTTGAAAGATAAACTGGCTCCGTTCTTCTCAGCTGCGAGGTCGCTTGTCCTGGATGACTTTGAGAATGTCTCCACTTTCTCTAGTATTATTCAGCATACGCAGGACGCCTTAGCAGCATGGAAGAAGTCTTACATCCGGCACGGATAGACGGTAGCGGTCTTGGAGTTCCAGCTCAACCACATTCCATCGATTTCTGCCCAGGAGGTTGAAGCGGTATTGGCCCGGTTGATCGAGTTTGCTATCCGGGAGAAGGCCAATGGGAACGCTCTCATGGATGAGGATCTTCTTGATGATGGTAGTGGGCATTAATTGCTCATTATGATTCCTGCAGGGGAGTGGAGAATATTTTGTGCATTCATTGCCCACTCCTCTCTGTGGTGGTTTTTAGGGCAGAAACCCTAATCAGGGCATAGGTGGCTCGATTTGAGCCCTTCATTGTAATTCAATCTGAGTCGTTCGTTGAAATGGGCTAGCTATAAAAGGGGCATCCCCCCTCATTTGTAATCTATTAGAATTAGACTTCAGATCAGAGCTAGAGAGTATTGGAGATAGAAGTTAGAAAGTAGAGCTTAGAAATTAGCTTAGATTGAGGAGGGGAGAAAACTTTCCTTTGAAAGTTTTGTAAACGGTTGTTGTGAACACTTTTCATAATACAAAGAGTTTCATTGCTTGGTGATTTCTTCTTTGTTATGAGTAGCTAGCGAGGCCATTTCATCTTTCCAATTCAAGGTAGATAGAGTAAAATAGACGTTCATTTCATGCAAGTAGTTGTTAGTTGTGGAATGTGGTGTTTAATTTGAGCAAGTCTTCTCTCGTCCACACCACTAGCGGACTTGTTGACGGCTGGTTCGCCTTGCGTGGTCAACTAGAGTAATAGCGCTTAACTTCGATTGTGGCTCATATGTCCATATGCATCGTTGTGATGGTATGAACATGTTGTGTCATGGTTTGAATATTTCTCTCATGCTTTGAAGATTGCACCAACTTTGTGGAAGTTGTCCGAAGGGAGGCAAATCGGAGTTTGGTTTGAAGATTGTCCGAATTGATCTTCACATTCCACCGTTTAGAAGTAGATTGTAGAATTCCTATCCTTATTCCCTTTAAATTCAACATTTTCTGGGTCAGTCCAGATACCAGAACAATATTGTCAAATTTTTCATGTCCTAATTGCTTCACAAAATCGAACAACTATGTAAGTCCCCTTGGAATAATCCAGCAAAACACATCAACCAACTGAGTCTATTCGCAATAAAAGGAACCTTGGAGTCGAACACATGAACTTTCAAGCAATCTTAGCATGTGGGACACTTTGATCAAGAGGGAATAGAGTGACAGTTGGACAACTTTATTCTGTGTTGATGTTGTCATAAAAAACACGTCAACAGGATCCAGTTTGACGAAGTCATGATGGAGAAGTCTTCTGCAAATTTGATCATTTAACCTCTCAAAAGTTTGGGCGCCCTTATCCTTCAGGGGCGCCTATCTTCTCCAAACTTAGAAACTTTTTTGCAAATTTCAAAATCCTTTCCTCGTTTGACGTGTTTGCCTTGGTCTCAATTGCCGGATGCAAAAAATTCTAAGACATGCGAGAATGGGCGCCCTTCTTGATTGGAGGTGCCTAGATTCACTAGAGTTAGACAAATTTTTGCATGTTTTAACTTTTTCAAATTCTTCTCTCCTTTTTCTGTTTTTCCTACACGTTCATCGTTGACAACTTCTGCTTGATGCTTGAACATCTGATTATGACACCTGGCAGCGGACTGACCTCCATTGATGACCTTGGATCTCCGAAACAACTTCTGAAAAAGCAGAATAAACCTAGTAGGGTAAAACTGATCTTTTTGTGATTTTGACTGCACCAGCCTGATGAGGAAGTATTTTAAGCCAATCAAAATCAGTCTCAGCCCTAAAAGCCGAACTTTCTATTTTTAAAAAATTTTACAAGTATCCATTTCGAAAGAAACCCAAAAAAACATAGAAAAAGTTTCTATTTTTAGAAAACTGCTAAAAATAGAAATTTTTCTAAAATTTAGGGATGAAAAATTGAAATCTGGGTATTGCTGATTTGGTCGCTTTGAGCCGACCTAGATTGTCAGATTTTGAAAATTACAAGGTTTTGACCCCCATGCAAGACATGCAAACCCCAATTTTGACCTTTTTGACAGATTTAACATTATTTGGACTCATTTCTTCGAAATGCCTAAGTGTAGCGAAAATTTTAATTTGGGGTACAACAAAAATAAAATGTATGATGAAGCTATCAACGAATCATCGCTTCAACCATACATAAATCAACAGTAATGAACAGGCTTTACATCAGCATCCTGTCAAATAAACTCAATATTGAAGCTCAATATGCACCTCTAAATGAAGCACACTCCCAATTGACCATCTAGGGAACCATAGTTTCAGGCCCGAAGAATGGTGTAAATGCTAAGCTCCCTCTTAGCGAGGTTTTGAAATCAATCCACTAGCATAAATTTTTATTCAACAATCGCTCCCCAACTCCAAATCGATGCAAGTCTTTATAGCCATTCAAGAGAAAATGAAGCATCAATAACTCCTCCAAGAAACCCATTCGTTTTCCTCCTTGGGAAGCCACCTTACATTCATGCACTTTTTTGAAATATTAAAATATTCTTTCAACTTCTCAAATTGGTGTCCACCTTAAAGTTGCATCAATACTGTATTAAATAAAACATTTAATGCACAAAGGAGTTCAACCCCCTTAATGGCCCCCCGTTAAAACAACATGAAGTCATTGCTCTAGGCGTGGGGTACAACTGCTAGACATAAAATTTGACTAAGTAAGAAACTCAGTCCCAAGGGCGTAGCCAGGAGTGATGCCAAGACTGAACTAGAAGACTGCAAAATATAGCAAATTGATAATAGCTGAGCTGGACCAAACTAATAATGTTGTCACTGCTACAATTATTCTTACTATAAATAGCATATGCTAAAAATAGCAAGTTCACCCAAACTTCACCAGGTGGCAAAACTGACCAAAAAACACAACTTACTAAAAATAGTAAGTTTTCGGGAAGGCTGATAGAATAGGATGCATGTTAGACCATTGCGAAGCTCTAAGAAAACCCAAAATGAATCTCCAGACATGCATCGAAAACAATGACAAGCAATCCCTCAACACAACCCTCAAAGTAGAAACCCTAATTTCACCAAACGACTTAGCCGATAGGTTTTCAAAATTTGGCTAAACCCAAAAGAAGAGTGCAGAGCCAAAATTGGGACATTGCAATTTTCTTCTTTTGGTTCATTCCTCAAAAAAGTAGGACGCAAAGGTCTATCGGTGGTACGAGTAGGTGCTCTTTGTGCCCTAGGAGTTCTAACAACACTTCTATTGTCATCTTGCTCGTGATTCTATCCTCTGGGAGTATTCATCTGTTGTATAGAAACTGCAAGCTACTGCAAAACATCAGCTACATGTTGTTGCTCTGCTGCAAGACCTCTCATGATTTCTCTTGCTTCCCTTTCCTCATTATTCCCATTATTTCTTGGTGGACTGCCACCCCTTCTATCGTCCATTATGTCCTGTGGTATATCTACAATTGGATTTTCTTGTTGCTCTACTCTTCTATGAGAATAATACCTGTGTGGACCAATCTCCTATGGCTGCATAAGATACTTTAACCCTCCAAGTTGGCAGGATCAAAGCTTCAATACCATTGTAAGAATGCTAGTTTACCCCAACTATATTTCTATATTGCTGAATGCTAACTTCTGAATTTCTGTTTTGTTTTGTTTTTGGGTTTTTTGCTTTTTTTGTGTTTTGAATGATATTTGTTTTTTTTGTATTTGTTTTGAAAATAATGCCAAGCATAAAGAAAAAGAAACTAAGAAATATGCAAAATACCGAAAGGAACAACTGCTGCAAAGAAATATTTTATTTATTGATTATCCTCAAGGACTTCTACATTCAAATTGCATACCCGAAAATAGAGAAAGATTATTACATGAAAATATGAGAATGCTGGCAACAAGAGATAAATCTGATAATGAATCGATCTACTGCTTACAATGAAGTCTCCTCCTCAAAAACCATGCAAGAGCCCTTGTATGCCATAGACGCCAAGAAAGGAAGAGGAATGGACTAAAAAAGTAAGGTGTTTAGCCCTAGAGAAAACGCGCCAATCCTTGATGCTGGTACGACTAACTATAATCAGCTTGTACGGCCCTTGAAAAGAGTACCAGATGAATAATAAATGCAGCCTTTGGATGTTCAGCCTTCTCTCACAAAACTGATTCAAAACCCTTAATTCAACCTCACAATTCTCGCACAAAGTTGGCCTCTAAATGAAACCAATCTGATAAGCAATCTTCAGCTGATGTTGCACAACCTCAAAAAGCAAGAACAAAGAAGAATGCACATTCTCCAATGTCTTAAAGCTCTGGAAATGCAGAAACCTTGGGTTTCTCTCCTCTAACGCCAAAGTAATCATAAAAGATAAAGTATCAAATGCTCAAGGGATGATTCGATTTCTTCTTTAGCTCCTTTATGTATTTCTCAAGATGGTCGATCCCTAATTTGTCTTGTTTTCAAACATTTAAAATATTATAAAGTTTGCACCTTAGCTTAATTTAATATTCACCTCAAATTTGGTGCCCAATTTAATAATCATTAGTGCCCCCTTTTAATGTCTCATGGCCCCTTAAGACATAACATGCAATTAAAACTTTATAATTTAAATTTATAATATTAATTATTATGAAAGTCATGTTTAATAATAATTAAATGTTATAACTCGTGCAATACACCTTATTTCAACTTGCCAATTGAGTTTTGGGATCAACACTACAATCACATCACGTCCAAACGCCCTACTATAAATAGTAACTCTAAACTCCCATTGACTGAATGACTTACTATAAATAGTATGTATGCAAACTGAGCCCCCAAATCCTCTACAAAGGCCAACCCTGAACCCAACAAAGCTCTAGAGAAGAATAATACATCAACTGACCAAGTTTCTGCCTCAAAAGACCCTCTATCCAAACCCATTAGCCTACGAGGGTCAAAATGATAGGCTAATCTTGTTGATAACTAATTTCTAGCTAGAAGGGGACATTACAAACGGTCTTGCATCCCTTTGGTGGGATTGTGTGCAAGAAGAGAGAAGGAAGAAATGCAAGGCAAAAATCAACTCTTGGGATAGAATGGTTGCAAACTTGAAAGGTAAATTTCTACCTAGTGATTATTCCATTCAATTGTATAGGGAACTACAAAATGTGAAACAAAAAGACATGGATGTGAAGACATATACAGAAGAATTCTATAAACTGAGTATTAGATTAGGCTTGAAGGAAGAGGATATTGATAAGGTTGCAAGGTATTTGAATGGGCTGAAATATAGCCTACAAGATGAACTAAGTCTCACAAGTCCTAGAATGATAGAAGAATGCTACCAACTAGCCATGAAGGCTGAAGAAAAGTTGAAAAGAAGACAAGATAAACAAAGCAGAGGTAGGGGAAGGACTTTTAGAGGAAGAGGATCATTTCCTGATTCAGGACAGTCACAAGAGAGTCAAGGAGAGACAAGTAATTCTCAAGAACAAACCTCAGATTCAAGGGGCAGTTTCAAGGGAAGAAGATCAAATTTTATGGGCAGATGTGGGAATAGAGGATGATCAAGTGCCTTCACTAGAAAGTTTTATAAATGTAATAAATTTGCAGGCCATAAATCTTGGCAATGCCTTGAAGAACAATTATCTACTTCTTTTGCAAGTGAAAGGAGGAATCAGGTTGCACAAAGTGGAGATGTTGAAAGTGTCAATTCTTCACCACAAATTGAAGAACCAGCAGTTGGAGAGTTTTTGCTGATGAGGAGAACCTTGATCAAAGTGCCCATGGAGAAGGAACCACCCCAAAGAAGATCACTCTTCAAGGCCACTTGCAAAAGACAAGGTAAATATTGTCAGATTGTCATTGATTCTGGTAGCACTGATAACTTAGTTTCTATTGAAATGGTAGAAAAGTTAAAATTGAAAAGGTTACCCCATGCCACTCCATATAAGGTATCATGGTTAAATAAAGGGCA
This sequence comes from Sequoiadendron giganteum, assembly GCA_007115665.2. NCBI lineage: Eukaryota > Viridiplantae > Streptophyta > Pinopsida > Cupressales > Cupressaceae > Sequoiadendron > Sequoiadendron giganteum. The sequence goes on from CM021101.1 coordinate 201,933,905, forward strand.
ATAAGTGTTAGTAAATGAGAAAAGTTGGCTAGAGTTCCAAATAGGGAGATATAAGGACAAAGTTTTGTGTGAAATCATTCCCATGGATGTTTGCCATATGTTGTGTTGTACCCATAATAATTTTTTGCTTCAATAAGGCCTTTTGCTTAAAATAATCCAAATCATGCAAAATTGTTGTCAAAAGTAGTTTTAGGTCAAACAAAACATAGGCTTTTTGTGGGTTTATGTCAAGGAAGATACTTGCAAATTTTTGAAATTTTGAAAATTAGGGTTTCAAACCCCTGTTTTCAAGAAAACCCTAAAAAATAGGACATTTCCAGAAATGATTGAAAATGATTTTGATAGGATAATTTGACTTCACGATCACACTGGTCAATTCAAAATCACCAAAAAGTTTGTTTTACTCTGGTGGGTCTATTTTCACTTTTCAAGAAGAAAGTTAAGACCTCCACAACTATTAATGGTAGAATGGCCAGTACCAGGTGGTGAAATCTAATCCTCAAAAGCTTCAATGAAGAATCCGTAGCGAAAATGATCGAAAAGATGCTCTGTGATAGAGGCTATTTTCAAAAGAGAAAAATGTTGAAAATTGGCAAAGTTTGGAAAATGCATGCCTTGCTACCAGAAGGAGGTTGTGTAGTCGAATGCCTTAGTCATTTTTCCAACACCCGTACACGCAACATGGTGAAGGTGATTGTCAAGATACACATGCTTGCGTTGTCAACAAAAATGCTCAAATCAGTCACGCTAAATGGTGAACGCGAAGAGCGAAGAGATGGGGATTTTCAAAGAAAATGATGAAACCATAGCTAAAAGCACCCCTACTAGCCAGGGGTACCCATGAAGTTAAAGGGTCAAAACCAGTCATCAGCTTTTACCAAGGCAGTCATCTCCTTCGTGTTTCTGTTGGCTTTCTAGTGCATCATCAAGCAAGGTCACCTAATTCACCTATCATCGGCAAATGGAAGTAGAGACAGGAGATGTTAAAGAGTAAATATCATTAAAAATGGCAATCATGTAAGGCAAAGGTGCCCCTGCAGGCCAGGGGTGCCCATCATTTTGAGCCACCTATTGAGGTTTTCAACAACTGCTTTCTCCTAAGCATCTGCTCAGCATCCTCTCAGCTTCATGATCAATATAGCTACACATTCACAGGACCTATCAAGCATTTGCAAACAAAGATCAAGCAGAAAACACCAAAGGTGAAGGTGAGATGAAGAATGCGAAAAATTGGCTAAGTGTTAAGGAAATTGCACCATCCCAGAAATAAGCGCCCATCTTTTTGGGCAATCGAATACAGTCCGCAAGCTCAGTGACCTCCAAGATGACCTCCGTTTTGATCAATCTCAACAATGACACCATCATTGAAGACAATAAACAAATCAAACATCTAACGACAGAGATCAAACTAGGACCGTTCGTGAAAGTTTGCAACATGAAAATAACAAGTCAAAAAGTCAAAGACGCCCCTACAGGCTAGGGGCACCCAACCTTTTGAGGCACCTAAATCAACTTTCAGGATTCACGAAGCCAGTCATCCTTTCTAGGACTGAATTGGTTATCCATCCCATGTTTCCGCAAGATCACTGAAATCATCAATCATCGGTGATCTCAGATCAGAGCACGGAGGGTCAAACTAGAGGAATTGAAGAACGCTCAAGAAATTGACTAGGTTTGGTGAAAAATGCACCCTCTTGGGAAAAGGCACCCAAGAATCAGAGGCATCAGACTCAGGTTTTGAGCTTTACAGCTCCCAAGCACACTTCATTAGAGTTGTTTCATCTCAGCAGTGGATCTATTAGCAACACTTCAAGATAAACTGAGCAACTAGAATCAGGGATCGAACAGAGGCTTTTCATCACAAAATAATAATGAAAGTGTTCAACTCTTCAAAGGGACACCTAAAGTCAAAGTAAGACTCAATTGATTGAAGTTGACTATTTTAAAAAGCCTTTCATGTCTAAAGTCCCAAAATGAGTGGAAATCAGTGTTGTGAACCCTAGATCAGGCAAATGAACTCCTCAATCAAGAGTTGGTGCCCTAAACTTGATTGCTTCAACATCAAATGATATTTATCAAGTCTAGGCATCATTATTCATCATTTGTCTTTGCAGGTTGAGGCCAAGAACAATTATTTTCTCTCCAAAACGTCTTTTGAAGATCTAACAGAGGGTTTTTCATTGTTCTTCATATTTTCGAAGATCAGTTGCACAGAGGGACAATTCATCAAGGTCTACATTTCCAAGCATGATTTTCCTGAAGATCCTGGGAGGCAGTTGATAACTTCCAAAATTCTTCTTGTCTTTTTTCTCTATTCTTGTCTTAGATCTTCTTGCATGTCCAAGAAAACAATGGTTGTTCATAGATTTGACCTTCTGGGCATGATCAACATAGCTTTTTCAACAAAACCCACATGTTAGATTTTTCCAAATAAAGTAGCCTTGCTATACCTATTTTTTAGGGTTTCCGAAAAAAGTCACAAATTTGAAAAACAGACAAATAGGGTTTGTTCAGCTTTGAAGCACAAACAAAACCCATGTGTTAGATTTTTCTAGGAAAAATAATTTTTTGGTACCTCGCTGCCTCTGCCACTGAAGGGCTCTTGCATGCCATAGAAAAATTCATTTTTTCGAATTTATAATGATCTGGGTTTGTTTAGAAAATTATTCTCAACAAAACCCACATCTCATAATTTTTCGTAAAAAGTTGCCTCGGCAAGGCTATTTTTAGCAGTCACCGAAAAGTTGCCTGAACAACATCGTGTGCACAGTCAATCTTTAAAGTTTTCAGAATAGAGTTCTCCTAGTTCGAGTACAAGACCAAAATGGTCTTGGTTCATGACTTCCTGAAAACGATGGACACTGATCTGTATTAGGTACACCTAGAGGTCGATTCAGAAAGGTTGGAAGGCATAGACTAATGCACATTACAGAACATCAATTCCCATCACAACATAGAGTGTAGAATTCATAATAGCTTGTATTACGCATTACAATCCTACCACATGGGAGATTCATTCAATGGATGGGCGAGAGATATGCAACCTCAAACCTAGGGATATTGAAAGGTGCTTTGCCATTCCACCATGTCCGACAAATGTGGTCATATCTGTGAGAGAATGTGAGAAGGCATTTGATGTGTCAAAAGACAAGTGTCAAAAGAGGATGGTAGAAAATGGCTTAAAGGAAAAAAGGCCAACTTGCCCAAGAATGTAGGACGTGGAGAGTTCAGGGATGAGTATGCAGTGATGATCACTCTACTCAACCGCATCACTGGTCAAGAAGAGGCAAACAGGTTTTAGTCATGGATGTATTGTCATCGCCAAAACTGTAAGCAATATAGAACATTATGACTAGCCCACCCTCATCAGTGATATGCTCCACAAGCAGATGATCGGATTCTTAGAAGCTCACAGATTTCACATGTGTTCATATCTCGTATATTTGATTGCCTTCCAAGGCTAGTTTAGAGTGTTGAACAATGTGGGAACTTTGGGTGTGCAAAAGGTTCACGAATATTTCTCGCACCTTGAGTTCACAAAAGAAAAAAAACATTTCAAGTCATTAAATGATATCTTCCTGATGCACACCGTGAGGGACCTCGATCATGAGTTACATATACGCATAGCATCGGCAGCCAAGGAGGCAACGGTAGATTGGGCTGATTAGTTTATCCAGTTCCCCACTTTCACCTACATACGCGTGTATGGGTACTTTGGTCATCCCGCCATGTTACCACGCTATCCATCAGATAGGGTAGTCTTCATGGAATTCTTGTGGCAGTTGTCTGAAGTACATTCTCATCTGCGTTACAAACACAAGATGGTCGCAAACTTTCCTTTCGAGATGGGACTTTACAAGTGCAAGATAGCAACTGATGCTAAGACCATAGGCCAAGAAATGGTGAGACTTAATCTTAAGTATCTCATTGAGAGACGGTCGTATGATCCTCGGGGTCACTATGTAGCACACCTTGAGCAACACTCTTCACACAAGTCATCCATAGAGGACTACTGGGTCAACTATGAAGACGAGTTCGAAATGAGAAGTGAAGACGCAACTACAAGTGATTCAGACTTCCATAGATTGTTGACTTCATGTCAGAGGACGTGGAAGGCCTATCCGATGATGATGGGGAAGTCATTCTTCCCTCATTCTTCGTAGATCAAGTTGACACACAACCACTTCAAATTGTGGACTAGTATGCCAAGGCAAGTACGTCTATTGAGGAAAGGACAAGCAGAGTTGTCAGAAACAACCAACTCTACTTGAACAGAAAGAAGACAAGGAAGGTAGTAATTCCCAATACAGAGCCGCCACCGGTTCATTCTTCACTACCTTCCACATCAAGGGCTAAGCCCAAATAGAAGAAATGGAGTAACCCTCCTAGAGGATCCAGAATGATAGGACAAACAAGGGGAAGAATACCGATTGTTGACACAAATCATCAAGAGGTACATGTGGAGACAACCACATACATAGTTGAGCCAATCATAGAAGCAGTTGTAGTTGAGCCAGTAATTGAGACAATTACAGTTGTGACATAGCCAATAATGGAAGTAGCTGCAACCGATACAGTACTGGAGGTGGAAGTAGAACCTCCCACTTCACCACCACCACAGCAGTCACCAGTCCCCATTGACTTGGATTCGCCACCACACAACAGTGCAATTCAATCCCACTCGTCAGGAATTCAAGGGCCTAACATTCCTCCTTCCAGTGAGGCTACTTAAGATTCATTTTGGCTTGAGAGTCTCCTAGGAAGGAAGAGAGAAAGGCCATCCTACCAAATGGACTTTATAGAGTTTGACCATGTCCCTCAAGACATGCTAGTAAAGAAGCTGAAGAAGCAAGTCCATGTAGGAAAGAATGTTGACAATGAAATTGTCATAGAGATAGCTACACCACCTGAAGATAGGAATGCACATGAGGTAGAGGTTAATGACTTCACCTTGTTGAAGGTCAACCTCGATAAAACCCCTCGTCAGGTGGAGGCAGATCTCCTTGAAGTTGCATCAGTAAGTGTCAAGGAAAGAATGGCAAAGGACGACAAAGACAAAGAAGCCTTAAAAGTTGAAAACCAGTAGTTGAGGTTATATATTTCTAGCTTGATACATGGTACACCAAATATCTCTGCCTTGCCTCGAGAGATGCTAGACCTCCCCACGGAAAAAAATCACCACCAGCTGATCCTATATGGAAAACACTTGAGAAATCAAGTGGAAGAATTCATCATCAGAGGCCGGTGTATACTTGCAGAGTTGTATCAGTTAAGGTACAGAGCCCACGACCTTTGCACGAAGATTCAACAATCAAAGCAAAAGGCAGCAGAGAAGAGGCCTGGGATGAGATCACTTTCTCTGACTTAGAAATGGCGTACAATTTAGTTACCATAGAGCAGAACAAGCAACATCTTTTCGCTTGGAAAGAACAACTGGCATACAAGGTGAAAGCCTATGATACCAACTCTGTGGAATTGATTGAGTACTGACAGATTGTAGTAGGTTTTATCAAGTTCGTAAGAACGTTCGTAACATCCATCCCTTGCCTATATCAGCACGAAAGAGGTGCATACATTGAGCTAGCTGAGGTACAAAAACAGTTTTAGGAACTCATCCATAGTCGTCTCTGTAGTGACCCTGTTGGGCGTGAGTTGAGTAAGATTGCAGCCATGTCGACAAAGCTAGATGATGTAGCTGCCAAGACCATTGAATATTAGCAGCAGATTGTGAGTGGTGAAGAGACATTGAGGGGACACATCATCATCATGCGAAGCATTAGTTTTCCAGAGGCAGAAGAAGTCAATGACTGGCTAGAGGACTTGTTGACAAGAGGTGATGTGGTGTAAAACAACCAGTTGGGACATCCTACCCCTCCAAAATAGCATTTATGGCAAACACAAGTTAACTTGATGCCTCTTTCCAAGTTAACTCACTGTCCCATTGATCATGCATGTCTATCTCCACTAATTGTGGATCTCTATTTTGGAGGCACTTTGTATAGTGTAGTTCACTTTTAGTTTAGAATCAGTTAATTGAAGTAGACTTTCCAGTTAACTACTAGGTCACCTACTTTTAGACATAGGAATAATCTTGTAGATTGGCAAGAACTCATTGTTAACTCAAGGAAATTTTAAGGTTGCCTACTCCTTTCAGCTTCTATAAATAAGAGCCTTTGCTCATTATTTTGGAACTTTTATTTACTACACAAAATTGTTGTGCCTTTGTGCCAACAAGCTTGCGAGTCTATATTTGTTCACTCTTGGATGAGAGTTATTTGGTTTGATCGCAATTGTGTATGATTTTGTACTTTTGCTGTCCCAAATATTTTTAATTTGTTGAGCAAGTTTGAAGAAATAAATCAAAAGGCATATGCAATTTGATCCAAAGTATCAAGTTCTATCAACATCTTGTTCTTATAATCTATTGTTTCAATCTACCCCTTGGATAGGTACCATCACCTCCTTGGGAATTTTGATGTTAATGGTTATCATTTGATTTTGTGTAATGATATGCTTTTCAGCCTACACATTCGACATGTGTCATCACTATTGATGGGTGTTTTATGACCGCAACAACACAGAATAAAGTTTCCCAATGGATACTCTATCCTCACTTGAACAAAGTATTCTACATGCTAAGATTGCCAAAAGGATCATGCATTCAACTCCAAAGTTCCTTATGCAATGGATAGTCTCAGTTGGCTTGATGTGATTTGCTAGTTATTCCAAGGGGACTTACACAATTGTTTGATCGAAAGAGAAGAACTTGTAGGACATGAATGATTTACCGATGATGCTCAGGTTTCCTAAACTAACCGAGAAAATACTGAAAGTAAAAGGGTAGGGATAAGAATTCTACTGTCTACTCCTAAATATGGGCTACGAAGATCAATTCTTGCAAGCTTAAACCAAGTTCTGCTTTGCCTCACTTCAGACAGCTTCTACAGAGCCGGTGCAATCTTCAAAGGATAATGAAAGATGTTCAAACTATGACCCAACATGCAAACTACCATCACAACGATGCATACTAACACATGAATCATAATTGAAGTTAAGTGCAAAAGTATTCCAATTGACCACGCAAGGCTAACCCACCGTCAGTGAGCCCGCTAGTGGTATGGATAAATAAAGCTTGCTCAAACTAAACAATGCATTCCACAACTACCAACTACTTGCATGAAATGAAATCTACTTTACTTTAATCTACTCTAAGATGCTAAGTGAATTGGAAAGACAAAGGAGCCTTGCTAGCTACTCATAACAAAAGACAGAATCACCAAGCAATGAAAACTCTTTGTATTATGATAGTATTCACAACAACTTCTTACCAAGCCTTCAAAGGGAAAACTTTCTTTTCTCCTCAATCTAAGCTATGCTAACTTCTAAGCTATTCACTATATGCTCTCTCTGCTCTCTAGTGTCTAGTCTAATCTAATCTAATTCTATTTTTTTACAAATGAGGGGGGATGCCCCTTTTATATCTAGCTCAATCTAGTGGATGGCTCAAATTTGATTACAATGAAGGGCTTAGATTGAGCCACATATGCCCTAATCAAGGCTATGCCCTAAAAACCACCACAGAGAGGAGTGGGGCAATAAATGCACAGAAGATCCTCCACTCCTCTGTAGGAACCACTAAGATTAATTAATGCCCACCATCTTCTTCCAGAAGATCATCATCCGGAAAGGCGTTTCCATTCTCTTTTTCCTTGGCTGCAAAGTCAATGAATCTGGTCAGCACAACCTCAACTTCTCGATCTGAAATAGGTGGGATGGGATCAAGCTGAAACTCCAGCACCGTAACTGTTTGCCCATGCAGAGCACAAGACTTTCTCCAGGCAACTAAAGCATCCTGAGTATTCTGAAAAATGCTGGAGAAGGTGGAGGTGTTTTCAAAATCATCCTGAACAAAAGTCATCACCTCCGAAGAGAAAGGTGTCAGTCTACTCTTCAAATCATCTGCAGTCACCTCCTCAGAAGTCAGCCTCTTGGCAAAGATAGCCTCCAGCGTATTGAGGACTCCATCAAAAATATTTGTCATAGCGTTTCTAACTTTGACCGAATCTGCCTCTGCCGCATCAAAGAATCCTCGGCCTGTGACCACTGAAGAATACCAACCGGCGAAGTCATATCTATCACCCTCCTATATCACGCCTCCCCCAACCAAATTATGTATGAGCGTGTGCATCAAAGCCTCCAAGCGAAGAACAACCTAGGTCTGATAGATGCGAGCCTCTCCCCAAGCCTAATTAACTGCATCCATTTGCGCTATAATGTCGGAGGCCTGCCGATAGGCATGAGCAAGATCCTCCATAAAATTCTCCGTCTTAGTGCGAACATTAGCAACCCACTTATCTGCCTCCTGTGCCATCCTCCTCAAATCCTCCAAGCCACTAGCTGATTCTCTGGGAAATTCGGCTGGGAGCTCAATTGCAGGACATTATGATCTCAAACTCATGTGTTAAGACACAATAACCGATTAATCTTCTGGGTCGAGCCTATACAGAACCGGATGATGATAAGAGGAAAACAACCTTGGCATTCTATCATTTGCACAAATCCATAAAAAACCAATGGCAGTAGACCAAACTGTGAAATGGAAGACATCGTCACCTCCTCCGCAACAGGAAACCCAAAATTCACGTCCATTCCAAACCCAAACCAAAACCACTTGAGCGGACAACTCAAGGGAAGAAAAAACAAAACCAAAACCAAAAAGGAAAGCGGGAAAAACAACCTAATCTAACTATGTACAAAGTAGGACCCAGGAGGGAACCTACGCTTGGAAATAATGCTTGAGGAATCGCCCATTGACGCACAATGGGATATCCTCCCCTGTTAGCATTTTTAATCTGAATGCATTATCTCCTAGGATCTCAGAAATCTGATATGGGCCCAACCACAATTTGTCAAACTTGTCGTGATCACCTTTTCTCTCATGGGCCTTGTCCCAACATAAAACTAAATCTGAAATCCTGGAGGCCTTGACCTTGGCCTGCTTGTCAAACCACCTCTTCACAACTCCTTGATGTTTAGCCAGATTTTCCAATGCTTCATCTCTTTTCTCCTCCAAATGCATCAATTGGAACAACGTGATTTGAATTTGATCTTCTCCCTCAAGACACTCCTAAATAAACTGAAGAGCAGGGATCCTCAACTGAACTGGGAAGACGGGGTCCTGCCCATATACCAAATGATAAAGAGATGTTCCCAAAGAATTCTTTATTCTAGTCCTGTCGGCCCACAAAGAAAACCTCAACTGCGTGTGTCGATATTTGGGGTTCTTATCCAACAGTTTCTTAATAGCATTTGGAAAATTCTTATTCGTGGACTCTACAAGTCCATTCCCCTGCGGATAATAATTGGACAAGAATTTTAGTGCAATCCCATACTCTAATGCCCAATTCGAAAACTTCGACGATGAAAAAGCGGGACCATTGTTGCACACCAATGCATGAGGGCATCCAAATCTTGTAATAATATTCTCTTCAAGGAACTTGATTACAACGTCTGTAGTGCAGATTTTGAGAGCTTGAGCCTCTGTCCACCAGGTGCAATAGTCTGTAGCTGTCAAAATGTACCTGTGCTGTGCTAAGGAAGGTGGATTAATCATTCCAATAAAATATAATCCCCACTTTGCAAATAGCCTAACTTCAATCACTGGCTGCAGGGGCATAGCTGGATTCTTCTCTATGTATGCAGCTATTTGACAAATATGGCAAGTTTTCACATGTCCATAAGCATCTTTGAAGAGTGTAGGCCAGTAATACCCAGCCCTTGAGATTTGATGAACCATGGCCAAACCACCTCCGTGACCTGTTCAAAATTTCTCATGAAAATGTTCCATTCACTGCTTAGCTTCTCTCTTTCCTACACATCTTAAATAAATCCCCTCGTGATTTCTTCTATATAGCACTGATCCTTGTAGCATAAACCTCTGGCTCCTCATTCGTAGAGCTCTTCTCTGCACTGGATTCAAATGTGAAGGGCACCTGTGATTCAACAAGTAATAGATAGTGTCATCATACCACTCTCCTAGAGACACTTCCTCCAATACATATGTTTGTTGCACCAATCCAGGCCCTGCCATTGCAATTGTTTGCGCCAAAGCTTGCCCTCGGACCAACTTCATTAGCTATATCTCCACGTCATACTCTTCCAAAGTGGCGACCCACTTGCCTCTTCTTTCTCCTAGTTCATTTTGCATTAGCAATGTTTTCACCGTGGCATCTGGAACTATAGCATAGACCTTGCTCCTCAGGATGTAGTGCCTAAATTTCTTAGCTGCTTTCACCAAATCATAGGCTTGCTTTTCCACATTTAGATATCTTAGTTCTACCTCTTTCAACAGCGCACTCATAAAAGCAATCGGATGCTCATCTTTTCTCCCGTTCTCTGGGTCAATACTGTCGCACAAGTGTGTTCTGAAGCAAAGGAGTATAAATAGAACGACTTGGAGTAATCTAGACTAACTAGCACTGGAGCATCCACTATCGCTTGTTTGATTTCTTCAAATGCCTTCCTTGTTTGAGGGGTCCATTCTACCTTTGCATCTTTCTTTAACATCTCATTCAATGGTCTGACAATCTCGGCAAACCCAATTATAAACTTTCTCACAAAATTAATCTTGCCAAAGAAAGACCTCAACTCCTTCTGGCTTCCCGGCATACCAATCTTTGAAATTGCTTCAATATGGTTTGGGTCAATTGTTATGCCCTGTTCTGAAATAACATGTCCTAATAATCTTCCTTCAGTAACCTCGAACAAGCACTTCTTTGAGTTGAGGGAAATGCCAAACGTTCTGCACCTCTGAAAGATCTTCCTTAGATCTTCAACGTGATCTTCCCTTCTCTTGGAAAACATAGTTAAATCATCCATATATATAATGATGCATTTCCCAACTAAATCCTAGAAGGCAATATCCATAGCCCACTGAAATGTAGCTCCGGCGTTGATCAAGCCAAAAGGCATCCTTCTGTAAGCAAAGGTTCCCCACTTGGTGGTGAAGGCGGTCTTCAACCTGTCTACCTCTTCAACCATCACCTAGTTATATCCTGAATAGCCGTCCAAGAAATACATCATTAGGGAACCATTAACAATCTGCAAAACTTCGTCCAACGAGGGCAAGGGATAGTTATCCTTCTCAGAAGCCCTATTCAAATTACGAAAAATCAACACACAACCTTATCTCACCATTCTTCTTTCTGATTGGAACTAGGTTGGCGACCCACGTTGAGTGCCTTACTGGAAATATAATATTGGCCAAAAGAAGATTTTTAACTTCTTGATAAATCAATGATTCTAGCAGTGGGTTCACAAGCCTCTACCTTTGTCTGAATGGCTTATTTCCTGGCTTTAATGGGATTGTGTGTGTAATTAAGGAAGTGTCGTATGTCTTCAAGTCCTCGTAGTCCCAGGCTACCACATCGGAGAACTCTCTCAATCCTTGCACTATTCCTTCCCTTTCTCTTGGGGTACAAACTTTACCCACAAATACATTCTTTACTTGCTCATTAGTTCCCAAGTTGACAGTCTCACATTCATTCCCCTAAGTACCCTGATTTCTACTTAGTTATCAGGATCAAAGAGTCTTTCTAATTCAATCATTCCTTTAGGAATGACATTTGTCTTCAAATTTAAGATCCCTTCAGTGTCAAACTCTGCCTCCTCAGTTTCTTCTTCATCTATAATCCGTGCCTTGAGCACTCTAGAGCTAGTTAAGAATTCCAAAATCTGCTTATCGTCATCGAACACCTGAAAATTCTTTATGCTATCTAGAATTGAGGGTGTGGAGATCAACTCCACTGTGAACTTCTTTAAACCTTCCATGGCCAATGGTTCCAACAAGCTAGCTGCTTGTGCAAAAGAGTTTGCCACTGGATTTTTGGATCTGTACACCTACTTGATATTGAAGCCATCAAAGCTCTCGATCAGGTCCCAAACTCTATTTTGGTAATGGCCCAATCTTTTGTCATTACAGGTGTACTGATTTCTTACCTGGCGGACTGAATCCCCAATGGCATGCACAATTTTGGCACCTTTCTCTATTGCCAGGATCAATCCATGAATCAAAGATTCATACTCAGTAACATTGTTGGTGCAAGAGAACTGGAGCCTGTAAGCACCTAAATATGCTTCTCCCATAGGGCTAATAAGCTCAAATCTCACAACATTCCCTTTCTTGGATTTTGATCCATCAAATCTCAGAGTCCATACTTGATTTTCCAGGAGATAGGTGTGTGTATCTCCTTGTTCATATGTCTCCACGGGCTTAATTTTCTCATCTTCTGCTAATGTTTCTGCCAGAGGGCCTTCTCTTTTATTGGTTTCTTCAAGTTCTTCCTCTAGAGAGGCCTGTGGAATCCTCTTTGAAACTTGCTCTATGGCCATTTTGCACATGGCACATGTAAATTCTGGATGGGAAACCTCGTGGATTCTACACCAATTGGGCATTAGCATACTTCTGATGGAGGCACTCTTTCCCAATTCCATCCTTTGCTTGACACTCTTTAGCACAAAGTTCCTAAACTTTTCAAACATTCCCTCACTCTCACTCGAGTCATCTTCAATCAATACTTCAGTAAAGGAGGATGTACTTTCCAAGGGTTTTTCTTCATTCACACTTTGCAACATGAGGACTTCTTGTTTGAAGGGCTTATACGAGCCCAAATCAGTTTCTGCAAATAACACTTCATTATTGTCACCATATTCAGTGATCATCAACCTGAGTCGTGGTGTGCTCTCCACTCTTATCTGATTAGTAATTCCTCTCCAAGGAAACCACATGTGGGAGGAATGAGTCACAATGTACCCATTCAGCTTTTGGGACCAATCCCTGCTTAGCAGCATGCCATAATCGTCTGGTATATCCATGACAGAAATATCAATACGACTCTGGATCCTGGGATCCGTGGCCAACTGCATGTGAATGTCATTTAGTTCCCCAACAACGGGAATTTCAGTTTTGTCCAGTTCGGTTACCTTCTTATTGGTGTGGAGCGGGATTAGACCCAACCTTTCACATACCTTCAAAGGCATGACGTTGCTTGATGCTCCGGAATCAATCAAACAATTGTGTAGCATCTTTCCAAATATTCTAACTGAAACCAGAAAAGGGGCCGGTTCATCTTTCCCTTGATAAAACACTACTGGTTTCCTTCTTTCATTTGCTACATCATTTCTCTTTTCATCTTTCCTGTCCGGTTGAACTTGTCTGCCTTGAGTCACATCTCTTGTATTTTGTTTTGGCTTCGTGGCATCACCAGGTTGAGGACTCTTCTCGGTCTCAGTCTTTCTAGGAGTGCCTGAAGAAATTAATACCATGCCCTCAAAATTTTGAGACTATTGTTGTGTCTCCCAAGAGTTATAGGATGTTTGTGGCACACTTTGCAACACATTTGTGTTTTGTGCAGGATAGGACTGTGTGACAATAGGGGGATTTCTTGGCGCATTAGGTGCCTCTTGTGAAGTGCTCCTCATGATGGGAGTTTCAATTAGTGTCCCCAAAAGAGTCTCCCTTACCTCCTGAACCTTCATCAACTCACAGAGAGGCAGACTGACTTTTATCTTTTTAAATTCCTCCAATACATAGGAGCTCTGTTTCTTTATATCTTCTCTAGGAGAACTCCCCTTCTATCCTCGTTCAGTCTGGTAAACAAACTATTGAGTCATTTGTGGCCCACCTCTGCCTTGTGTCGTATTTTGTTGTCTATACTCCGGAGAGTCATTTGGTGCAATTGGCACGTTGCTCGCATTGGGATGCGAAGGAGTTGTAAAGTTATTCGGAGGCGTCGACATGGTCAATGGTGCATGTTGAGGATAACTCCTTTGATACACTTTAGGGGGGTCCACCACCGACAGTCTAGAGAGCTTGTACTTCTCTTGTTCCTTCTACCAGGACATTATTGTTAAGGGGTGGAAAACTGTATCCATCTCTGCTGAGAGGCTCATCTGGTGATTCATATGTGGCATGAGCCTCTGATGGCATCTGAGCTTCTGGCGTCCCCACAGGACCATTTGATAAAGCTAGCGGAAACTTTTGATTAACCAACGGTGGTGTATAACTCTGAAATTCAGGTGGGAATTTGAAGTCTTCTAGGATCAAGGCCTGATCATATCGGGGGGCTGGAACTATTTCATACCCCATAACTAGAGGATTCTCCATGGGTTCTATTTTCTTCACTTCTCCTCTAAAATTTTCAATAACGACTTGGAACTCATGGCATTGTAGCTCAGAATGCTTACTAGTATTATGTAGCCTACACCATCCTGATAGGGCAGCCTCTGCCAAGTATACTCTATCTGCAGGATGGTTCTTAGGAGGTCGCGGGTTGTCCAGTGGTGAAGGGACACCTCCATTGTTAGGCCCCGTATTCCAGGATCTTTTCTGGAATCCTTAATTGTTGTTCCTATACCCATGATTGTTCTCATGATTGTATCCTTGATGGGTATCGTGGTGGTTCAGAGGATTGTTGGAATATCCTCGGTTAGCACCTTGATGTGCTTGATTATTCCTTTGCATGGCTTGTATCTTATTATTTTGATTTCTGAGGTATGTCACCTCAGTTGACAGCTTTTTCACTTGTTCCACCAACTCTTTTATTTCATCCCTTTCCTCTTGAGTCTTCACTGATGGCATTGTGTTCTGTAGATAAATAGGCTGTGTTGCCGGCGCTTGAGACAAAGGTGCTCCAGGGTGGAGGACTAGCTGATTTGATGGCGCAACTGCCTAATAAGTTGGTTGGGGAACTGGATTCAATGCTGGGGCTTGTTGATTCCAGGTTTGTATCTGGCTATTTGTAGCACTTAAGCCAGTGTATAATGAAGGCCTCGATTGTTCTGCCCCATGTTTTGACTCACTTCAATAGCCTTAGCATAGGCTAAGTTCATATTAGCTGGGGCAGGGTGAGCTCTCACAAACATCGTAGTTAAGGGATCCAAGGCGGCATAGTAATTCTCTTGAGCGTCGGTAATAGCGTAAGGAGTACGCAGCCTTGTGAGGGCTTTTTCAAATCTATTGTTAAATACATGGATAGGCTCCTTTTCTTGCCTTCTCACTTCCACAAATTGCCTAAATAGCTCTGCGGGAGTAATAGGTATCCCAAACTTTCCAACAAAGGTTGTTTTCATCTGCTCCCATGATCTGATTGAACCGACTGGTAAATGGATGAACCAGTAATGGGCCTCTTCTCCCAATGAATATGGAAATAGTCTGCAAGCCACATCTCCATATGCAATCTGCCTGTTGTGCAAATGATCTTCAAACATTTTGATATGGTCCTCAGCAGTGTGGTTCACGTCGTGGACATGGAACTTGGAGCAAAAACTCTCCGGATTTTTCAGCATGTCATGATAGTCATTGAATTCTAGCGGAGATGGGTTGGTAACCAACCAGGTAGCACCGTTGGGAGCTGACTAAGCCATTGCTTGTCGTCGTCGATATACAGCTGCTTGAGCTGGCGGTGTAGTGGCTTGAACTAGTTGTTGCTATTGAATTGCTACTAGCGTGATATCTCGGGTTGGTCCTTGTTGGGAAAACTTTGAAATGCTAGGCAGAGTTCTGAACAAACTCGAGATTTCTTCGCCACTTACTGCTTCTTTGCTTGATTGAACTTCTTCATTTGATAGAATCTCCTCACTCGAGGGAGCCTCTTCGCCTGATCGGACTTCCTTCTTCTTCCTCGTTCTGGCAGGTAGTTCTAGCTCTACAAGTTCCTTAGATGAACTGGGTACAGACCTCAAAATTCTCTTCAACTTGTCTGATGAGAATGAACTGATATGATCTAGGATGAAGCTGCTTCTTCTATTGGCGACATGCGGGAGCAAGCGGCTGTCTTTGATTCAACAAATCTCTTTCAATAGCAACTTGGATTTTGATAGCCTTTTCTTCTTCTTCCAATACAAAGCTTGTTCGCATATACTCAGTTGCACTTCTCTTTGTCTTCCACGCGAGATTGTTCAGTCCCGAAAGAATGTCTTCTTGATCGTCGTTGAATCCCAAATTTGGCTGCAACACCGGAAATATCTCTCTATGAGGTAGCACCATCTTGGTACATTATACTTTTTCAATATAATTCCTTTCTGCTTCACGATAGTAGTCGCCCTCCTTCTAGCGCCAATTCTGTTGACGGGTGTTTTATGACCGCACCAACACAGAATAAAGTTCCCAACGGTCGCTCTATCCTCTCTTGATCAAAATGTCCCGCATGCTAAGATTGCATGAAAGATCATGCGTTCAATTCCAAGGTTCTTTATGCAAGGGGATAGCCTCAGTTGGTTTGATGTGAATATGTTGGGTATTCCAAGGGGACTTACGCAATTGTTCAACTTGTGAAGCAGTTAAGACACTAATGATTTGACGATGATGCTCTGATTCCTAGATTAACTGGGAGAATGCTGAATTTAAAAGGAATAAGGGTAGGGATTCTATTGTTTACTTCTAAAGGTGGAATGAGAGGATCGACTTCAACAAGCTTCGAACTAGACTTTGCTTCGCCTCCCTTCGGACAACTTCTACAAAATCGGTGCAATCTTCAAAGGATGAGAAAGATGTTTAAATTATGACACAACATGCGCATACCATCACAATGATGCATATGGACATATGAATCACAATTGAAGTTAAGTGCCAATGCTCCAGTTGACCACGCAGGGCGAACTCACTGTCAGCGAGCCTGCTAGTGGTATGGATGAAAGAAGACTTGCTCAAATCAAACGTCGAATTCCACAATTAAAAACTATTTGCATAAAATAAAATCTACTTTACTCTATCTACTTGAATTGGAAAGATGAAAAAGCCTTGTCAACTACTCACAACGAAAGAGGGAATCAACAATCAATGAAATTCTTTGTATTATGAGAGTTCTCCACAACAACTTCTTACAAAACCTTTCAAAGGGAAAACTTTCTTTCTTTTTCAAACTAAGCTAACTTCTAGCTACTCACTAAATGCCTTCTCCACTCTCTAGCTCAATCCTCTAGTATCTAGCTCTTAATCTAATAGAATACAAATGAGGGGGGATGCCCCTTTTATAGCAAGCCCATTTCAGTGGACGGTTCACATTTGATTACAATAAAGGGCTCAGATTGAGCCACATATGCCCTAATTAGGGTTTCTACCCTAAAAACCACCATGAAGAAGAGTGGGTAATAAATGCACAGAAGATTCTCCACTCCCCTGCAAGAACCATAATGAGCAATTAATGCCCATCACCGTCTTCTAGAAGATCCTCGTCTAGGAGAGCATTTTCGTTGTCCCTCTCCCTGATTGCAAACTCGATCAAACAGGCCAACACTACCTCAACCTCTTGAACTGAAATCAGTGGGATGTGGTTGAACTAAAATTCTAGCACCGTAACTGTCTACTCATGCCGAGTATAGGACTTTCTCCAAGCAACCAAGGCATCCTGGGTGTTCTGAATTATGTTGGAGAAAGTGGAGATATTCTCAAAGTCATCCTGGACAAACGATCTCACGACTGAGAAGAAGGGAGCCAACCTATCCCTTAAGCCATCTGCAGTTATCTCTTCCAGAGCCAACCTCCTAGCAAATATGGCCTCCAACGTATTGAGGATTTCATCTAGAATGTTACTCATTGCCTTCCTAACTCTGGTTGAATCCGCTCGTGCTGCATCATGGAAACCACAGCCTATGAACCACTGAGGAGTACCAACTGGTGATATCATACCTGTCGCCCTCCTATATTACACCTCAATCTAGCAGGTTGTGTAAAGGCATGTGCATCAAAGCCTCTAGATGAAGAACAGTCTTCGTTTGATAAATCTGGGTCTCACTCTAGGCTTGATCCACCATATCCATGCGTGCTAGAACATCTGAGGCCTGTCGGTAAGCATGAGCGAGGTCCTCCATGAATTTATCTGTTTCAATCCAAACATGGCCAACCCACTTATCCACTTTTGTTTCCATCTTCTTCAAATCCTCTAAGCCAATAACTAACTCTCTCGGAAGCTCTGGCGGGAATTCAACTGTTGGGTTCCTGTGTTCACCTAGACGCGCAAGATTTTGCAAATATCCTATCAAAGTCTTGTGCTCCTTCTTCAACCTCTTATACTTTCCTTCCATACGGAGCAACTTGTCTTTCAATGCCTGATAGGAGTTGTCGCACTCCTCAATAATTTGGGCTCCTGTAGGATGACCCAACTCCACAAAGGTGATCACATAATTTTCTGGCCTTTCTTTAGCTCAATCACACTCTTCCCTCATGACAGCAACCTGAAGTGTACGAGAGCCTGATTCATCTGTTCAAATCTTCAAAAATTTCCTAGCTCTCTTCTTTTTCGGCAGTGCACTAATCCTCCTGAGGAGTTCCTCCATCTCAATTGCCAGATCTGTATCATCCTCAGGGTCCCTTATCATTCTATCTGTAAGCCAATCCGACACCGCCTGCTGTGGATTGCAAATGACGAGGGGTTGCTCCTCTATTCCCTCCTCCTCACGTACTTCTTCTCTAACACTACTTTGCTCGGGCTCATCAGTCTCCATGAGCTAAGTATCTCCTGAACCTTGGGCCTCCTACTCCGTGTTTTCCTCTTCTTCCAATGCCATGTCAAGTATCTGTTGGAAACGGGTATCAGCTGTCGTTTCCTCCTCTTCTTCCTTTTGGCCTCTTCCTCTGGGTGCACTGACACTTAGGCTGTCTGACTCCCTGATGTTTGGTTGATCTACCTCTTCAAGTTCCCGCTCTTCATTCAATTTTGCCCTCTGATAAGAAATAATGAAATCTCTCTCAAACTCGAAGACTGAGTTTGTGATTGCATGGGTGATGCTTGCCCCATCCTCAAAGGTATCAGCTCGGTCGACACCTCATCTTGTGTTTTTGCCGCTTGGGCAATCTGCTTTCCTCTTCTTGCCGATAGTGGCCTTTGATCGCCCATGAGGTTATAAGTAAGAGTAGTCAACCTACTCTTAAGTCTGCTCACGTGCCTCTCGACCCCACTCCTTGTGAAAGTCAACACCGGAATGGAAAGAGTGTCCAAGTCCGTGATTTCGGGCTCGGACCAATCAAGTGGTGGGACCGACGTATTTCTTACTGACTCATAGTCAGGTTGTATGACGTTGATCTTTGTCCACCTGATCAAGAACCATAATGACTTCACATTCTCTAATTAACTTGAGGGGGAGCCTAGTGAACATTCTCCTTCTAATTTCGGCCTCATCTACCGCATTTGCCCAGAAGTCCTCCATATGAGCCTTATGCCTATACTCTACGTTTTGCACCACTGGAATGTTGTTATAAGGATCGAAATCCTGCCTGCCAGTATGATAGGTGAGATGAAAGAACTGCAGCTCATCCTCAGCCTCTCGAGCTTCCTGCAACGAGGGACACACTTCATTGGAATTCCCCATGGCGATAGGAAAATCTAGTTCCTTCTTCTTCTTCTTCTGAATTTTATCATAGGCAATGAGTTGCCTAGATACTTCTCACATTATTATCCGGTTGTTGGGGTACCTCGGGAGCCGGTATGGATATGAGGTGAACCCCTACAGCCTAATGTATGTAAATTTTGGAAATTGGATGAGCCAATATCCATACTCTTCAATCAACACCTATGCTTCCTTTGATATCCTTTGTTTTGTTCTCTGCTGAAGGGTCCTTGCAATGTGCATTGTAAATGCATCGTTCACCCGCTTATAGCTGGAAGTGTTAGTCAAGTGCAGTTGTGGGCAAGCCTCGTGGATTTTGAACTATTCAAGGCCACATCTGATTGGCTCCTTATACGTTATTCCTCAATACTTGGTCATCCGAGCCAACATGTACATCACGTACGAGCTCATGTAAAAGGTCTTTGTTCTCCTCAAGTTCCTGAACTACTCATCTATATTGTCGCTGATCATTCTGGCCCAATCAACACATTATTTTCCCTCCAATATGATCTCGATGTAGTAAAACATCCAAGGCTCGAAGATGTAGGCTTGCGAACTCCCGTTCACTCTACTAAGCATCATTATTAGGTCACAATATTCTTGTTTCACATCTTCAGCAATTATTTGCTTTGGGAGTTTAGTGAGAGGTGGTTTGACTCTCTGCATCCAGACTTTGTTGATGACCGCAACACACCTTTCGAAGGAGAAAGAATACATTCTATCTGCTCTGTCCTTCGTTCTATACAGCATCCTCTCGGAAGTAGGAATCCCAAATGCCTCTCCAATAGCATCTAGCGTGAAGTTGGCAAACAATTTGCCATCTGGAGAGACAATAGTTCTTCGCTCCGGCTTGTAGAAATTCGCACACTCCATGATCAATTCTAGACACTATATTGCTGGTGGAAAACCAGCAGCTACATAGATTCTGCTCTTCATTATGTTGTGCGCTATGACTAACGGTTGATGACCTCCTAGCCCGTACATCCTTGACCTGAGTGCACCCAGATTAAATGAACCAAGGTTGGTGTCATTTAGTCCCGCCAACTTTGAAGTGATCATGGACTTCAAAAGAAATGGTTTGGCAAGCTTTTTCATCACTGCCTGTCGGGATGAACTTGCCTTGCCTGTATCAATATTCGCTACTTTCCCCATAGCTTTGTTTGTTCCTGCAACATCTCTTACTCCAACCATCTGCAAAATAAGATAGAATAAGTTAGACTGCAGATTTTTAATAAAATAAAATAATCCTCGAGATGGTTGCAATATGGAGTTAGTTCTGAAAAATAAAATTCCTCAACATAAAATTCTAACTCCAAACCTCAAACTCTAAAATCCCCTGAGCTTAGAAAGAACTTTCAGCAATTGCACTTCTGGCTTCCAAAGAAATTTGCAGCAAACTAGCAGTTTTCAGCAAGTAAATAACTTCTCCAGCATAAATTTTTGAACTCTTTACTTCAACTTTTTAACTTTCAGCCTTCAACTTTCAGCAGCTTGAAGAATAAAAATCACCTCAATAGAGAATTTTGAACTTCACTTCAACTCTCAGCAATTAACTTTCAGCACTTAGAAAATAAAACTCAGCTCTCAGCATAGAATTTCGAAATTCACAGCAACTTCAACTCTCAACAGTTTCGAGAAAAGAAAAACTCCAGCAACTCAACACTTAGAAAAATAAATCTCTCAACTCCACCTTCACCAATTTCAAAAAGATTTCTTCTCACCAATACTTCAATCTCTAAAAGAATCCCTTCTACTTCAACAACTCTCAACTTCGAAATGTGAGAATAAATGAGAAACACGGTTGCATAAATAATTCTTCACAAAGAATCTTGCTAATTAGTGCTAGAGTTATTTTTAGCACCTTCATCAATTCCCCACTCTCTCCACTTAGGAATCTTCCAACTTAGGCGTAGTAGTGGGCTAGTCGTCATAGCATTTGTCATTAACGAAGATTTTTTCCTCTACAGAATTCGAATTTTTCCCTCCAGTCTGCCAGTTAACTCCCGGTAATTAAACCATCTGCAAGAAAATCACTCTAACTTGCTTGAAAATTCATTTTAAATTTCTCGCAATGTTTAATTAAATTCAACTCATAAAATTCCAACCTGTTAAAATATCCACCATTCAAATTTTAAATCCACGAACTACCTTAGACAATTTAAATCTTCCTCAAAATAATTCAACTTCGTTGATTTAAAATCACTTGTCAAATCGATCCACCCTCTAAAATTTAATTTCCGTTAGGAAAATAATCTAGGCAAAATAATTCTCCTCTGAAAATATTAAAATCTCCTTAGGAAAATAATTTCAAATTTCATCAACCCATGGGCGCATTTTAAAGCGGGTCATTTAATTTTTTCGCTTGACCCATGGAAAAATATTCATTTTAATTCTCCCCTTGAAAAATATTTCATCACGTTGCCAACTCCATTTAAATGCCTTTGAAAATTTCAAGTTGATCCATATCAAGGGCGTATTTTCTTAGTGAGATTTTATTTCACTTAGAAAAAACTTCTAACGTCTCTTTCCTGGCGCACTTGATCCTTGGTATATTTTATTCTTATTACTTAGGAAATAACTCCAAGTCATTTCATACCTTGGGCGCATATGATATGGGTTACTTTTAGTTTTGCCTTAGGCAAATTTTCACGCCTTCAATACTTCTTGCCTCTTGTTTGCTTCCCATGCCTTAGAATTTTCAAATATCCTTAACACTTGGTGGGCGCATATTAATGTGCAAGCTTTCATTTCCTTCCACCTTGGGCATTTTTAAACTTCATCACCCCTTGGGCACATTTGCCATAGCTTACTTCTATTTCCCATGCCTTAGGAACTTCTTGCCTCTTGGGCGCATATAGCATGTATTACTCTCATTTCATGCCTTGAGCATTTTTCTTCCTTGCTGGAAATGGGTGCACTTTGCCCTTGCAACTTTCATTTAATGCCTTAGAAGATTTTTTTACCAGGCAACATCCTTGGGCGCATATTGATGGGCATACTTCCATTTTCACACTTAGGCATTTTTCATCTTTCAGCATCTTTGGGCACACCTACATGTGGGAGCTTTCACTCAAGGGCGCATTTACCCTTGCAAATTCTATTTTGCTCATGCCTTAAGCGTTTTTTTTTTTTTCCAGCAACCTTGTTGGGCACATTTGGACAGGCTACTTTCACTTTGAAACTTAGCAATTTTTTTGAAGTGGTTTTCATGAGGTGGGCGCATTTGATGTGCCATGTTTTTATTTGTAATGACTTAGAAATTTTCTTCAATCTCATGTTACCTTGGGCACATTTTACTTAGCCCACTTTGATTTTGTGCCTTAGAGAATTTTAAGTCTTCACCATTTACCTTTTGGGCGCATTTCACCCCTGGTGCTTTTGTTTTACGCTTTAGCATATTTCCTCAACCTTCTCACCCCTTTGGCGCATTTTACATAGCCTATTTTGATTTGAGGGTGCCTTTTAGACTTCATGCTTCTATTTCCCACGCCTTAGAAATCTCCTTATCATGGGCACATTTGGGTGTGGGAGCTTTCATTTTGACACTTAGGCGATTTTTTACTAAGCATCATCTTCCCTGGGTGCATATTACATGGTGAGGTTCCAAGTGAAGACGCATTTTATGTGCCATGCTTTTATTTTCCATACTTAGAGAATTTTCCAAGTCTTTTGCTTGCCTTGAGGGCGCATTTGACTAGGGGAGCTTTTGTTTTGACTTAGAACCTTTTACACAATCACCTCAAGCTTGGGTGCATATGGGGGGTGCTCACTTTCATTTTTGACTTAAGAAAATTTTCCCCTTCTTAAATAGGCACATTCAAGGGTATGAGCTTTTATTTTGCCATACTTAGTAGAATTTTCATGCCCCTGCCTACCCTTGCCTTCTATTTTTAGCAAGTTTCGGAGGCTTGTGGTTTTTCATGGATTTTTAGCTGTTTTGAACCGGAAGCTGGTGGATGTGATCTTTGTGGCCTGATTAACCTGTTTGTACCTGTTGTCTATGTTCACCTACTATCTTTAGCCTTCCTGCTATTTTTAGTAAGCCCCTGACTTCCTTGACTTCTGTTGTACCCAAACCAAATTTTTTGCTTCAAGGCATTTTGCTTTTAATGGTCTAAACCTTGTTAAAATGATGTCAAAACGTAGTTTTTGGGCAATTCAAGTATGGGCTTTGAGTCAATGTCATGCCACGAAGATATTGGCAAAAGTTGAAAAAAATGAAAATTAGGGTTTTGGGACCCCTATTTTTAGATCAAAACCCTAAAAAATTGAAACATGTCAGAATTGACTGAAATTTGTTTTGATTTGTTTATTTTGCTTCACGATCACAATGGTGAAGTCAATTTCAGTTAAGACTCATTTTAAGCCTGGTGGGTAATTTTTCATTTTTTTCAAGTGAGAAGTTAGGTTTTCTAAACTCATCATTAGCAGATGGCCAGGTGCAAAGTGTCGACAACTAAGCTTAGAACGCTTTGATGATGTTTCTATGGCAAGTTTCATCCAAAAGGTTACTTCATCTCAGAGGAGATTTTCAACGAGGTAAAGATACTGTAAAATTGGCCAAGTCTGGAATGAAAAAGCGCCACTCTGAGCTAGGGGCGCCCATCATTCTGGAAGCTTTATTCAAATTTTTGTGACTTGTCTCTACCAAGATGACTTCTCCAGATTCCTGATAGCTTCGCAATGAGCTAGCCAGCCAGTCCAACAAAGGAATAGATCGCCTAAAATCGGAGATTCAATGCAGAACGAGGAAAATGTAAAAGTGATTAACACTGAGGTCAAAAGCGCCCCTGGCCTCCCATCTTTTTGAGGCTTCAGATGGAGTTTTTTGATCAAGTGACACCCAAGAAATTTGTTTCCATTTTTGGTCCAGCTCCGCGATGCATTTGTCAGCAGGTGAATCTGAGTTGCCGTGTCGCCATCATCAGTGGTCAAATTTGAGGTTTCAGACTTGATCAAAACTTTCCAGAAAGGACAAAAGTGCCCCTGGAGGCTAGGGGCGCCCAAGGTTTTTAAGCCTTTAATGGAATCTGTTTCATGATTTTAGATACTTGTCTCGTTCATGTCAACTCCAACTTTCCGTTTCTTGTCTCAGTCGGGTTAGAAGATTTCTTGGTAGTCTGCAGCCAGAAGTTCAGTAGTTTTTGGCCAGTTACAGAAATGGCTAACACTGGTTGGGAAAAGCGCCCCTGGAGGCCAGGGGTGCCCATGATTTAGGAAGGTTAGATGATGTTTTTATACAAAGTGCTCTCCAGGACCCCTTGCTCAAGATTTAGTCTGCTCCACAGTGAGCCAGTCAGCACGTTTTGAAGTTTTGCCAAGTGTCGGGAAACGTCAAGTGAAATAAGGTCAAGTTATTAGTGAAAATAATGAAAATACCTGAAAATATTCTAACACTGAGATCAAAAAGTGCCCCTGGAGGCCAGGGGCACAAATCTTTTTGAAGCTTCAGATTGATGAATTTTTTATTATCACCTCAAGGAATCTTCTTGTTAGATTTGGTCCTGCTCTTCGACGGAACTGTTAGCTAGTTGATCTGACGTAGCAGTCAATCAAAATCAATGATCAAATGTGAGCTTCATTTGAGGTTTCTAGATTCAAATTTTCAGAAAAATGTCTAAGTATGGAAGGATGCCTAAAGTCAAAGGTTGACTTTTTAAATTCAAAAATAGAAGTGCGCATGAGAAGAGTTTTCAGTTTACTAAATTTAGATCTTCAGTTGAACACTTTTCAAGTCAACTTCTGGTAAACCTATTTTTGGTCATAACTGGCTAAAATTAGTTTGCATGTATCAGTTAACTGAATTTTTCAAGGTGGCAACCTAATTAGGGTTTATGGCACATCCAGTTAACTGAGTTTGAAGCCAAATATAGGCCATGCCTGAGTTTTGAAGCACAAGTTGTACTTCAAGTGCCATTTCCAATACTTAGCATGCATTTCACACGCCTTAGAAGATATTCTTCTATATATTTTGCTAATGCCATCCATTATTCTTCATTAGAGTTGACAAGAAACGTCTTTTCTTGAGCATAAAATTGATCTGAAGGTGCTACAGGTGTCGAATTTCAGTGTTCTTCGTAGCTACGGATTCAAATTGTTTGAGAGAAGATTATTTTAGACTTCGTTTTCCATTTGTATGCAGGTTTTATCAGTTCTACTTCAAGCATAGGCGAATTTTTACAGAAAAAAAGAGAACAAACAAATAAAACTTCTATTCTTCTGTCTTATTTTCCTCTATTCTCGTCTTAGATTTTCTTCGCATGTCAAAGAAAACGATAGATTTTTCAGAAAAGCATCATCTGGGTTCGAGTATGTTAGCATCAACAACAATACCCATGTCTTAGATTATTTTGTGAAAATTGCCCCGCTACCTCTTTTCTAGAGCAATATCCTTTTTTCCAGAATTATCTTTGCATGTGGGCCTAAATCACGTTTTTTTGCAAATCTGCTGACCTGGGTTGTTTTAGGATTCATTTCTACACAAAACCCATGTTCTAGATTTTTGTGGGAAAAATTGCCCCAAGTGCCCTTAACTGCCAGTTCAAATCTCAACCGAAAACCTTTTGCATGCAAGCCTAAATCCCATTTTTTCGCAATTATGACATTTTGGTTTGTATTAGAATTGGATTCTGCACAAAACCCATTTCTTAGAATTTGTCCGAAAAAATTCACTTCCCCTTGCTATTTTTAGCCTATCCCCGAGTTTTTTTAGTTTTTTCCGAAGTGGTCCAAACATACCCGACTTTACAGTCAAAAGTATAGTTTTTCAAAATGCAGTATAATCCCATAGACTATAAGGCCAAACAGATCTTTCTTCATAACTTTCTGAAAACTACCAGTACCGACTTAAGTCATGTTTTTCCCATCATCAATCTGAACTCATTGGAGGGTATCAGCAGTACTACAATCAGGAATCTTGAACATTCAAGGATACTTACAGCGGCATCCATTCCTATCTCAGTCTTTGATCTCGAGTTCATACTTGCTTGTGTCAAGCATTATGACTCGTCTACCAGACAAATCAGGTCGACAGATGGAAGGATTGTTTGTAGCCTTAAGTCGAGGGATGTAGAAAAATGCTTTTCTATTCCTCCACGTTCAGATCATTTTGCTGTATCCATTTCAGATTGTGACAAAATATGGGAGGAGGACAAGGATAGATCGTAGAAGAAAGTAGCTCAATGATGGTTGAAAGTTCAGAAAACCAACATGCCAAGGAAGATTGTACGTGGTGATTTCATGGAAAAGATCGCTATTTTGATAACTTTCGTCAACCAGTTAGCAGGTTTTGAACACGCAAGCGTTTTTCGAACATGGATGTTCTACCTCATCTCACGAGTTATCGATAAGAAAGAAACCTTTGACTGGGCCATGTTTATCAACAAGTGTCTTCACTAGCAGATTATAGAGTTCCTGAAGATACACGAATTCCACATGCTGACTTTTCTGGTTTACTTAGTTGCATTTCAAGGCAACTTTAAATTATTAAAGACCAATGGTGTTCTGGGCGTTCAGCGAGTGCACGAATACTACCCTTAGTTGGAGTTTTCGAAAGATGAATAGGACTTTACAGCAGTGAATGATCACTTTCTTATGAGGACAATCAGAAATTTGGATAATGAGATGCATGTGAGGATTTCTGCAGAGGCACAATCAGCAATGGAGAGTTGGGCAGATTGGTTTATCCAATTCCCTACTTTCACATATATTCGTGTATATGGATATATAGGAGAGCCTCTAATGCTATCGAGGTACCCATCGGACAAGGTTCTTTTCATGGAGTTCATGAGACAGGCACATGAGGTTCACACTTTTCTTCGTAATCGACATAAGCCAGCTTTCACCTTTCCTTTTGAGTTGGGTATTTACAAATCCAAAACAGCTGCCAATTGCAAGTTAATCGCGCATGAGTTAGAGAAACTTCAGCTCGGGTGTTTTCCTCAGAAGCGTACCTATGATCCATTTGGTCATTATTCAGCAAGGTTGGAGCGAAATGTTTCACATTCGGCAGCACTTGAGGACTTTTGGGTCAATTGTGAGGATGAATTTGAGGTGTGTCGTTGACATTATTGTAAGCTTACTATTCCACAAATTGTTGATTTCTTGTCAGAGGATGTGGAAGGCTTGTTTGATGATAATGGCGAGATACTCCTTCATTCATTCATTAAAGACCAAGTTGCTTGCCAGCGACTTCGCCAACCTGATTGGTATGTCCCAGTGAGCACTTTAGTGAAAGACTTGTCCAAGTATGTTATCAAAACAACCATGTACTTCCTTGAGAGCAAGCAGAAGCGAAGGGTGATCCCAGTTACAGAGCTGCCAGCAGTGGTGGTTTCTTCTTTGCCTTCTACTTCTACGGCTAGACCTCGAGTTAAGGTTACCATGAAGCTGCCTGAAGGGGTTAAGATGGGGGTTAATTCAAAACGAAAAAGCATCACCAAAAGGAAACAAGTTGAGAAAGAGCCAGCACTTCTAGTTGCAGAGACAGTACTTCCAAAGCCAGTTATTTCATTGGAACCAGTAATTCAAGCTGAGGTCGGTTTGTCATCTCCAGGTTCACCTTTTTCACCATAGTCGTCTCCTATAGATATTGATTTGGAGCCTGAGTCTCCGATACATGAGACCTTCATACCAGTGGATTCGGCAGCAACTGATATAGTAGAAACAACTCCACCTCAAGACGATAGTATTCCTTATTCATCTTGGCTTGAGAGGTCATTGGGAAGAGAGAGGCGTATGCCTTCATATGATCTTGACTTATCTAAGTTCGGTGAGACCTATCAGAACAGGTTGAATAAGAAGGCCAGAAAGCAGATTAACATTGAGAAGAATCTTGAGGCGGAGATCATCATAGAGGTTGCTACTCCTCCAGAAGGCAAGTACTTGGATGGAGTTGATGTTGGTGATTTTACCTTCATCAAAACTAATCTGGGTAAGAGTACTCGACACACCGACGTGAATCTGTTCAGGGTCGTCACAAGTAATCTAGTGGAATGCATCATGAAGGATGGTGAGGATAAGGTAGTTCTCAAGGCTGAAATCAAGCAACTCTGCATGTACATCTCAAGTTTGCTTCATGGAAGCAAGGGGCAAGCACCTTTACTCCAACAGCTTCGAGAGTCCGTCGTAGATTAGCAGAGGATTCACCACTTGGTTAATCAAGGAAAGTTGTTGGATACCTCGGTTGAGGACTTTATCATTGTTGGTCAACACCTCCTCATAGAGCTATATTAGTTGAGGGTTGACGCACATAGTCTTTGCCAAAGAATTCAAGAGCTCGAGATTTTCATAGCCGAGTGTAAGCCGAAGGACCTGATTTTGATATCACAACTTGCGGGAATCTATGACGCTTTTGAAGCAAATGGAGATCAAAAGAAGGTCTTCACTTGGAGAGAGTTGTATCTTTGCAAGGTGGAGACATATGACAGGATTTCTGCTAAGATGAGCATGTTTCAGGAAAAGGTTGTTGCAGCTCTTCGTTTCATCAGCGAGTACATCACTCAGATCCCATGTCATTATTGGCATGAGGATGGTACATACACCAAGTTAGAGGTAGTTTAGGCTGAGTTCGAAGAGTTAGTTTGTGGTAACCTATGTGGAGGGCCAGAGGTGTCCAAAATGGAGGAGTTCACAATGCTGACTATCAATTTCAAAAAGGTGACCACAGAGGTTAGAGCTAGTCAGAGGGAAATCCAGGATGGAGACAAAGAGTAAGACAAACAGTTAATCATCATGGACAGCGTCAAAGTGCCAAATGATGATACTATCGATAAATTCCTAGAGGAGATGATAAACTTGGAGTAGACTTTCAGTTAGACCTTGCAAATGTTTACAAGGATGAGTCATAAGAATCAGTTAACTCGATGCCTCTTTTTGAGTTAACTTGTTGTTACACATTGCATGCCATGTCTTTCTTGGAAACATCTACGTACACTTGGAGCTTAGATTAGATCTTTCAGTTAATTGATGATAGCATTCGAGTTAACTTTATTTCAATAAGGACGTGCATGTTGCACCTGGTCCATTTAAATTAGATGTTTCAGTTAACTGATGATAGTTTGCTAGTTAACCGTATAGTTTCATTCAATTAAGGTTTAAGAATAAGATCTTGCATGTCTCGCATGTCTTGCAGGACTATAGTTGACTCAAGGTGATTTTAGGGTTGCCTACACCTTGAAGTCTATAAATAAGAGCATTCAGCTCATTTGTAATTTAACTTTTGCTTGATAGCATACATGTTGCGCCTACCTTGCCTGTAGTATTGCTATTATTGTATCTGTTCAAGGAACTTTTTATAGGAGATTAATATATGTTGCGCCTACCTTGCCTGTAATATTGTCTTTGTTGGATCTGTTCATGAGTATTTGTTTTGATAATGAATTGTTATGCCACTCGGGTTCCATGCAATTATTATGATGAATGCTTGCCTTAGTTAGATATAGTGGCTAGTTCGATCGTAAATTGTACGCGTGTCTTGCCTATGCAATTTGCTGTCCTACTTGGCTATCTTTTGTGTTTTGTTATCAATAAGCCTATTCGAATTGAGCAAATGGTTATGCCCACCTTGCCTTCATGTTGAGAATTCGTACTTAAAAGCTTATCGTATGATGTATGTGATAATAAGCTTATTTAGCCGAGCAAATAGTTGTGCCCACCTTGCCTTCATGTTGCGAATCTGTACCCATCTTATCGTATAAAAACCATTCCCGCTCCATTTCCTCACACTCTGTTTTCTTGAGGAAATTGGATAGATTTAAAGAAGTTAGCTTAGTTGTAGTTAGACGATCTGTGAAACCAAAAAATACTTAGCTGCAACGTTCTAGGTTTTCTTAACCTTGTGCCTCTACCAGCTGAGAACAAAAGATAGGATTTAGTTTACTTTTCTATTCCATGCATTCCAACACAACGAGGGAGCTTCCCCTCCTAATTTGAAGAGCACTCATTACGTAGTGTGCATAGCTGTATGTACAAACTCACACTCTAGAGGTGTTAGTTCTTACGCCAACAACTTCCACAACTCTGTTTGTTGTGAAATTTTCACCATATGATCCTCGTTGCTTGGTGAACCTATTTTCACCTGTCACACATGTTGACCTGCTATTTATAGCCCTCCTTCTATTTTTAGCAAATTCCAAAGTTGCCTGACTTTTGCAGCCCTGTTTGACTTGACATTTTCTCTGCCTGATCTTGATGACTCAAGTGCCTTGTTCATACCTACCTCTGGAATATACCTACTATTTATAGTCGTGAAACGACTTACTAAAAATAGTAAGTTCTTTGATTTTGTTCAAATTTTGCCAGCTGGTTGCCTAAATGATACTGATCTTAATGGAGTACTTCACTTTGACAATTTCCAAATTTCACCCCCCTATAAAACTGGAAACCCTAATTTTGACTTGCGTGTGCTTCAGACAAATTTGTCTTGCTTGGTTCCCGTTGCATGTTGTTCTGCCTGTAAAACTGGAGTGCGGGGAAATGCTTAGAGTTTACCTACTAAAAAGAGTACATGCCTTGAAAAGTAACCAACCGACTGTCGGATGAGTTTGCATGTTATAGTGCCCGTGGGATCTCAAAAAACCCAGAAAACTGGTCCACATGTGGGCACTGGCTAAAAATAGTAAGTTTCTGAAACATGATCCCCTCTGCTTGCATGTCATATCCTTGCGAAGCTCTTGAAAAACCCAAAAGGGATATCCAAACATGCATTGAAATACTCCACATGCAAACCCTAAAATTGTCTCTTGAAGCCAAAACTACTAAAAATAGCAAGTTGTCAGAATTTTTTCAAAATTTCCGTGTCCGAATGTGATGGAACAGTTGGAATTCCAAAATCCTGATAAAAAGGTCCAAGACTGAGTACTTACTATAAATAGTAAGTTGTCAGAACTCAGTGAAAATTCAGTGGGACTCTACCTGAAGCGCTGTGATCACAGTACTAAGCTCAGATCTCACTTTGTACTAAGCTTAGATCTCACGTTGATACTCAGTTTGACCTTTAAAAAGCCTAAAGAGTGAAAACCCTAATTTCACAGACTTAGCCAACATTTCCAACCTAGGTCAAATGATGGGACATCCCCAAAAGGGCGGAAAGACCAGAGAGAGAAAGACGCAAAACCAAAGCCAAAAGACCAGAATGGAGCAAAAATTAGGGGGTCCCCATCTTGAATGGGGTGATGTGTGAAAATGTCACAATAGGTATCCTTGAAAACATCCTTCTTCTTACCTCAGCCTTGTCCATTGCACTTGCCCAGAAGTCCTCAATGTGTGCCTTATGTTTGAATTCCTCAGACAATATCCTTCTAATATTTCTCTGAGGATCATAATGTTGCCTGCTAGTATGATAGGAGAGGTGGAAAAATTGAAGCTCATTTTCCGCTTCCTTAGCTGCTTGTAGTGTTGGACAAATTTCATCCGAATTCCCCATGGTGATAGGGAAGTCAAGTCCACCCTTCTTCTTTTTCTTCTAAATTTTATCATAGGCAATGAGCTGCCTTGATATTTCTAACATCCCAATTTTGTTTGTGGGATATCGGGGCAACCTATATGGATAAGATGAAAACCCCTGTAGCCTGATGTAGGTAAATTTCAAAAATTGGATAAACCAACATCTGTACTTTCCAATCAACTCCTGAGCCTCCTTCGATATTCTATGATGAGTTCTTTGCTGAAGCGTCCTTGTTATATGCATTGTGAAGGCATCATTGACTCTTTTGTAATGTGAGGTGCTTGTTAAGTGCAACTGTGGACAAGCCTCATGAATCTTGAATTGCTGAGAGCCACATCCAATCGGCTCCTTGTATGATATCCCCCTATACTTTGTCATTTGTGCCAGCATGTAGATGATATATGAGCTCATGTAAAATGTCTTTGTTCTCCTTAAACTTCTGAGTTGCTCATGCAAATTATCGCTGATCATTAGTGCCTAGTCAACGTGCTCCTTGCCTTCCAACACAAGGTTGATGTAGTAAAACATCCAAGGTTCAAAGATGAATGATTGGGGGCACCCTCCAACTCTGCTGAGCATCATGATTAAGTCACAAAATTCCTGCTTCAAATCTTCTAAGATTATTTGCTTTGGCAGCTTTGTGCGAGTTGGCTTAGGCTTGTTCATCCAACGAGAGTTTATCATATCAACACATCTATCAAATGTGGAAGCATACATTCTCTCCACCCTTTCTCTTGTTATGTAAGTCATTTTCTCATAGGCTGGAATTCCAAAGGCTTCCCCAATAGCTTTTGGCATGAGGTTGGCCAACAACTTGCCATCTGGTGAAATCATAGTTCATTGTTCTAAGTTGTAGTAGTTAGCACATTCCATAATCATCTTCAGGCACTGAATTGCTGATGGAAAACCAGCAGCTGCATAAAGTCCACTTCTGACAATATTGTGTGAAGTGACTGATGGATGATGACCTCCAATCCCCAGCATTCACCTTCTAAAAGTCTCTAAATTGAAGGAGCCAAGGTTTGTATCACTTAATTTTCCCAGCCTCAAAGAAAACTTTGACTCTGGCAGGAAAGACTTGCTCAGCTTCTTCATCACAGCCTGTCTTGATGCACTTGCTTTGTTGGATTCAACATGATTCTCCTTGCCAGCTGCTCTTTTACTTGCTTCAGCCATCTTGCAAAAATGAAAAACAGCCACTAGAAAATAAGACTTAGAAAAAATAATATCACTTTGAGAGTGCCAACTGAGTTCTGAAAATAAGAGGCTTCAGTACTTGAAATTCTAGCTTCAAACCTCAACGCCCTTTCAACAAAGCCTCACTTCCCAACTCTTAGAACTTTTACTTGCAGGAAAACAACCTCCAACACTTAGAAGAATTTCGCCCCAACTTCACTAACTTTCTTCTCTGAAGTTCGAACTTCTTCACCTGCAAACTCAAGTTTGCTCAATAACTGATGAAGAAAATAAAAAGAACTTCAACTCTTATAGCCAAGTTGAATTCTAGAAGAGGCTAATTTTGGCTAATTCATTCAGATTTCCATTTTCCCTCCTCTGGCAGTCACAACACTTGTCACTTGAAGCTCAAAATATTTGACTTCTAGAAATTTTGAAAATTTCATCTTTCCTGCATAGGCATGCTTCATCATGTTTGTATCTCTAAGATTTAAAATATTAGATCAAATATTCCTCACAAAATTTATTCATCTCAACTGGCTAAGGCATTTGATTCCATGTTCACTCTGGCAAAATTATTCCAGACATCCAGCTTCAATTTATAAGCCAAGGCACTTTATGTAAAAATATTTCCTTTATTGCCTTAGAAAAATTTAATTTTCCCTAGGAAATTCATCAAATAGGTGCCTGGCCAAAATCTTCGTCTTAAAATCTTGAGCAAGGTGCGGAAAATTTCAAAATCATCTCCCAGTGGGAAATGTCCAAGACCCAAAAAAAATTTCCCCTCAGAAAACATAATATTCATGTATTTCCATATGAAGGGGTACGTTTAATTTTTATTATTTTGAAAATAATAAATTTCTAAAGTTTATTCAACCTTCAATTTTGGGCGCATTTTATACTTTGTAGGCTTCATTCTTCATGCCTTAGGTGCTTTTTCTTTTGAAGGACTCCTCTTCATGTTCATGGGTGCATTTACCACCTTGCACTTTTATCCTCCCACAGTTAGAAATATTTTGACATCACCATCACTGGGGCGTATTTCATACTTTTACCTTGCAATGCCTTAGAAAAATTTAATTGTGCTTTGCTCATGAAGGGCACATTTGGGGTGGGGTCAAGGAAATTTCAATACTTAGAATTTTCTCTAGTCAAGCCCCTTCACCTTGGGCGCATTTGACCCCATGTGCCTCCACTCTACATGCCTTAGGCATTTTCCACGCCTTCACAAGCATGGGCGCATTCACGTGTGTCTACTTCCACTTGAGGGCACATTTGAGAGGTGGAGGAGGAATTTTTCACACTTAGAAACTTTTCCCCAAGTCTCATATTCTTTAGGGCGCATTTAGGGGGGTGAGGAGGAATTTCTCACGCCTTAGAAACCTTTTTTACCTTCTCCATGACTTGGGCGCATTTGAGACCCCTTGCTTCATTTTCCCACGCCTTAGAAGCTTTCTCCTTGTCTTCAATCCTTGTGGGCGCATATGAGGTAGGGAGGAGGAACTTTCTTGCCTTATAAAAAATTTCAACATTCTTGTAGCTTTGCGTGCATTTGAGGTAGGGAGGAGAAATTTGCAAACACTTAGATATTTTCCCAAGCCTCCTCCATGAGGGCGCATATAGGGGTGTGAGGAGGAATGTTTCATACCTAGAATTCTTTTTCAAACACCATGCTTCCTCCTACTTTGGGTGCATTTGAGGGTGTGACGAGGAATTCTTATACTTAGAATTTTTTTCAAACACCATGCTTCCTCCTACTTTGGGCACATTTGAGGGTGTGAGGAGGAATTCTCATATTTAGAATTTTTTTACCCTCCTCCTAAACTTGGGCGCATTTTAACCCTCCTCATGCCAATTTCAACTTATAGACTTAGAAATTTTCAACGCCCCCAGCTACCTCTTGCCATCTATTTTTAGTAAATTTCGGAGATGTGTGACTCTTCATGGCTTTTCACCTATTTTGAACCTCGGGTTGGCATGATGTGTTCCCTATGGCTTGGCTACCTTGTTTATACCTGTCGTCCAAGCTCACCTACTATTTTTAGCTCAACTGCTATTTTTAGCAAACCCTAAATTGCCTAACTTTTGCAACTCTGTTTGATCTGAAATTTGCTCCACATGATCTTGATGACTTAACTGACCTGTTCACACTTGCCTTTGGCGCAACCTTGCTATTTTTAGCCATGAAGTGACCTACTAAAAATAGTAAGTACTCAAATTGCATTCAAATTTTTCCAGTAGGTTGTCTGAAAGATGCTGATCACGAAGGGGTACTTTGATTTGACAGCTTCTCACCCCCTATTTTAGGCATAAAAGTAGGAAACGCTATTTTGACTTGCATGCGCCTTAAAATGACCTTCGTTTGACTTGATTCCTATTGCATGTTGTTCTGCTTGTGAAACTGGAGCACCGGGGAGCTGCTTAGAGTGTGCCTGCTAAAAATAGTAAGTGCTTCGAAAAGTGATCAACTAATTGTCCGATGCATTTGCATGTCACAATGCTCGAGAGATCTCAAAAAACCAAAAAAAACCTAGAAAACTGGTCTACATGCGGGCACTAGCTAAAAATAGTAAGTTCCTGAAAAATGACCAACTCTGCCTGCATGTCATGTCATTGCAAAGCTCTCGAAAAACCCATAAGGAATATCCTGACATGCATCGAGAAATCTTGCATGCAAACCCTAAAAATAGCCTTTGAAGCTTGAACCATTGAAAGTCATCATCCTGGCTTGCATGTTATATCATTGCGAAGATCTTGAAAAACCCAAAAAGATCCTTTAGACATGCATTGAAAAAGCCCACATGCAAACCCTCGAAATTAAAGCCTGAATTGCTAAAAATAGCAAGTTGTCCAAACCTATTCAAATTTTTGCGTGCAAGTACCCTAAAGTACCCTAAATGTGTTGAAGCAGTCAGAATTCCAAAATTCTGAGGGAAAGACCTCAAACTAAGTACTTACTAAAAATAGTAAGTTGTCAGAACTCAGTGAAAATTTGATGGGATCTTTCCTGAAGCATCGTGATTGCAATACCAAGCTCATATTTTATTTGACAACTCAATTTGACCTCAAACAAAGCCTGAAGAATGAAAACCCTAATTTCGCAAACTTAGCCAAAATTTCCAACTTAGGTCAAATGATGGGACATCCTCGAAAGGACAAAAGACCAGAGAGAGACAGAGAGAGAGAGAGACCCAAAGCCAAAAGACCAGAATGGAGCAAAATTTAGGGGGGTCCCCATTTTGAATGGGGTGATGTGTGAAAAGGTCACAACAGTCACCTCAAGAATCATGTTATCCAGTCATCATTCTTTGTTGTTTCTAGTAAGTTGCATCCAAGTCTACACCTCGAACAGGGGTTCCTCCTCCTTGGCAATCCTGAGATTTAGCTTATCGTAAGAGTATTTGCTTGCATAAAACCTTATCCAAACATAGATCTAAAAGTTCAGAGCCTTCAGACGCATTCTGAGAGACGATCGGCCCAAGTGATCCAACCATTCCATTCCCACTCCTATATACTCTTGCTCTATTTATCTAGAGGAGATAGTATAGATTAAAAGTTAGCCTAGTTGTAGTTAAGATTTACAAAAACTAGAGAAAACCTTAGCTGCAACGCATTGTGTTTATGCACCCTTGTGTCCTGCCACTGAGTAAAAAAGATAGGAGCATTAGTCCGTTTTACTTTTACGCAAACATTAGCAAACAAGAGGTAGCTTCCCCTCCATAATTTGAAGAGCAGTCATTACGCACTGTGCATAATTGTTTATTTCCAATAAGCACTCCAAAGGTGCTGATTGAAACACCAACATGTTGCTAGGTAGACAATGGCAATATGATAGAAAAAAAATCCATGATGGTAGGAAAAACACCCATGTCATAGAGAAGGATGGGGTCTCTTACACTTTGACACCTTTGAAAGAGGAAAGCCAAGAACAACAAGTGGGATTTAATATGATGTTGGTAGGTGAGAAGGAGTTCATAAAAACCATAGAAAAGGAAGAAATGGGCTTTGCAATCATAACCAGACCTAGGACAGTTGTGCTAGCAGTTAAGATGGATGAGTTGCCCTTGGAGATCCAAAATTTTCTCAAGAAACATGTTGATATGGTGGTAGATGACGTCCCAAAGAGAGGTATCAGTCCTCATATAGAGTTACTAGAATGGGAAGACAAACCTTTCAATTTAGTTGAAGATGCTAAGCATTTGCAATTTGAATATGAGAATACAACCTGCCTTTAAATTGCTTAAGCAGTTTGGTGGGTGCAATCCAATACAAGATGGGGTTAAGAGGCTCAGTCCCAAGCTAGAAGTTCGGTTATCTGTTTTGCAAACTGATATGAACAGAGAAAGGGAGAAGGCCATTCGCTGTGCAAATTCAATGGAGAAGACAACACTAAACATTGCAGATTTGGGAGACAAAGTTCATGTTGTTGATTTTCAAACCAATTCCCTTCAATCAACAATTGACATGTTGAAAGGATCATTGGATGAGTGTGGAAAACATAACATGGCTGCAATGGAGGAGTCTTCCAAATTTGAGAAGTAATAGTGTTGAAGAGGTAGGGAGAACTAAATCTTTTCTGTATTCCACTGAGGATGAAGAATATGCACATGAATTGCACACATTACAATAGGAGATATTGGAAGCAAGGCCTACTTTGACTCTTTTAGAAGAGGAAAACACAACTGATCAAGATCCTATGCTTAATGCCATAAAGGCTAGAGGCAAAAAGAGGAGACAAAATGCTCTCATTGAGATTTCCTTTGCACCATTGAGAAATTCAGTCTTAGTTATTGAACTCCACTCAATTGATAAGAGAATAGATGCAACAATATTACAAGGGACAGTCAAAGGTGCAAATCATGCAATAGGGTCAAGGAAGCATAACCTTTTGGAAATCGATTCTCAATTGAATGACAAGTGGCAAAGGAGTGAGAGACCTAAGGTCAAAATGAAAAAAGGTGCTGAAGGAGAGCCAATTGTTATTGTAGTATAGGAAATCCATCAACAAGGAAGGGAGCAGCTACAAAGTAGAGTTAACAGATACAAGCAAAGGGCAGATGTGAAAAGAAGAGAAGTTGATTTCAAGGTTGGAGATTTGGTTTCTGATTTGTACCCCTATAGAGGTGATATCATTGCAGATGGTGGAGCAGATTCACAATCATTCTCAAATGATGGATGTTGGTTGGTTGTACTGTTGCAGACCTTAATTCAAGTGGAGCTTGAATTCTTTCTCTCTCAGGAGTATGATGCAGGGGCATCCCTGATGCACCTTGAATTCTTTCTCTCTCGAGAGTATGATGCAGGGGCATCCCTGATGCACCTTTTTATGCAAATTGTTTTCATGTTGATACACTTTGGTTTTTGGTTTGGTTGGGGTCAATAAGGTCATTTAAGACCATTTTGAGTCATTTGGAGTCATTCTATGATGTTTTATAATGTTTTGGAATCATGTTGTAAAAAGTTGCAAAAGTTGCAAAATGTTGTTAAAACTTGCAAATGATATCATTAGTGTTAACAAAAGAGTTGGTGGTCAGTTGGGAAATTGTAGATGGTTGTGATGATATAAATACGCAATGTAATCTCGACCCCAAGGATTGGTGAGGAGTTTGAATGAAAAATACTTCATTTGCATGTTCAAAACTTGTGTTTTTTTGTGTAAACTATTTGTAACTCGTATTGTATAAATTGGTACGGATAGGTACAGTCTTAAAAACACTTGGAGAAGTTGAAGGATGGTCTTACACTTCAAATTATTTTGTCCAAGAGATTTTCATCTAGTTTTGTGCAAGATATTGCATTTTTGGTGACTGTAGGTCTAAACCCTGCCTAGGGTTTCCAAGGAGCATAATTTAATCATGGACAGAGTTTCCTTCATCTACAATTCATGAAACCTGGTAGGAAAATCTATCCCATGTCTATCCACCTTCCTGCAAGGGGAGGGGTCCTAACTTGCATGTGTGAAGTACTTGTTGACAGTCTACTGCTCTTTGTTGGGAAAACAATCACAAACCCTAGTTTGGTGAAGGCTTGATGAAAACTATGTATTGTGTTGAAGGCAGGGTAGAGGAACATTGTGGAATGTTGTAAGGATTCTACACAAGTCTGGTAATCATATGACTAATTCTCTTTTCCTTTGTTTAAAGTCATCACCTTGTATGCTCCTAGTGGCAGCAATGTCTAATTTTGCATAAAACATTGCTTTGATCACTTGGTTGGGTCATGAATGCTTGGAAGCCCATAAAAGGTATTGGTACAGGTCTGCACAAGTCGATATCATCATGTTACATGTTGTCCCATTGTTGTCTACCTTGGTGGTGTACCATTAGACTTCTGAGCAAGTTACCAAAGATGAACAAAGTAGCACTTTTGCCTTAGTTGCATTGAAGCCCTGTTGAAAATGTGTCAAAGTGTTTATGACAGAATCCTTCCTCTGCATCATTATGGGTGGAAAGGTCAATTATTGGTGTCCATTGAAAATGAAGTGCAAGCTCTATCCCGATTTGATCGCACACACAGTTTGGTGGAAGAACTCTATTGGAAGGCTCAGGTGGATGAGAGATGGAAAGGAGTTAGAAATGGAGTCACTCTCCCCGATCTGCAAATTATCAAAGACTCTTTGAAGACAATGAAATCAGAATACTTACACTTGATTAGAGATTGAGAAAGGTTGACGAGCTTACTCTTGAGATCAAATCAACAAAGGATATGTTAGAAGACACCCAAATGGCACTAAAGAAGGAAAAAGATCAGCTTACTAATTTCAAACTTTTTAGGGAGCAAGAGAATGAACAAAGAGCGAAAGAAATCAAGCAAGTAATTGGTGAGCTGGATAATCTTCGAGAGGAGTTTGATCTAGAAAGCTTCACAAGACAATCAAATGTTGCATGTGCAGATTTGGATCAGCGAGATGGAGTTGAGCAAGAGGAAAGGGATGACTTCTAAATTCTTGACAATCCTCACTTTGAAGTGGGTGTTGAGTCAATTTATGATAATCCACTCTTTGTGGTGGAGGATGAAGCATCTGATGAAGTTTCCGAGCATGAGACAGAGTGTGGTTTTTTGTTTTTTGATGATTTGAAATCAAACCATGAGAACGTGTCACACTTGGTGATTGGTAAACATCCGAGGCTACTTGATAATGAATGCATCAATGAGGTTGAAGATGAAGTGTCCACATGGGATGTGTTGAAACATGGAAGTTACATCATGCCCAACCTTAATGAGTTTCCAAGAAGTAATTTTGAGCTTGCTGGAATTTTGAGAACAGCGGTAGATAATGCAAGTTCAAAGCTTATTTGGCCTAAGGGAGAGGAAAGACAAGGGCCTAAACATGACTCACTTGACGATTTAATTCTCAGATTAGCAGTTGTTTTGACATATGCTTATCCTTCTTTGGGACGAAGTATGGAGACACCAATTGCTCTTAGCTCCTTAGATGTTGATGCTCTCATGATTGACTTGCAAACAAAGGCTAAAATAGTCATATTCTTCTAGAGGAAGCAAGAGAATGAGTTTATGATGGGAGTAATAAGGTATGCTATGGGGGAGCAATTTTGTTTATGGCTCTTTGGTGTTTCTCATGAGAGACTTTTTTTTAGGAGATGTTTTTTGATGAGGCACACATGATCAAAAGAGTGGCGCAACACAAGCATGGTAATCTCACTTTGGGAGAGGTTTCCCATGCCTAGGATTGTATGCATGGGAAAATTGTTGTGTCTTCTCTCATTGTAAACACTTATGAGTCTGTTAACATTCCCACCAATGGATTGGAGAGATATTTTGAGAAAAGGATAGCTCTATGTGGTGTTGGAGTCTCTAGAGAGAATTTTTCCAGCCTTGGACATGAGCAAATGTGGTATTTTGGATGATGATTTTCAGTGTTGCAGCGGTTGTTCATCTTCTTGGGTGCTGATTTTCCTAAAATCATATTTCAAGTCAACCATTTCAAACTTGGTGGGCAGCTGGTGTACTCATTTATAGACTTTACAGTATCCTAGCAGGACTGATTTATGGTCTCAGATGAGAAGAATGTCGAATTGGGGCAATCAAGATCCATGTTTGGATAGTGTTCAAGCTCTAACCAGTGGCTATTCTTATACTTTCTCTTGTACTTATGATTGGGACAGTGAACCTCCGCTTGTTTTGGTTCATTATTCTAAGACTCTTGGAGTTGGAAGAGACAAAGTTTTCAGAAGTCTTCATGGTTGTGTGAGGTATTATGATGATATATTTGTTGATCTCTTGCGAGAGATGACTTTCCTTTTAGTGAGACGATTTGAGGGAATCACATATGCAATCGTGGATCTGCTAGACACCATGTGGACATACGTTGAGGAGTACGATTTTGAGTTGAGAAAACTTTCCTTCCTATTGCCCAAGGTTGTGACGGGTAGTGGCATAGTAGATATTGACTTCTTAGAGCCATTTGGGCAAGAGATGTTGCAAGGTATTGATTTCAGGCATCCCAAGTTTTTCAGCTTGAGTCTTGTGGATGGTAACATTTTGGGGTTACAAGGGAGGATGGTGCAAATTTGGCACGATGGTTTCACTAATGTGATCAGAGTGGTGCAACATCGGCATGGTGGGTCCTTCTTGAGATGGACATGAGACCCTAGGATTCTACTTGTTTTTATGTGGATCCGTCTAATATTTTTGAAGTTGTGGTGGCATTGCTTGAGGGCATGC
This sequence comes from Sequoiadendron giganteum, assembly GCA_007115665.2. Taxonomy (NCBI): domain Eukaryota; kingdom Viridiplantae; phylum Streptophyta; class Pinopsida; order Cupressales; family Cupressaceae; genus Sequoiadendron; species Sequoiadendron giganteum. The sequence continues at coordinate 201,975,594 of CM021101.1, forward strand.
AATCTTTAGGAAGGGCGGACTGTAATGTTCCCATTTTTAGCCCTATGCTTTCCAATGACCGTTAGCCTATTTTAAGAGGCCTATACACTAGTTAGAGGCAGAATTAGGGTTTCCAATTTCCTTCGAAGATTTCAGGGGTTGCATACAGGAGTTTGGCAGTTTGTCTTCTAGGTCTTTTTGGGTTTTTAGAGATCTCTAGAGGGATGCGACATACATTTCAATCAGAGGATATTTTTGGACTTACTACTTTTAGTAAGTTATGACAACTGCCCAGTTTGTGCTCAAATAGAGTTTGGAGTCACTATTTTTAGCAGTATGCTATTTTTAGTAAGTGTTATTTTTGATAGTGTGGTTTGGCAATACTGCAACATTCAATTTCTATTTCTAGTACGGCAATATATGCAAAGGCATCTCCAACTTTCTTGGAATCGGAATTGGAAAGTTGACAACTTAAGTTATATTATTTGATCTTTCTAATGCACTTTTTGATCCCTGCGCCTAGGCTCATTGACTTAAGTCGTTCTTAAAAGGTGGTCTTTCATGTGGTCATTCAAAATGGAGTTAATATTTGCATTTTTCTAAAGCTTATTGCTGAAAGGGAAGTTGGACGCCTCAGTTGAAGGAGTAAAGTGATTTTTATTGAATATAATATTACTCCAACTTTGGCATCCCTTTTTGGAGGGAAAAGGAGTTTCAAACTTTTGGGTTTGGAAATCTATATATATAGTGTTTTTCCTCTTCATTTGGTATCTATTATCTTTTCATAACGAAGTGTTGCTAAATTTATTTCAGACTCTTGCTTCGAGGTTGACATGCCTCCTAGTTTCTTCATCAGTTTCAAGTTTGAAAGACAAATCCTAGCTAATCAGTGACTGCTTCTTCACTCAAAGGTTGTAGATTGAGCTTCAATGGCGATGGCTTCATTCTTATTGTCATTTCAAAGTGGCTTTGATGTCTTCTAAGGCATATTTTAGTGTGTTACCTTTTTTGGTTGGTGTTTTTGGAGTGTTTTTATTGGCCTAGTTGACCCGCATTTCTGACCACATTATATTGAAGAGTCGGGCGATTTTTGTGGGTATCGATTCATCGAAAGCTTGGCTACTGGACACCCCTTTGCTCCTATTTTGGTGATTTGTAAATGTGTGTGTGATTTTTAGCATGAGGTCGACCTCCCTAGAGGGTCACAGTAATATAAGACCCCAAATATTTTTTTTGAAAATACGCTAGTCTACTATTATATTTTTTTGTGTTTGCCTAGTATTTTCATGTGTTTTTTTTCATAGACCAAGCATGATGAAACTTTGACAAATGATTGAATAACAGTTTGCAATGTTAACAAAGTAAAATGCTGCTATTAAATATAATTTTTTGATCGTTCCATATTCAGAATTTAATGACAGTCATATTCAGATTGTAACTAAATACATTAGATTTATAAGAGTATTTTTTCAGACCTGGAAATTGTGCAATTCGTCCAATATAAGAGCTAACCAGCAATACCAATGGACATAGCAAACAACTAACTTTCTCCGTGCAAACTGAGTGGAGATCCCAACTGATTTCAGTCCAAAATATCAACCCAGGTTAACCTATACATCAGCAGGTCGAATTTGGAAATGCACACCAAACTAGGTGCCTAGCTCTAGGAGGCGATTCCTTAATAAATTCAATCCTTGTCCAAAAAATGCAAATGAGTATACCAAATGGGTGCCTTGACAAGGAGAGTCAAATAAATCAATACCCATGTTGAGAATAAATTATGTTCAAGAACTGTGCACCAAACTAGGTTCAGATCCACACCAAAAAGTGCCCAGAAATCATGAATATCATCACCAAAAAGCAACTCAAACTTCACCAAATCAATATCAAGTCTCCAAAAGCCAAAAAACAAACAACCCACATCAAAAATGCTCAAATATCTTCATCCTTTATGACTGTAATCTGCAACTTGAAGCTCTAATGGTGGCCTCTGAATGAAACCACCCTTCTACTAGCTAGGGCATGTCTTGCACTGCCAAAACCACTCCTAGATATTGAGGGTTTTCATCCTCAACTCTGTTTATTAGACCTCTTGGAGAAAAACCAGCAACATCTCCTTAAACAGCCAATTCATCCATGAGAAAATGAGAGCCAAAAAGTCACTTTATAGAAAGTAAGAGGGAAATTAGGGCAACTTTAGGTTTTGAATCATTTTCCCTCAAAAAACCTTTTAATATTTTTTCTTTATACTTTAAAACATTATCAAATAATCCTCAAAGAGGCATCTTGCTCATAAGGAAACTATTTGCACTTTTGTAGCCTTCTAAAATGACTTAAAGTTATCACTTAGGCACCAAGGTACTTTTTTTGATGACCACTTACCAACTCACTTAAGTGACTAATTAAAAGCAACTATTAAATAATCCAACCTTTGGCTCTCCAACGCCACCTTAGAAATAACGTTGTTGAGGACACAATGGGCCTGAGACCAGTTTCCCAAAATAGACTCACTATAAATAGCAACTGTTAAAAATAGTAAGTACTCACCAAACATCAACTGGTACAAAACTGAAGATTATTGAGATGCCCTGTGGCTTACTAAGAATAGTAAGCACTGTAAACTGGCCACTACTATAAATAGAAAGTCCTAATGAAACACCAAAAAACCCCACAAAAAGGGTTGGGATAAGAATAAAGCTCATCAGACAACTTCCACACATTGCCCAAATAGGAAACCCTACACCGCTTTGCCTGCTAGACCAGTTACTAAATATAGCACTTACTAAAAATAGTAAGTGTGTCAAAACCAAACTAATCCAAAAGTGTACATCGAAAATGGGGACATTATAGTCATACCATTTGCAATTGATGCTTTGGGAAGCATGCTTGAGTATTTAGAGTTTGTTGGTAGAGTTTTGCTATAGGGTCTTGGACGCATAGCCCCTAGGCTTCATTTGCATCTAGTTTGGGATCATTCAAAGGTGATTTGACAAAGATACGAGCTTTCTAGTGATTCCAGGACTTGCTAGTCAAAAAATCAGAACACTACCTTTTTACATCAAACCTGGTATTTTCAGTATTTTTCCTTATTTCCTTGATACTCATCTTTGTATTTGATATGGAGATCATTGTCTAATATTTGGGCTTTCAACTTGCTAAATTATCTCAGTTTCATTGTGAGATTGCAATATTGTAATGTTGATTCAATAGTATTAATCAGCTCTTTCATTTGCGCTTTTTATTTTCATTGGGGTTGGCCTGCCACCTTGTTGCTTCTTTTTGTTACCCGCTGAAAACTGGAAGTGGCTGGCTATGCTGCCAAGTTTCTTATTTACATTTACTTTCTTGTAGCCCGTTGAAACATGGAAGAGGCTGGCTTGCTAACTAGTTTTTATATTTCTCAATTGGTTGGTTTGCCGCCAATAGCATTGTACTTCCATCAATTGTGTCATTCACTGATTGGTTTCCCATTGTTCTACCAATAATGCATTAAGGATGGCTTCCCTTCTCTAATATTCCCCTCTATCACCCATTTTTGCCTCTATACGTTCACCACCTCCTATAGAGGAGTCAATGCCACTGCCTAAAGGAGATATTTGCTGTATTCCCAAAATACCAGAAGCAGTTTTCCCTTTCGAAACCTAAGTAAGCTGCCACTATTTCTTAATCTCCCTATTATAGTATAGTCTCTCTCTATCACTCATGAAAACAACAAGCTAGCAATAACACCAACTCTGATACCACTATAAAGACCCACACCCAACTAGACAGATTTTTACGATTTATGACAATGCCAGCATGTTGTCAATCGTTATCATCTAATTGTACTTATACTTAATTCTCAACTTTTCAGTGAAAATGTATAAACTATTGCAACATTTGAATTGCCAAATTAATATCATTACAAACTATATTCTGAGAACTCAATTCAAGAAAAGAAAGATAATCACTTCTTTTACAAATGAAACATATACAGATTACAGAAGAATAAATAGATCCATACATTTATATTTCAGTAAACAGTAGGAAAGTACCAGTTATATGCGTTCCATAATCAAGGATTTTTATGCACAATTAATACAAATAAATATCAATAAATACTCTAACCTCTTAAAGAGCCTCAATCCCCTTCAATAAGATGGCACTTCCCTTATGTCATACTCCATGTCACCACTATAACCTTCGAATAGGTGTTTTTCCTTTAATGATAGAATTGGTAAATAGGAAGAAGTTGGCAAATGTACATGTCAGCGATGGAAACTACAAGTCCACGATCTCTTGAATGCTACGGCTGACAATAATTAAGGGTAGAAAATGGAATAATCTTATCGGCCCCTTCCAATAACAATACTATGCAAAATTAGTTGTGCCACGATTTCCCAATTCAAGGTGGGGGATTATTAATTAAGGCCGCTAGACTATATTATGGCCCAATTCTATGAAATTAGTCGCCCAACTGAGAACTGCCAGTGAGTATAAAATGCAAGAGATTTAGATGGCTGCCTCAGAATAAATAATCAATGCCTCCAAATAAACAATGCTATGTTGTTGCAAAATAGATCACCTCCCATTGAGAAAAATATAATCGATTCCCGAACTGTCTGATTTGAGCAATGATATGAAGAAATATTCAATCAGTCCTTTGTTCGCAGGACCATACTAATATAATCAACCATAATAAAAAATGAATTAGTTGGATGAACTAATTGGATGAATCAATCCTTTGCGAATCCATCTCCAATGGAGACTGCATGAATTTGAAGCTAAATTGTAGTCTAGAGTGGATTCGTTTCACCATTGAAACCCCGAAACTGTGAGCCCAAAAGCTCTCAACCAAAATAAAGAAATATAATCTTCAACATGCCAAAATGAGCCATTCGCATCCATATTTAATTCATTTCGAGAATGACCGTTCACATTCCAATTTCCCTTACAAATATTTGAATATTTAACTTTAGGAGGGAAATAAAGTGACTTTATAAATATTATTGGTCCCAATTAAGTCACTTTAAAAAAATATTAATTAATTAATTATATACTTTTTATTTGCTTAAGAGGAATAAAATTAATTAACTAATAATTAATTCCCTTAATTTTAATTAATGGCTTACAGAAATTAGATAAGCCAATAAATTATTCAGACCATCAATTAGAAGGGGACATGACACTATTTGACAAAATGCTTGCATTGTCAAACTGGGTATAATCATGAAAATTTCATCATTTTGGGTCAGGGTCTATACATGGTGAAATCTTGTAAGAACACTAAGATGAGTTGCGTATAATTTAATATGTACTACGGTTCAAAACTCTGCCACCCACCACCATTTACCATTGACACAAGTTAATTTTTGGATGTCATTATTTGTGAAGGAGTCGAGCTGCTAGGAAATGAGTACGAGTTTTTTAAGAGGATCTTTCAAGCACTGATTTTAGACTTAGTGGTCATTGAGCTTGGTGTATCTTTGGTGTTGCCATGTCTAGATAAGCTGCAAACAAAGGTGGAATACGGTTGCAACCCTTTTTAAGGAGCAACCATTGTTTTTATATCTGCCAACTTCTTGTGGAAGCTACATAGTAGTAAGGAAATTAAGGGAAAATGCATTTTGGCAAATACCAGCTTCCAGTTTGGACTTTAGGTCAGATTTTTAGGTGCTATATTGAAGTACTTTAGATTAACCATTTCTGGTTGTAATTCCTATGCACTTTGTTTTGAAAATTATGTCTTACTTGTATAAGTGTAATGTTGGTTATTGTGATATTTAAATAGAACAAGTTCTCATATTGTTATGCTCAATTTATATATTGTCATATACCGAGACATTATGTGAAAATTCATATCTACTCAAGACTATCTTTCTTCCATTGAAACAAATTGAAGTTTCAAACTCAGATTAGCAACCAAACAAGTGTTTGACAAAATGTCTATTCACATACTATCATGAATTTAAAAAAATTTACATACAAAATTAGGGTGGGATATTTCAGTGGTATCAGAGCCAGAGATCCTCCCAACTAGTGGGTTTTAACTCCAAATCTTGATAGTAGAAATTTTTTATCAGTTTGGGGGTTTCCAGCTGAATGCGTGCATAAAATTTGAATTTGAAAAGTTAGGGAAAGGTTCATTATTGGTTTGCTTCTAGTGTGTGACCAACACTTAGTCATTTCAATTGCAGTAATATGTTGGGTGTTTCAATGAGGATGATGGAATCCCTGTAGGAACTTTTGACTAAATTGATGCAAAACTTCTAAAAATATGATAAGAATTTGACAAGGTTTCTAGAGCATCCTGAATTATTAGAATCCCTCATTTTAGATGAAGAGAAAGTAGATACAAACGAAAAGAAACATTTCAGTACAAGAAAAAAAGAAATCAATAAGAATGAGATTAGAAAGCAAAATCTTTGTTTTTCATCCAAGGGAACTTGGGAGCCTAATCACTAATGCACATGTAAAAAGGTGAAGAGGCTAGAGGAGGAACAAATAGTCACAAAAGAAGTGGTTGGAAAAGAGATGCAGGAGGTGGAAGTTGTTCATGATGGTTATGATGCTTCTAAGAATGAGGATGAAGCTAGTTCTTCAAGTACCTCAATTAATGAAGTGGAGTACATTGAACTTCACGATAATGTTAAGAACGAATAATTTGCTAATTTGGAGTTCACTATATCAGCAACTAAAGAGGTATGGTCAAACATTAAAAATGACAAGTCTCACACAGTTTGTTTCCAACAGAATGATAAGATGGGTTTTAAGGAAAAAGAACCATTAATTGCATGTACAAGTGAAATGTGCACGTCTCTATGTTGGTGATGTGGAGATTGTTATTGATAACACTTGTGAGGAGGAGACAAATTCCTTTGAGGATAGTGTGTTTGATCATAACGCTGTCCCACCATTTTTACCTGGGAGTTGCAAGGCATCAACTAGTGAAAACACTAATTTTGATGATGATATGATTCCTACAAATGAAAATAAAACAGAAAATGTATTGTGTGGCAGCCCAAGTCACATTGATGAGTTTGATCAAAGATCTTTAGCGTTGCAAGATTTGAAGGACCAATTTGTGGTTACAGATGAGAAAGTTGTGCAAGTGTTAACAACGGAAAATAATACTCACAAATACGGTGAAGATCTCATTTGGAAAGCTCAAATTGAGGAGAGGCAAAAGGGAGATGCAAGTAGAGTCACTCTTACCCAATTGTACTCTATCAAAGAAGCATTGGAAAGGAGGAAATCATATTACTTACAATTGCTCATGGACAGGGATCTTGCTACCAAGTTCGTTGAAGACAAGGAAAAAGAGGCTGATGATCTTTGTTTATAGTTAAGTATGACTCACTTTTCTTTATACAAAGCAGAAAATTTTACTTCTATTGCAATCACATCCAAGGAACAAGAAAGTGATACAAGGATTATGGAGACTAAGAAATTAGTTGAAGGGATCAATGAACTTCATAGAAGTGAAAATTTGCATAATTCCTCATATTAGGGGAATGCAGTATGCTGATAGAGATGGGAACCTGCATCAAGAATCTGAATTCTTGAATTTTGAGGATGAATTTTCACTTGAAAATGCAGTTTGCAGCCATGGGAAAGCTGTTATAACAAGCAATGAAGGCAGTTTTCAATGTGATGCACTTCATGAATCAGCAAATAATGATGAGCATTCAACTTTGGTTGATAGTGTGCATGAAACCTATGAAGACACCATTGAAAGGAATGAAAAAAATGTGGATTCTATGAGCGTTAACAGCAGTCTATTATTTTTGTATGAGCATGATAGGTTTTTTGAATTTGTAAATAACGATGAACATCTAGAAATGAAAGAAGATATGCATGAGATCCTCGAAGACACCGATGAAGGGTATGAAAAAAATGCTAATTTTATGATTGTGAAGAGTAGTCCATTATCTTTATATGATTGTGTTCATCATGAGATGGTAGATAAGAATTTTAAGGTTGACATTGGTAAAGGGCCTCATCTTGTTGATATTCAAAATTTTATGGCTAAGCATGAAATGGTGTTTGTGGGCCCAGGTTATTCACAAAAAATGATGTTGCATAATGGATTCACTATCCCTTACTTCATGAAAATGTATAACAGCCATGTGCATCAAATTGTGGATGAGTGTTCAAACTTGGTTCTTTGGTTTCCTACTTACACATTAATGTTTAAGGGCTGTTCTATGGTGTTGATCATGAAATTTTCAGACTTTGCATTGATTATACCAGCTGATTGCATGGATTGGTGTGCATGTGTTTGTTTTTGGTTTTTGGGAAAATCACTATCAGAGAGGATAGCACTCTTTCTATTACTTTATAGCACCAACTTACATGTTTCAAGTTACAAAAAACATATCTTGTCTTAGCTCCCGAGTACATAACGTATTACATATCCAAATTTTCTATTTTCTTAGAGGATCTTAATATCATCGGATGCTTATGTTTTGGTGATGGAGTTTTCTTCCTTTTCACCTCTATCCATACTTGTTCTTTTTCTAGGGGAGCATTGCTATTTTCCACAGATCCAACATCGCTATCTGGGCCCGATGACGTTGCAGCTACTATTGAGGAACCTTCACTACCTTTGGAGAGAACTGTAGAGGTAGTAGCCTTTGTTGGTGAGATTGAAAAACCATCTCTGGGAGGGGAAGGAGAGGAGGGAGTGATTTTCTTCAGAGAAACTAAATGATGTTCAGAGGCCTTAGGTGGATTGGGGGGGATGATATAGTGTTGAGATTCAACTCCAACCCATCATGAAGGTTTGAGGTTCCCCACATCTTGAGACTTCCGACATTGGGATGAGAAGTGTTCCATTGAGAAATATTTTTTGCATCTAAAAGTGATGTGTTTGTTACTATAACACTTGGAATTTGAATATTGATGAATTCCTACCAATCTATGACAGCAGAGGTAATTCCGAGATGATTATAAATCAGACTTTCATATTTAACACTGCTAACATCATTTGTTGTAGCAGCCATGAGGACGCATGTGTGAGTATGATTGGTGACTGTAATGTCCCCATTTTCACCCTATGCTCTTCATTTGGATTTAGCCTATTTTTGGAAATCCATAGGCTACTCAGATGTGCAAATCAGGGTTTCCCGTTGTGGAGGTTTTGTGGTCTTTCCTCAATATTTACTATTTATAGTAAATACTATTTTTGGTAGTCAGTAGTTGTTAGCCTTCAGTTCATCATGTCCTTTGGAGCAGTTATTCAGAATTAAGCTTTGGCCTTTTAAAATATTACTTAATGAAATTCTTCATTAAAAGGCAAATTGTTGTAATTTTCAGTTGACCCCTTGGCCTAAGAGGTTAACTTTAAGTTGTGTTGAAAGAGGGACTTGAAGGGTGGCGCCACATGAATTTTTTTTTAGGTTTTTATATTAATTCTTCATTGTCTCAAGTGGGGCATATTTTTGAAGTATATTTCTTTTTGGAAATTGTAAAGGTGGTGGCTTTTGGCATACCTTCTTGGAGGATTTGAACAGTCTCCTCTCTTCCTTTAAAATTGAGACTTGGCTCCAACATTTGGTATCCATTATTTTGCTAAAGTTATGTTGTCAAAATGATTTATCATTTTATACTTCGAGGAATGCTGACCTCCTAGTTCTTCTTTAAATTTCGTGTTTGCAAGACAACACCTAATTGAATCATTGTTGCTTCTCATCCAGACTAGCAGATAGAGTTTCAAGGTGATATTTTGAAGTGTTTTCCAGTTTTACAGTTGTTGTTTGCACACAACTGAAAGTCGATTTCATTCATGGCTGAGTGTATGATTTTAATTTGGTTCTGGGCAATTGAAATTATCATTCCTAAGGTCTAGGCGACCATCTCCACCAAGTTGCAGATTTTATTTTGAAGTGTTTATTTTTGTAATGAAAAATCACCCCTCTCAAGGGTCGTACCATTTCAGAAAGCATTGAGAATTGTGCCAATAAATATTGAAGGTGATTTGGAGCTATTTCTTTGTCTCAACCTGGGTGCCAAACTTCCAATTGATCTTTGCTTTTGATCCCATGCTTTTTGGAGGTATTTTGATTGAGTTGTGAGCAATTTATGAATTTCTGTAGTTGCTGATATACATTTCCAGAATTACAGTTCGCTAATCAGAATTAGAATCAATTGTTTTTTCCATCTTTCTTCTTCTTTTCTCGTTATATTCTGACAGGGAGATAATGTATAACATGGTGCTTGAATATTGGTGAAATTGACATTGAAATTTGCAGCCTTCTCTTTTGTACAAGCTGCTAACAGTAGTACTGTTTCAGTTTAGTTATTGTTGCTCTATTTAATTAATTTCACACTAAGCACCCCTGGATGGTTTACCACCAATGAGGACAATCTGTTTGTAACCTCTTTCATACCCACTTCAAGTGGAGAATTCCCATGTTTCAGTGGATGCCTGCCGCAGCAGAAGAAGAATTCCCATGTTTCAGTGGATGCCTGCCGCAGCAGAAGAAGAATTCCCACGTTTCAGTGGATGCCTGCCGCAGCAGAAGAAGTCTTTAATGTTGTAATCTTTTCCCCCCACTGTTTGGTGGTAGCATGGAAAGTTCATTGGCTGGTTATCCACCTTGTTGTTATTTCAATTTAGCAGTAGTACTCCACCATATGTTAGCACCTCACCTGCAAAGGGATCTTGAGTGCACATCCTTGGTGTCGAGTTTAATATTTCTCTTCCAGTATAATCTCATACTTGTTAATTCAGTAGATCCTAGAGATCCTCTGACCATATGCTCGCCCCTCCTCCTTAAGTGGTTTGAGGGCACATTCTTGGTTAGAGTTCTTTCATGTACATTTTGGTTATGCTAACCTTAATGGGTGATTGATTCTATTGTAAATGTTTGGTTTAAAAATCAAAAAAATTGAGAGAGAATATTTCAGTGACAATCACAAGATTTGGGATCTAGGTACAGTTTCCAAGGGTGAGATGTTGATTTAGAAGTGGAGTGAGTGGAGTGGTGGACAAAAATTCAGAGTTGGTACCACTATCCACTTTTCTATTAGCTTACATAGGACCTTTGATAATTGCATACAAATAGATTGGCCAATATCTCTATCCAAAAAGTGGAGTAATTCTCAATTCGTGTTGATTAGTAGAGGTAATTTGGTTATTGGAGGAGTAAATTTGTTCAATTCCACACTCACATTTCCAATGTTTTCAAGGGAAATTTCGTATGACAACTGTTGTCCTTGCATTTCCACATTGATTATAACATCATTTTATGGGCTTATTGGCAACACGTTGTGGGAGGATTTCCAAAGTTATAGCAGTTATTTCTAGCTCCCACCAATGTGACTGATGGTTATTGCAATTAGTTTGAGATGTTGATGTATATATCTACAAATGTTACTGTGATGATTGCAGTCGATTGGATGAGTTGGTATGCTTGACATGGGCCTATTGACACTTGGAGATTAAGTGTCAGTGAGGGATTATCAACCTATAATCAGGAAGGTATTTTTGGGATGAATAATTCCAGGGACGACATTGCTATTATCTTCCTTATCATCTTCCAATCAGGGACTGATTGGCATTACTTTTGAAACATCGTGAGGAGATATGCTAAGGGTTATTCTTGGGAATTAAGCAGATTATATTTCTTATTGCTCAAGATCGTGTCAGGAACTAGGGTTGCAGATGTGGGACTCACTAAGGGGCCTTGGAAGAGACATTTCATGATTTAGATTCCAACCCTCAGATATTTCAATATGGATTTTGTTGATGTTTACTTTTTGGGGTTGCTAGAGAGAGAAACACGGAATGGGAACGATGAATCAATGGTTTTTATCAGAGTAGCGCAACGACAGCATGGTGGATACTTCTAGAGATTGATTTGGGACCTTGGTATCACACTTGGGTTCAGTTTGTCTTGGCTAATTGTTATTGAGGCTTCTCTAGCATTGCTTGTCAAAGAGAAACAAACAACAAAAATGAGATAGAAAAACACCAACAAGAGAAAAAAGAGGGATCAAAAAAGAGATAAAAAAGACAAGATAGAAAATAAGTCTAAGAGAAGAGAGATAAAGGGAATGAAAGATAATTTTAATAAAGAGAAATAAAATTTAGAAGCAAACCCAAAAAGAAAATATAAGAAAAGTAAAAAAGAGAAAAATATATGTAAGAGAAAATAGTGAAAGAAAAAATAAAGATAGATAGATGAAGAAAGAGATAATGAAAGATATAGATGAAAAAAGTGATATATAAATAGAAAGAAAGAAAAATAATAGATAAACAAAGTATGAAAGTGAGGCAAGAATTTTTTTTTTGTTGTTTTGGATTATTCTTTGATTTTCTTAGTTCTATATGAACTCTTAAGTTTCGATGTTCTTTTTCTTAGGGATTGAGCATTCAGTCACTTGATAGTTGGCTTCAATTAACGTCCACATGGTCATGGCCTCTATAATGCACATAAAAGGATTTATTTTCCTCAATCTCCAACCTTTCAATCAAATCCTTAGCTGATATGGAAATGGTGATTAGGTTTAAGATTTTGTGGACCAAAGCCACATTTATGAAGGAATAAAACAAATAAATGAAAAAAAGAAAAGATATAAGATAGATGGAAAGAATAAAACAAATAGAATGAGTGAGCAAGAAAGAATGAGTGAGCAAGAAAGAAAGAGAAAAAAATTGAGAAAAAAATAAAAAAAGGGTGAACATATAGAAATGTGCAATGAAAATAGATAGACAAAGAGAAATAATTGAGAATGAGAAAAATAGATAACAAATAAAAGAATGGAGAGAAAATAAAGAAATAATTTTGATTGGTGAAGCCATGGTTTTTAAATTTCAATCCTATAACAAAGAATTCCTTGGTTTTACCTATTTTTGTTCATTTTTTTCCATCCCTCTTTAGTTTTGGGTTGATTCCATAGAAATTCTTCTAAAGCACCTTTAATCCAAAGGGCAGAGGAGAAGTATGCTATGTTACTTAATATGAATGGATTGTTGGTGTATTAATCAATAGGTACACTAAAATCACATTAAGACTTTTTTGTAAATTGGCCTCTAATTAATCAAAATCTTCCAATCCAAAACCCTTTCAAAAACGATAAAAAAGTATACACTTCTCTTCTTTTTTTGTTGACTCAGAGGTATCCCACACTCAACCCAACACCCACCCCGCCTTACCTTGGTCTTACATTCTGCCAAGTTGGGGTTAGGAAGGATGTCATGCTGGAGCAAGACTAGTCCCCTAGGCATGTATACAATAGCCTGCAAAAGGTCTTACATTCTGATGATAAAAAAATATGGACTTCTATTTTTTATCTTTTTTTGTTGACTCGGGGGTATCCCCACAACCCAGCCCAATGCCCAACCCACCCTACCTTGGTCTTACATTCTGCCAAGTTGGGGTTGGGAAGGGGTGTCATATTAGGGCAAGACTAATCCCCTAGGGATGTATACAATAGCTCGCAAAAAGGTATGGACTTATTTTTTTCTTTTTTTTGTTGATTTAGAGGTATCTCCACAACCCAGCCCAATGCCCAACCCGTCTTATCTTGGTTTTACATTATGCCAAGTTGGGGTCGAGAAGGGGTGTCATGTTAGGGCGAGACTAATCCCCTGGGGATGTATACAATAGCTCGCAAAGGGTCTTAAATTCTAACAATAAAAAGGTATGGACTTCTCTTTCTTCTTTTTTTTTTTGTTGACTCAAGGGTAGCCCCACGACCCAGCCCAACACCCACCCTGCCTTACCTTGGTCTTACATTCTGCCAAGTTGGGGTTGGGAAGAGGTGTCATGTTGGGGCGAGACTAGTCCCCCAAATATGTATACAACAGCCTGCAAGGGGTCTTACATTTTGATGATAAAAAGGTATGGACTTCTCTTTTCTCTTTTTCTTTTTGTTGACTCAAGGGTATCCCCACAACCTAGCCCAACGCCCAACCCGCCTTACCTTGGTCTTACATTCTGCCAAGTTGGGGTTGGGAAGGGGTGTCATGCTAGAGCGAGACTAATCCTCTGGGATGTATACAACAACCCACAAGGGATCTTACATTCTACTGATAAAAAGGTATAAATTTTTTTATTTTTTAAAACTTTGGGGTATCCCCACAACCCAGCCCAACACTCACCTTGCCTTACCTTGGTCTTACATTCTGCCAAATTCGGTTCGGGAAGGGTGTCACATTAGGACAAGACTAGTCCCTTAAGGATGTATACAACAGCCCACAAGGGATCTTACATTCTGACGATAAAAAGGAATGGACTATTGTTGACTTAGGGGTATCCCCGCAACCTAACCCAATGCCCAACCCACCTTACCTTGGTCTTACATTCTGCCAAGTTGGGGTCAGAAAAAGTTGTCATGCTAGGGCGAGACTAATCCCTTGGAGATGTATATAGTAGCCTACAAGGAGTCTTACATTCTGACGATAAAATGGTATGGATTTCTCTTTGTTCTTTATTTTTTGTCGACTCAAAGGGTATCCTTGCAACTCAGCCCAACATCCAACCCACCTTACCTTTGTCTTACATTCTGCCAATTGAGGTCGGGAAGAGGTGTCATGTTGGGGCGAGACTAGTCCCCTAAGGATGTATGCAATAGCCCACAAGCCATGTGCATTAGGTAAACCCAGACCTCAAAGTCAAACCCAAGACCATAGGGAGCATACCCACAATTTAAGAAACATACAATGTCAAATAAGAGAGAGAGAGAGAGAGAGAGAGAGAATCATGTAAAGATGAAGAATTACATAGTGAAGGTAATTAAAAAAAAAGTTGAAGAGAAATAAAAAGGTGGTAAAAGAAGAGAATTTAAAAAAAAAATAAAGAGAGAAAAATAAAAATAAAACGAGAAAAATATAGATTGAAAGAAAACATAAATAAAAGTAATAAGAAATAAAGTGAGATGTGCATTAGTAGGATAAGAGAACAAAAGTAGATATATATAGACAGAGAGAAACAAACAACAAAAAAACAGAAACGAACTTTTTATGTTGCTGGCACTTTTTGACTTCTTGAAAGCAATTTGAAAAGAAGGTTGGCCTATAGTAATTGGCACACATGATCTTAATGGCAGTCATTTTTGCCGAGAGATGACCACCCAATGCGTTTAAATGCATATCTTACAGGATCTTGCTCGCTTGGTGTTCATTGACACACCTGAGGAGGATCCCATTGAAGTTCCTTTTGAAAAGGACTCTTTGAAGTAGTGTATAACTAGCTTCTTGTAGCCTGTAGAACCTTCTTTTATGCATGAGAAAATCATCTGGGTACTAACCAGTTTCCATAAAACGGGTCCTGTTGGCAACCCAAGACCCATCAACTTCTTACTGACTCACCAAAATTGTATGTATCTTGCTCCTTTATTGGCACATTTGCGCATTGCACCAAATATTCACAAAGCCCCTTTCCTTGGATAACCTTGGTTGGTTTGACTTCAACATCGTATTCAAGGATCTTAGTGATCCAATTGGCCCTTTTATTTGTGATTTCTCCTTCCATGAAATACTCTCTAACACTGGGGTGTGTTGGTTATATCCTTATCTTACTTCTCGATACCAAGTTCCTGAACTTCTTGAGACCTTTGACAATGGTGAAGGATTGCCTCTCAACGAAGTTATATTCAGTTTCATATCCCCGTAGTGTTCTTGAGTAGAAAGAAATGGGGTGCTCACCTTTTCCTTCATCCTCTTTCTGAGTTAGCATGGTTGCCAAGCTATGTTCATTATCATAAACATACATGATAAAATCCTTAGAGAAATCGAAATTGACTAGCACGAGAGCAGTGGATATTGCATCTTTAAGCTTGTCAAAATGCTATACTCCTTCGGCAGACCATTTGAAAGTCTAATTTTTTCTTTAGCATTAGAGTGATGGGCCTCACTAACCCTGCAAAGTTAGATATAAACTTGTTGATGAAGTTAATCTTTCCTTGGAAAGATTGGACTCCCTTCTTGTTTACTCATAGAGGTAAACCTTTGATAGCCTGCACTCTCTCTGGATAAATGGAGATACCTTCTTTGGATACCACGTATCCCAATAGCTTGCCTTGAAGCACTCTAAAGATGCATTTCTTAGGGTTTACGGATATCCCAAACTCTTGACACTTTAGAAAAATCTTCTCCAAATGATTGACATGATCCTCTTTTTTCTTCAAGAATATGGTGTGGTCATCCAAGTAGATGAGGATGATTATATTTATCAGCCCTTGGAAGGCAATGTCCATGGATTGCTTGAAAGTAGCTCTTGCATTGGAGAGGCCGAAAGGCATTTTCCCATACAGGAAAGTTCCCCATTTCGTAGTGAAAGTGGTTTTATGTTCATCTTCTTCCTTCACCCATACCTAGTTGTAGCCCAAGAAACCATCGAGCAAAGAGAACATCTCTGAGCCCACAACTATTTGGAGGATTGTTTCATGGATGGAAGGGGGTAGTGATCCTTTAGGGATGCTTTGTTCAAGTCCCTTAAATCCACGCAGAGTCTGATTTCACCATTTTTCTTTTTTACAAGATCTAGATTAGACACCCATGTTGAATGCTTAATGGGATATATGATCCTTGAATTAATTAATTTCCTTAGCTCTTGAGCCATGAGAGACTCGGCTTTTGGATTCGCTGGTCTTCCTTTGGTGCACTAGTTTAGCTTGCTCAACCAAGTCTATGGTGTGTTGGATCACTCCGCAGTCATACCCTTTCAAGTCCTCATAGGTCTAGGCCACGAACCCTTCATAATAATTGTAGAAGGATATCAACCGATCCTTATCCTTTTGAGAAACTTCTTTCCCAACCTTCAA
The DNA here is from genome assembly GCA_007115665.2 of Sequoiadendron giganteum. Lineage (NCBI taxonomy): Eukaryota > Viridiplantae > Streptophyta > Pinopsida > Cupressales > Cupressaceae > Sequoiadendron > Sequoiadendron giganteum. The sequence goes on from CM021101.1 coordinate 201,992,325, forward strand.
TTTCCTTCCACCTCCTACATCAAGTTTGGATTAATCGCTTTTGTTTGCAACAAACTTACTTTTTTCCCTTATGGCATCATTAGAATCAAACAGATTCTCCAAGGTGATCAGTCCCTTTGGAAGTTTGTTGGTCTTGAGCTCTGTGATTTGATCTTTGTAAGCTTCTTCAATCTTTGGCTACAACTGCTTTGCAAACTCATATGACTATTGAAGGAACATGGCAATCTATTCATCACTTTCGAACACCTTCCAATTTTGATCATTTTCCAGGATAGCAGGTCTGATAATAACTTGCACCACATGTTCATTTGTTAGTAGATTGGTCACTGGGACGAACTATGAAGCAACCATTTCCATTTTGTCTGCTTCCACATTCTTTGAACTTGGGATGATTTGAATATTGGGCCTCAATCAGATACCACACCCTATTTTAGTAGGATCTCATGCAGACGTTCTTGGCGACTGCAATTCCTCTTGCTTGTTTCACTACTAGTTTGGAATCTCCAAACACTTTTAGCTACTTCACACCCATGCACTCCACAAGGCTGAGGCCGTGGACCAAGGCTTCGTATTTAGCATCATTGTTTGTGCAAACAAACTAGAAGCATAAAGCTTTGAGGGTTTCTTCCCCAATAGGATATACCAATCGTATACCGACCCCAAAGCCAATTTTGCATCTCACACCATCGAAGTGCAAAGTCCATAAACAAAAACTCTAATCTTCTTTCTTCATGACCTTAGGGATGACCGGGTCCTTATCATGAATTACATAAGTCTCGAGACTGGTGGCATGAAATTTCCCAAATGGGTCATTCTTGTTGAATTCATTGATGAGGACGACCTCTTCCGAGCTCCTATTGTCTATCACTCCTTCAACCATCTCTACGCCACGCAATGCATTTCTTTAATTGAGAAAGATGTATGCGTAGCCTCAAAATTCATCATGGCATCATTCGCAATATGTTCTGAGTGCAATGACTTAGAGAGAACCTTCATTTTTTAGCCATATTTGGTCCTTAAGATCAAGTGAGACCAATCCAAAGATATGTATCCGCCTATCGTGGCTGTGAAATCCCTTGAAAAACATAGTCTGAAGACTGGCAAGATGTTAATGACCACCACCTCTTGGGGCACTGTGATGCTAGGGCAAGAATAGCACATTAGGGGAAGAGCTTTGATGACCCCTACAGCCTAAACCTTCTTCCCATCTAACTGCATTACTCCTTTATCTAAGGGTTTGTACTAAAATTATAGTGCATCCACAATTTGTTTGGGCATCACTGTAGTGTTGGCGTCGAAATCAATCATGGAATTGTGCAAGAACTTATCTCTGATAATGAGAGTTAGATAAAATTGCTGGGATTTATTTTACTTCCCCTTGCTTTGGTATTGACGAACACACATGGAACATGAGGTTGCACATTTCCACTACTCTCTCTCTCTTTTGTTTGTGTTGGCTCTGCTTGAGGGTTACTTTGTGTAGGCTTCTCTTGGTCTTATAACGCCTCTTGTAGTAGAGATTTTTGCTTAGGGATTGACAAAATGTTCCAAAGGGAAACATTGGTTGGGGCCTTTTTCAGTTGTTCAACCACATTCAATGATCCTTGAGGTCAGACCTCAGGCTCTTTTGTTTTGTTTTGCACAATATTGCCCTGTTTATGATATATCGAGGGAGATGGTTGAGGACTTGGAATTTTCCCGAAGGTCACCTTAGGCCTTGCAAAAGCGTCTTGTGCTTCGGTTGGCTTCTTCTTAGAGCAGATGTAGTAGTCCAACTGCACCTATAGAGCTCTCATTGTGGGGGTCTCATTCGCAAACACTACATCTTCGCCTTCCAACCATGAGAAAAGCGCATGTTCTGAGGCTATCTCTTCTTCTTGTTCTAGGGACATACCCTACACTTGAGCCATCAGGATGACATTCTTGACATTAGGGGACTAGTATCCATAGGGGGTACATTTGGTGTGTTCCCTTGTCTCCTTTCCTCGGAAACTCTTTGTTGTAAATTACCCCTGGGACAATTTCAAGGTGTATATGCATCATTGCACGGAAAATGCCATGAATTTGAATCATCCGCCAAATTGTTTTGGCTAGCAACCAACTCCCTATGTGGATTTGGTGGGATTGTTTGCAGAGGGGTATCAATTAGGATAATTTGATTTGCAAGTTGTGCTTGGTGATTTGGTCTCTATCCTCCCTAATACTAGTTCTGCTGGTTTTGCTGATATGGCGGCCTCCCACCTTGGTAATTCTGAAAAGGGGGCTTCGAAGGCATAGCCTATAGCCTTTTGAGATTTAATATCTCATTATAATTTTTTTGCAAGATGTTCTTCATGTCATTCATCTCCACGGCTAGTGATGATGAAGTGGTCACGCTCATTTGAGGAGCTGGGTACACATACATGGGAGGAGCGGCTTGCAAGGTGCTAAGGACCTCTTCTTGTGGTAGCATTGATAATTTTGGGGACATAGGCATTGGTGGCCGTGGGGAAAGTTTCTTGGTAGCTATCGTGTTCTTTGCCCGAATAGCTAGTTCATATGCATCTGAGAGATTGGATCATTATAGCTATATCTGACTTGAAGGCTTTGAGATAAAAGACAATAGCCATTCCTACGAGCGGTTGAACCACAACTGGGATTCTTTGCCAGGTTTCATGGAACCTAGTATTAAAATCTATGATAGGCTCTTTTGAGGCTCTTTTGATAGTAATTAGTTGTTGAAGTAGAGATGACCAGTCTCCTTTCTCATTGAATTGGTCAAAGAATTTGTCTTCGAGCTGGTCCCAGGTGGCAATGGAGTTGGGCGGCAAGGACCTATACCAGTCAAGAGATCACCTTGTGAAGGAGGCAAGCAGCAACCTCAAAGCTATGTTTTGTTCTGTAACATGGTGTATCGTGCAAACATTCGCCACATACTGAAGATGCTCTATGGTGCCTTTAAAATCCTCCCCTATGAATTTGGGGAGTGCCTTTAAGGTGTTAGCAGGAATATGATCCCAAGTAGCTGGAGCTATTGGAGGGATAAGTGGGCTACCACTACTCCATGCAACAAATTTCTTGGTGATCTTGGAGCAACCATTTGTTGTGTTTGTTGAGTTGCACTTGACCCCTCAGCTCTTTGGTGAGTTACAACCACAAGTGGTAGTAGTAATAAACCTAGATTATGTGTTGCAAATGACCTCGTGACAAGCCTTTGGCTCATAAAATCTGACTTCTAATCAAGTTTGAATAGGTCCCACTAAGCGTGCCAAAAAAGGAACTGTTGATACTTAAAACTTTCATTCTAATCAAGCAACATCCTATCAGAAGTTTTTGGTAACACCAGTGAGATGTGAGATTCAGATGATAAGTGTAATTATGAGGTGCAATTAGTTGAATTGCCTATTGTGCCACCGAGGAGTTTTGTTGGTTTACTTCCTACAGTTGATTATCATGGATTGGATCATCATGGGTTGATGGTTGACCTTGTTGGGTTACCACAAGGAAGGGAGTTCTTTTGTGGCTTTCAGCTAGACAGGGTAGGTACTCATGTTGAATCTCCAAGTACCATCACACTCTTGGTTGGCCCAGACGGAAATCAGAGTAGCCTAGCATCAACAATGTGGAGTTACTCTTTGCGTTAGTATCTATGTTTGAGATCTTTTTTGTGGGCTATTGGTGACCAATGATGATGAAAGAAGCATACCATGGGATATCGTGGACCTAAAATGTAATAATGATGTTGTTATCTCCATACTCAATCATCATGTGAATACATTTGATCTCCTACAAGTGGACTGGAGAGAGATTCTGAGCAAAACATGGTATTCTACTGAGTTGATGGATTTTCGGGAGGCATTTCTAGCTAAGAGAATGGCTAGAAATTTTATTTTGACCAAGGATATTCAGTGTTGTAGCAACTATTATTCTTTACAGGTGATGTCTTTTGAGAAATAAGTTTTGAACAGTTGTAGATTGGAGCGATTTCAGTCCAATCAGCTCATTGTCAAGGTCGATGATTTGGGGTCCCCGATGGAGAGGATGACAGATTTGGTTAACCAATTTTGGTATTGGCTGGGTGTGCGGGAACCAAATAGTTGTTATTCCTTATCTTCGGCTTGCACTTATATGTGCGACAGCAGATTAGTTTTCAATGACAATCTTTATGTGGGAAAGCATGGTGTTGGAAATTTGATGGTTAATGCTAACCTTTTTGAGCTTACTCCTATGGTGCCTCAGGTCAAGTTTTTCATAGAGAAATTCCCTGAGGAGTTGACAAATTTTTTTGCAGTATTTGATTGCTCTTCTTATCGGTGGTTTTCAGGAAGTCTCTTGTTTGTATCCTCCAAGTCAATGCCTTGAGAGGATGGTACTATAGATCTCCTAGGTTGACTTGGGACCCTGGGATCATTCTTGGTTTCAGCCTTGCACAGTCTTTTTGAGTTTGAGGTTATGTTGGTATTGTTTGAGGACAAACAATCTTTGGGAAGGGCAGACTATAATATCCCCATTTTAGGGTTCTCTTGCTTTGCTATTGGAGATGGGTTTCTGGGTTTGTTTTTGCATGATTAGAAGGGTAATATGATGTTACCAATGAGCTTAGATGGTTTAGAGGAGTTATTTGATGCTTTGGGATCTTAATTCTAGCCTTTGGTTTGGGCTCTAAGATGCTTGGAGGGAGTTTCTATTTATAGAAACTCACTCGGTCAACTCCATTTATCATTATTCTTCATCAAGATCATTCCTATGCAATCAGTTTCTGATTCTGATGTATTCCGGAACTTTCATTAAAATGAGTATATTAATGGCTATATTTTAATTACTTTACTAAGGTTGCTAAATATTAATTAAAATATTCAAAAAGCACCTTAGTGTTATAGCTCATTGGAACCAAAATGAGATGTTTTAAATCATGGATATATTAAACGGGGACCTTGCATGTCGAAATATGATTATTTTAATAAAAAGGTCATTTTCAGAGCTAAAAAGGAGTTTAATTAAAAAGTGAATTTCATAATGGAAGCTTTTGGAGAGTTTGGGAAAAAAGTATAAAAGGAGGTTATGTGACCTCATTTGGATATGTTCAATTTATTCTATTTCCATTGTTGAAACCCTTATGGTTCTCGAGATTGAACCTGGTTCATCTCAGCCTTTGGGAGGACAGAAACCCTCTCGAAGATCGGTTTCGGTGGTGAAATGATTCCACCCTAGCTGGTTCATGCGGAAAATTATTCAGGTTTTTGAATTGTTCCAGTTGGGCAATTAAAGTAATTTTGTGAGTCTACTATGGAGACAAAATTGGTGATTGAATGATATTTATTTCTATTGCTGGAGTTTGGGGTTTTCGTCTAGATTTGAAGAGGAATGCACAGTGACTGGGGCACCACATTTGCATATTCTCAAGTATTGCATTGCTGATTGATATTACACTCAGCTCATGGTTTTGAATGGAAAGATATTGCTGCATATAACCAACTAGTGCGATTTCATTTGGGAGTTTTGTATCTCTTCATCTCTAGCGTTGAACTCAAGTCTATTCCTTAGTAGCTATTCTATTTACTTGGGTGAGGAAGTTATTAATCTCGAATCTGGACGTAGGAACTTCTGGTTAATATTAACACCTACAGGTAGTGCGTGAGATTGAAAGAAATTTATTTCTGAGATTAATACTTGGTGTTGTGATGGTGTGAGGTTAGGGTATGAGGTTGTTATACCACTCAAAGCATGGCATTTAAGTGGTTGTTTGTGAGGTGTGTAATACATATACTGGCCATAGAAATATACTGTGTACTCCTGGGATGAGTATGAACCTTCTTCTGAGTGGACATGGGCCAGTTTCAAAAGTTATCTTCCATCTGTATGTTGTTGTTAACATTCTACAGGCCTTTTGAGCATTTCTAGGCTTGGTTTCATTGCTACATTCATCTCGTTTACCTTCTATTGTCTCAGAACTGCATTTGGAGGTCTAAATGGATACTTTCCTTAATGATCTTATGCACATGAATGACTGATGTTAGCTCAGATTTATTACTGTAAATTTCAGACCTCTGTATTAGTGAATATTGGGATCTAATAGTGCTCAAAATTATTTAATGTAAGTTTGCAAACTACTTGCTGCTACTACTGAGTTTGTATAATGAACATATATGACCCTGTGCATAGTTTGCTCAATGGACAGTGTCTTTGATTGCTGCTCTATATATTTCTCTAAAGTATTGTAACACAGTCAAAGCAATGAAATGAGTATATGAGCTAGTTATTGAATCTGTTTGATATGTCATTCAAATCTGATTTACATCCATGCATTGAGGTTATTGATATGTTTGCAACTATTTTTATCATTGAAAGTGCACAGTTCAGTTTATGCATTGTCTTTATTTGACAAACATAATATGTCAAACTGAAATATCTGAGACTATTGAGCAAAATTCTAGTAAGGGTTTTTACAAATCACCATTTCAGTTTTATTACCACAGAAGAACAAGGCAAAAAACTACACAATAAGAAATGGAAGAAGGAAGTCCAAGGAGGAATAATTGACCTTTGGAGGACTTTTTGCACACTTTTGCCCAGCAGCAACAACAGGTGTTGCAAGCATTCCAACAACGGATAGTGGCAACAATTGGAGAGCTGAGGGTAGATCAGCATATCCCAAGAGCAAACAACAGTGCAAATAATAACATGGTAGAACAGCTACCAATATAGGGAGAGCCACTACTCTGATGATGGATAGGCCACTTTGACCTACATTTGTCCAAAGGAGAGAAGAACTAGCATCCAAGGAAAAGGAAGGAGACACCCACATAACCGATGATGTGATGGTTGTCTATGATGAGTACCAAACACTTCCAGTAGAGGTTAGGACTACACTCAACTTGAATTAATTCATGAACCAACAGAAGGATAAGAAAAAAGGCAAGCAAGAAAGTTGACCTCAAAGGCTACACAAGGAGTACAAAGAAGCATTGAGCAAGATTCCTCTCCCTAACTTCAATGGCAGCTGTAAGACAAGTGCTAGAGCGTGGGTACATAAGTTAGATACATTCTTGAGGCTTAAGCCCATACCGGAAGAGGATGCAATTTAATTTGCAACTATGCACCTAGAGGGAGTAGCTTATGATTGGTGGCATCATGGGCTTGTGACACAAAACCATGTGATGATCCATTCATATGAGGAGTTCACAAACAAACTCATTGCTCAATTTGACATGAAGGATATAGAAGTCTACTACAGGGACTTGGCACAGTTGAGATAGATAGGGCATGTGGACTCTTGTATCAATGAGTTCCAAAGGATTGCAGTGATGGTTTCAGATATGACAAAGATAAGGGTGACAATTTTATTTGTGGAAGGATTGAATGATAAGTTGAAAGGTTTGGTGAAGGATCATAGGCCTAATACACTTAATGATGCTATTCAGCTTGCACTTGACCTTGATACTACTCCTCTACCATTTCAGCCACCAAAGAAAGGTTTTAGAGAAGATAAACCATTCCAAAAAATTGATAACCAGCCTAAGTCCACACCTCCTAAGTTGGACTTTGATACAAGGAATGAGCTAAGGAGGAAGAAACTTTGCTTCACTTGCAAGGAACCATGGGAACAAGACATAGATGCCTTGGGAAAGGCAAAGTACACTACATTAAGGTCACTCCTGACCTTGAGCATGATGAAGTCCAAGGCACTACTTCAGAGAGTGATCTTGAGGAGCCACAGTTGGAGCTAGATGCTAAGGCACAAGGTCCTATTTCTTTTCTTTCAGGTGTCCATAAGTATCATCCCTTCTACTTGAGGGGAATTGTGAGCAAGCAACGAGTCTCATGTTTGGTGGACAGTGGTGCAACACATAACTTCATGATGAGGGTTTAGTAGCTAAGAGAGGATTGCAAGTAGAGGAGTTTCCTAAATTTAGCATCATGTTGGCAAATGGATTCAAGATGAGTTGCACTAGGAAGATACCCCAATCGGGCATTCAGTTGGATGACTATTCATTGGTTGATGAATTCTATGTAGTCAGCATTGGTGGGAGCGAGATTGTGTTGGGAATCTAATGGTTACAATCACTTGGTAGATATGTTCAAGACTTCCAAAGGATGGAGTTAGAGTTTACATCAAAGGGAAAACAAATAGTGTTGAAAGCCATCAATAATGGTCCACCAAAAGACATGACAGCCAAGAAGATGGAGGTCCGGGACAGCCTTGAAGCACTTACCATAACTAGAGAGGCATGTACCTCTTGGACTAGCACTTGATGATGGGCATTCAACAAAGGATGAAGATTTTCTTGAGCTCCTTGAAGACACTACAAAGAGGTATGATGAAAGTGCAGATTTTGTGTTTTGTAACAGCAGCCCTATTACCTCACATATTCATAAGATAGTAGCTACTTCACATGGGGAAAATGAGATGAAAGAGTCTCCCATTGTTGGAACTCATGAGTTGGGTGTTAGGCATGAGGAAGATGTTGAAAATTCAAGCCACAAGTCTGATTTTGTATATCATACCATGGAAGATGTCAAAAGAACTCTAGTCTTGTGTGATGGTTGGCTACAAAGAGCAAGGGATGCTAAGATGTTGGCTGCCCAAGAAAAACAACACTTGCAAGAGGTCAAGGAACGTTGTGACTAACTAGATCAAGCAAAGAGGCAAAGGGAGTTACACCTTAGATCTCTATTTCTTCCAAGGGAAGAATGCATGATGGTGGGGCAAGCAAAGGAGAAGTCCATTGAGGAGAGCAAGCAAGAAGGGGATGCAGATTCGAATGAGAACACTATGGAGAGGTATGCTAGATGTTCTGATTTTTTGATTTGGAACAGCAGTCTATGGGTTTTGCATAATCTTGAGTTGGCAGCTCCTACTCATGGGGATGATAATAAGAAGTCTTCTTCTATTGTTAGCACTCATTTGGGAGACAAACATGAAGTCTTATTTGTGTATCCAAGACACAAGAGTACCAAGTTAGTACAGCATGTCATGGTAGAGGCAAAGAATATTTCAAGCATGTGGCATATGAGGAATGAGCCTTGTATGGTGGCCAAGCAAATAGAGCAATCAAGTTTGAGGTATGATTCATAATTCTTTGTTTGTTCACATAGCTTGCTTTATGAGGATTTGGTGTCACCTCTTTTGGAGAGCCATTTGAAGGCTCAAATCATAGACTTGGATAGGCATTATGGAGCATATACTTTGTGGATCAGCCACTAGTGTTATGACTACATATGTGGATAGAGATATGAGTGATGCAGATTTGGTTTGGTCTTTGATCATTCATTGAGCACTTGAGGAGTTTTCTTGTGATGAGTCTCATCATGTTGATGACTCTTTTGTAGAGTATGTAGCTGCTCTATTTCAGAGATTTGTGATGCATAACACAAAGACACTTGCATTTGTTGAGCATTGTAACAACCCCCAAACCGGGTAAACAAAATTTTTCTACTTTTACAAATAAGATACAAGGAAAGATATTCATAATGACAAAGTAAATAAACTTTTCTTTTCATTCTAATACAACATTTCATCATAAAGAAATAATTGACACAGTACATCATTATTCTCTTTTCCAAGTAAATAACAGAGTATGCATTTCATAATTACTTTTCTTTCAAATAAATAACAAAGTAAGAATCTTACAAGTTTCAATCATAGCTCGGAAGTTTTTGAGCAAATAGGAATAAGACGGTCCAGGTTCTTCCCTTTCAAACCTTGGTTCATCAGAAGTCTACTATGGAGGAGAAACATCACTCAGGTGCTTTTTTGCCAACCATTGACTTATAATGCGGTCCCTTGCACGTTTACTGTTAAGTAAACGGCCCTCTCTTCTACGAAGAGATTGGTTGGGTAACCGATTCTTTATGACCAACTGAGCATAGTGTGAAATCCTACATAACTAAATCCTTGTGTCCTCACAATCTCAATCTAGTATGTATTTTGGACTACGGTGAACTAACAGTGTAATCGTCCCACAGTCTGTAATGAACCGGACCAATTTTTTTTTTTTTTTTTCACAATTGATTACAATGCAACACACACCCGTTAAGGTTAGCACAAACCAAAACGTTGCGGAAAGTAACTCTAACTAGAATGTACACCAGGATCCCGATGTGGGCAAGGTGTGAGCATTGGTCAGAGGATCTATGCAATGCAAACTGAAGGAACTCTAACCAATAATGGCGCCGAGTGATGGCGAGCATATGGTCAGAGGATCAATGCAATGCAAACTGAAGGAACTCTAACCAAGAATGGCGCCGAGTGATGGCGAGCATATGGTCAGAAGATCAATGCATGATGACAGAATGTAACACTAACCAAGAATGGCGCCGATGGATGGCGAGCATATAGTCAGAGGGTCCCTAAACTACTCAACTGAAAGCAAATAGGTGGCAAGCCAGCCTCTTCCACTTATTCAGTGGGGATTACATGTAAATTTCAAAATGAAGGGAATGAATTGCTGACAGTACTACTGTTCAGCTTACAGCAAATTAGAGAGCTTGCCAAATATCATAAGAATAAGAACTTCCAAAGCTATAACAAGATAAGATCCCTCTTCTACAATCACAAACTCTTTGAATATCAACCCCTCGCACAACTAATGAACTTCCTTAAATCTGGTATGACTGATTTGACAGATTTAATGTAGAACAGCAACATAATCACTCACGAAAATGCACATAACTCACTCTAAACACATCCTATTGACGAGAAATCAAATGCAGATTACTATACTGATATAGGCGCCCAAGATGCAATCCCTAAACCACCCAAAACAAGCCTTATTTATTTTTGCACAAACTTCAATGTACTTCAAGATGGTACGACCCAGCTGCAAGGGCGAATTTCCTCTATAAAATCAAAGAGACACAAATAAAATCTGGAAATTGGCAAGAATGGTCGCCCCTCATAAACAGATTGATAGATTCAATACCCATAATGATAGCATTTTTATTTCATGAGCTATGAGCAAATCTTACATTCCTCAATGACATTCAGCAACATCAAAATATGACAGAAAATGTAAACTAGAACTCCCAAAATGCAATGACTCAATTGGAAATGCAATTCAAACCTATTACAAGCTAACCTCTCAACTATTTGCTATCTTTCAAGCAAGAAGATGAGCCCATGCTAGGAGGAATGCTTTCCTCGAAGCGAGTGCCTGAAGACAATTCAGCAGCATAACGGTGTAGTAGACAAAAGATCCCAAATGAAGAGCTGAGGCCTGATTAAATAGACAAGAGAGAAACATCTAGAAGCTTCCAGAAGGCGCCCAAACCCTAATTTCAAATTCACCTTTTCCCTCCAAAGAATGGCGTCCTTTTTCACCAATGAAATATTTCACTTTTTTTTTTTTTTAAAATAAAATCAATTCTCTCAAATAGGCGTCCCTTTCTTCATCTCAATATTTGACATTTAAAAGATATAACTTATCTCTCCATGACGCCTAGACCCTCAAAGTTCCCCCTTTTTTTAAAAACAACTTAAAGTTGTACTGCTAGGCAAGGGGTATAATATTAAAATATAATATTATAATGAAAATACTTATCTCTCCAAGAAATATGCGCCCAAAGCCAAGAATTGAAGTGCCAGCTGAACCAACTGAAGAAGAGGACCAACTGAACTGAACCCAAACTGTCCACTGCCAAAAATAGAATTTACTAAAAATAGTAAATTCGCGAAGTTGCCCGGAATGCCAAATTGAACACATCATTGCGAAGCTCTCTGAAAACCCAAAAAGAATCCGCAAACAGAATCCCGAACCTCAAGCAACAACCTCCTCAAAACCAGGAAACCCTAATTTCACCATCCGCGTAGCCTACGGGTCTCCGAAATAGGCCAACGGTCAACTGAAACGGTCACAGCTGAGAAGGGGACATTACACAGTCTAAGTGGACGTAGGTGTACTACACTACTTTGGCCAAAGTGTTTCGGCAATATTTAAACTGACGGTCATCTATCACATGCACTAAGTCAGGTTTAGTTTGACTTAAGGCTATCTTATCCTACGCATAGGCTAAGTCCTTTTTGTGGGTAGTCAATCACCCTAGACTTCCTACATCATTTACTTAATCAAGAATTGGAATACAGTGAACAAGGGTCCCTCGGGTAACTCCTTACATGGAATTCTTTATCCATGGAGAACATAGCTTTTCCTAGTTAACCTACTAACTTTAAAGCTTTAGACTACCTTGGTACTGGTTCCATCCTCGACCTAGTATTTAATAACTAGTTCCTCTTTTCCTTTATATAAGGAATTCAAGCAGTATTCAAGTAAATTCAATTCAAACATTCCCTTTATAACATGGACTAGAGCCTCTATTCTTTCATAACAAGCTATAAACAGGTTTTTCCTTTATAAATAAGTTTCCCTTTTATAAACAAGCTACTCCCAAGAAATCAAACCATTCTTATGAAATCAAGCTATTCCATTATAAATAAGCTTTCTCTATGAAATTAAGTATTTCCTTAATAACAAGCTATCCGTTCATAAACAAGCTTTCCCTATGAATTTAAGTTATTCTTATGAAATCAAGCTATTCCATTTCAACATAATTTCTTCTAATACTTTCCTATTCTACTTCATATCACAAAGCAAAGCAATGCAAAATTTAAACAAGCAGATCAATTAAAATAACAAAAGTAATCAAAGACAATTCCCATGCCTGTTTCTTTGCTGCAAATGAATTCCGTCTGCAGCTTCTTCTCTTCCTTCTCTTTCTGATTTCTAGTACCACTCTCTCAATTCTGGATTCTATAGAGGTTTTGTATTTATGCTTGCAGCATATAAGAACTACAGTTTCTCAGAAATGGCGATGGAATATGTAAATTGGTAATCAAACAAATGTGACTACAGCAATGATAAAAATATAGCTCTCCAAAAAGGAATTCGGATTTAAGCAAAGGCAGATAAGAAATTCGTGTAAAAGGCAATGAGAGAAACTTCTATATATAGGTTTCGAATTCTCATGTCTGCTACATTTTTGGCATGAGAATTCGACACCTTTCTCATTGAAAATGTCAAATAATGCAGTGGCAGTAATCTAGCAAGATACCTAACAAAAAGAGAGATGATTCGACCTTATTCAAGAAGAATTTTTCCACTCACACATGGTAAAACGTGAATGACAGACACCTACAGGTGTATTCATCAAAGGCACCCAAAAATGGTGGATTTTATCACTGGTAAGAAAACGTCAATGGAGAAATGCACCCATCTGGCTTTCATTCCACCCTACTCACGCATTTCCAGAATGGAGTGACAGCAGGCTGCGACCTAGTCTCTTGGCGTGGGTTCAAAAGCCATGGGTTTTCCGTTTTTTCATGATTCCGAACATTCATTCTAAAACATTTACAGTTTGCGTATTTTCCATGGTTCGCGATTTTAAGCAAAACCCAAGGTTTATAAAATGTATTCGTTAAACCTTATAAAAGATTTCCAATGTTTAAACATTTTAAATCCTCATGGCATATTCAAACGAATTTTCCCAAAAGACTATAGAAGTCGAATTTATTTTCTTTCTCATGGTAAATACATATTATTTGCCAAATGACTATACAAGTCAAAATTTAATTATTTTCCAAGGTAATATTTATTTAAAATATAAATAAGATGTTATATTTATATTTTGCATTATATTAGATATATCTTATTATAGTTTTATTTACCATATTAAATATATATATATCTATATTTAAATGTTTTAATATTTAAATATTACTATAGATATATCTATATATTTACTCCTGGTAAAACTATAATAACGTATATATTAAATATAATATTTAATATATATATAAACACATTCATATATTTATATTTTAATATATCTAAATGTAAATATATCTATACATATTTGTATTTTGTTGTACCCAAACCGAATTTTTTGCTTCATTAAGGCATTTTGCTTAAAATGGTCTAAACCTTGTAAAAGTGGGGTCAAAACTCAGTTTTTGGGCAAATAAAGTATGGGCTTTTAGTCAGTGTGATGCCAGGAAGATACTGGCAAAATTTGAAAATTTTGAAAATTAGGGTTTCTAAAATCTATTTTTAGCCCGAAACCCTAAAAAATAGGAACTTGTTAGAATTGGATGAAATTAATTTTGATTGGCTTATTTCACATCACAATCACATTGGTGAAGTCGGTTTCAGTTAAAAGTCAGTTTAAGGCTGGTGGGTAGTTTTCACTTTTTCAGGAGAAAAGTTAGGATCTTCGGGGTCATCAATGGCAGTTGGCCAGTACCAGGTGTCAATATCTAAGCCTGAAACTCAAAGAGGAACGCTCTACGATAAAAGATGTTGGAAGTAATGCTTTTTGATGGAGGGGATTTTCAGATTGGCAAAAAGTGCTAAAATATTCTAAGTCTGGGAACTTTTCACTATGTAACGTAGTAGAAACTTGCGCAATCAATGTGCAAATCAACTTTATAGTGTCCGTACATGTGAAAATGATGAAGTATAGTCATCCACACACCTCAGCAGTCACAACGCTTCGACATGGTCAACCGCAGGGATGGATACAGCGTTTGCAAAGCATAAAATGGTGAAAATCAATGAGTTCAAAGCAAATCCGCTCCCCTGTAGCCTAGGGGCGCCCTTCCATTTGAAGGTCAAGATTTGAGTGTTTTGGATAAAGGATACATTCATTATGTTCAGTTTTCAGTCAACTTTCCGATTAGCCATGAAGCAAGATTATCCGAGTTACAGAACTCCGGCAAACGAAGAGAGAAGCAGAGGTTGCGAAGAGTGTTTTCCTCATGGAGGCAGTCTAGAGATGCAAATCCGCTCCCTTCTAGCCCAAGGGCGATTTTCTTTTTGAAGGCCCAGATCTAGATGCATATGTGTTTTGATGGTTTCAGTCTTTGTAGAATTAGTTTGCCTTTTCAACGAGCTATCAATCGGAAGCGTATCCAGTACAGAAATCCGGTTATCAGTGGTAGAAGTGGAAATTGCAAGCAAGATACATGTCAGAAGAAATGAATTCAAAGCAAATCCGCTCCCCTGTAGCCCAGGGGCGATCCTGAATAAGACCTGTTTGATGGATGAATTTGCAATTGAGGTCTTCCTGAGATCTCTTCCAGCTCAGTTCAGTTTTGCAGTGTATCCGTTCACAAGACGATCCGATATTCTGAGTAACTGTGACAGAGGTCCTACCGAGCACGTAAAACAGAGGATGGTGAAGCATAGCTACACAAAGCTGCACAGCTGTAGGCTAGGGGCGATTCTCCTTTAGGCCTGCCAGACGGGGTTATTTGCAATTACAGTCTTCACAAGACTTGTGTGCAATTACTCAAGCTATCCAACGAGTCTAGCCGACAGCCTCCAGGATTTGGCGAATGCTCGTACGTGCGAGGTCAAGATGATAATGCTGCAAAGAAGAGTTGATTGAAGGCAGTTCAAAAAATGACTAAGTGTAAGAATATTATTTTCTTTGAAAAAGGCGATTTTCTTTTAGAGGCCTTAAAAGCAATTTTCTGGCTTCGTCGTCTCCAAGAACATCCCTTGCAAGTTGACAAACTGTACAGCAAGACAGACGGCACGTGTATCGAAACATTCCAGTTCCCGGTATCAAGGGTCAAAGTATGGTGTTCAGTTGAAAATCACACTTTTGTCAAAATGGTGTTTGAGCTATCACAGAATAGGGGCGCTCATGCTTTTGGGGTTCCTAATACAATTTTCAAATCCCTCATATACAGTCATTGGATGCTTAATACTTCTAGTCATGCAATGAATCCATTATTCAGTCAGTGGAGTTCATTATTCATTGTCAGCGGTAGTTTGAAGCATCAGAAGGCAAAACTAAGAAATGGTTAAGTTTAGAGGCAAAACATCAATTTAATCAGAGGTGCCTAATTTTCTAAGGTATCAGATGATGATTTTAGCAGTTGTTGCTCCCAGCAGACATTTCATCCTTGTCATGTAAGCTTCGCGGTGGATATCTCAACACGGTCGCAGGATCATTCAATCATCCGGAAATCAGAGTTGAACAGGGTCAGTTGTAACTTTGCAGTCAGCTATAAAATAGGAGATTCTCAAAAATCACATAACTCTTGCAAATGGAAGCCTAAAGGATCAAAATTTGACTTTTTGGAATCAGGGAAGTGTGTTGAACACAGCAAGATGCTATTTTTGGCAAAAATAGAAAAAAAATATTTTTGCATGCAAAGCATTGAAAAGTGACGAATTTCTTCAAAGACAGATATTGGCGCCATTTTTAGTTCTTTGCATGCTTTGAAATTAAAATATTATTTTTAGTCTAAAGACTCAGAGACAGCAGCAGTTCAACTGGTAAAGGGCCAATCGGATTCCTTCTTCACAGTTAGGGTTTGAGCTTGCAGTCTTGCTTTTGTAGTACGATTTTGCTCTAGTTATGCAAGCATGGCATTCATCATTTCATTCATCCAGCTTGAGCAGAGGTGAATTCTTTCCAGAGTTGGGCGAATTTCTTCAGCGGTCAGTTGTGAAGGCATAAAAAATATTCTTTTGCAGGTACAAGTCAAGATTCATCAGCAGAATTCAAGGCAGAGTGGCGATTTTGACAGAAGAAGATAATAAATAAATAAAAATTAAAAAACATCTTTCTTCTTCTCTAGATTTCTTCCATCTTCTCGTCTTAAAATTTTCTCACATGTTTGAAGAATTGGCGTTTTTGGCAAAACAAATCATCTGGGTTGATTCAGAATTGCTTTCTCAGCAAAACCCATGTGCTAGAATTTTCAAGAAAAATTTGTTCCAGAGCATCAGTTCTTGAGGCTTTGATTTTCTGAAGTGAAATTCCTTTGCATGGTGGAGTAGAAGTCGATATTTTTCGAATCTAACGTTGTGGGTTGTCTTAGAAATATCTTCTGGACAAAACCCATATCTCAGATTTTCTCGGGAAAAAATGTCCTCACAGCCCCTCAGATCTCAACTGAAAACCTTTTGCATGCGGGCCTAAATCACATTTTTTCACAATTCTGACATTGTGGGTCATCTTAGAATTTGATTCTACATAAAACCCACGTCTCAGAATTTTCTGTGAAAATTGCCCTCCGACAAGCTATTTTTAGCCTCATTAGGAGAGATTTTTGGTTTTTTGGAGAAGTTGTCAGAATATAGCCATGTTCACAGTCAACAGGCGAGTTTTTCAGGATGTAGTTCACGCAGAACGAATTCAAGACCAAGTCAGTCTTAATTCATGATTTCATCAGAAAAGCTGACATTGATTTGTATCAAGCGCATCGGAAAGGTTGACAAGAGTAGTCACTCAAGTTCACATGGTTTCATGTCTCGTATAGCTGATTGTCTTCCAAGGCCAGTTTAGAGGGTTGATACCGTTGGGTTTCTGTGTATGCAGCATGTTCATTTGTATTTCTCACAACCAAAGAGTTCGCAGTTTCATCATGCAACACTCTTCCATAAAGAAAAGCATGAAAAATGTGAGAAGCATCAAGCTGCAGAGGAAACAGTGGCCATCACTTCAGTTACAAAGCCGCCATAGTTACCAGCCAGTGAAGGGCCAGTTTAAGTATACAAAGATTTTCAGTTTTGCTTGAGTTGCTAAGAAGCAGTGAATTGACAGTTGAGACATGTGACGACCTCTAGATGGTGATGCAGTCACTAACCTCGTGGGGGGTTACTTGCTCGAGATCAGGGTCAGTGAACTTCAGTTAAAGGTGTCCCACCTTTTCCAAGATAGACATTAGACACAGGAGTTAAACTTGAGGCTTCTTTCCGAGTTAACTGGTTGTTACACATTGCATGCCATGTCTTTCTTGAAAATATCTACATATACTTGGAGATTAGATTAGATTTTTCAGTTGACTGATGATAGCATTCCAGTTGACTTGCTTTCAATAAGGACATGCATGTTGCACCTTGTCCATTTAGATTAGATGTTTCAGTTAACTGATGATAGTTTCCCAGTTAACTGTATAGTTTCATTCAATTAGGGTTTAGGCTAAGTTACCGGGTTCGACCCTGGGGGGCCCGGGTTCGATCCGGGTTCGAAATTCGGGTCCGGTTCGCCCTAATTCGCCCAGGGTCCGGAAAAATGCACTGTGGGTTCGAACCGGGTTCGGAACCCGGACTGTGGGTCCGACCAGGGTTCGAATTTTTCGAACCCGGTTCGAAACCCGGGTAGAATTTCGCGCCCAGGCGGACTTCAAAGCACGAAT
Organism: Sequoiadendron giganteum; assembly: GCA_007115665.2. Taxonomy (NCBI): domain Eukaryota; kingdom Viridiplantae; phylum Streptophyta; class Pinopsida; order Cupressales; family Cupressaceae; genus Sequoiadendron; species Sequoiadendron giganteum. The sequence continues at coordinate 202,010,452 of CM021101.1, forward strand.
TTGACTTTTTTTTATAATTTTTTAAGTCTTTGTTGACTTTTAAATATTTTTTTATTCTTTCCAACCCTAATATGTGCCTCTAAAACATGAAATAGGTAAAGTGATAGTCATTTACCAATTTGTGAATGAAAAAAAAGGATTTTTTGCCTCCATTGCTGAACTTTCTCTTTTGCTTGCACAAGCTTGAATAGACTTGAAGGTTGATTGTAGATTGTTCGAAGTTGGTTGTGCTACTATTCCTAAGCACTTGCAAGTGCCTATTTGTTGCCAAGAAGATCATTGAGCAAGATTTCTTCAAAAGAGGTAGATTTTTTGAAGTTTTTTGATTATTTTTTTTACATTTTTTTTAAACAAATGGACTTCAACTCTTTTGTTTTGTTTTTTAGTTTTAGTTTTGTTTTACTTTTCATTCCTCTAAATGTCTATAACACATGTTCAATTTTTTCATTTTTTGAAATTAATTAAGCCTGTTAGTTTCAAATTCAATCAATCAATACCAAAATTTCAATATGTTGTGCCTTAGGTATTCCATATTACAATGGCAACCGGTACCTCCTCAGGCTCAAGCCAATCTCGTTTCAAAACAAACCCAAACTCTCCCCTTTGGAAATATGTAGAAATGGTTCAACAACTTCCAGGTGGTGGAGGATATGTTTGGATTTGTAGTCATTGCCATGTTCAGTATTCAAGCTCATACAGTCGAGTGAAAGGGCACTTGTGTGGGATCTCTGAAACAGGCATAAAAAATTGTCCAGGTGAAGATGAGAAAGGCATTCCAGATAATATAGTGTTGAAATATATTGCTGAGCAAGAAAAGGCAGACCAAAGAGCAGCCAGTGGTAAAACAAGCCATCCTTTGAAGAAAGGATCTCGTTTCATGAAACCCCCTACACCGCCTTCTTATTTTCCACCTACAGGAAGCCATCCATTTATGGACATCCCTCAAGAGCAAACCACGCCCTCTTCAAATAAAAGATCTAAGGGACCGTTGGAAGCTTCATTTCAGAATGAGGCAAGAGAGATTGCTGATCAAGACATAGCAAGATGTGTCTATGCCAATGGATTGGCATTCAATGTTGTTCGTTCACCATATTGGCAAAAAATGGTGAAATCTATTAATGAGGCTCCAAAGGGGTATAAGGGCCCAGGTTTTGAGAAGGTTCGTTGCACCTTATTGGAGAAAGAGGTGAAACATGTAGCAGACTCTTTGAAGCCCATAAGGGATTCGTGGATCGAAACAGGGGTGACCATCGTTTCTGATGGATGGAAAGATGCAAAAAATCGCCCATTGATCAATGTTATTGCTGTGTCCCCTAAAGGGGCAATGTTTTTGAGAGCAGTGGATTGTGAAGGACAGGTGAAGGATGGTCCATTTATTGCTAACATCATTTGCCAAGCTATTGAAGAAGTGGGCCATAAAAATGTTGTGCAAGTTGTAACTGATAATGCCAAAAATTGTAGGGCTGCTGGGTTATTGGTTGAGGAGAAGTATCCACACATTTTTTGGACACCTTGTGCTGTCCACTCCCTTAATCTAATGCTACAAAAAATTGGATCCAAAATTGAATGGATCAAACAGGTGTATGCTGAGGGCGAAGACATTCAAATGTTTGTCACCAACCACCATATGACACAAGGAATATTTAGACAATTCTCAAAATTGGAGTTGTTGAAGGTAAGTTAATTCTCAATATTTTTAATTTTTTTAATTTTTTGTTAATTTTAAATTTTGATTTTGTAAATTTAAATTATATTTTAGTTTTAATTTTGATTTTCAAACAGGTTGCCGAGACTCGTTTTGCCTCCAACACAATTGTGTTGAGACGCCTTATAAAGGTTCGTGAGGCACTCTCTGCAATGGTAATCAGCCCTAATTGGGCCATATGGAGGCAATCTACCAGTGAAAGGGCAAATAGGATCAAGCAAAGGATCCTAGATGATAGTTGGTGGGACCTTGTTGAGTATCTCGTCAGTTTCACTGAGCCCATATTGAGCATGATCCGTTACACTGACATGGATAGACCTTGTTTGGGTGAAGTATATGATGGTATCGACTCAATGATTGAGAAGATGAAAATCATCATCAATGCAAAAGAGGAAGATCCCGAAGAAAAGTTCTTCAAAGAGCTACAAGAAATCATTGTTGATAGATGGAACAAAATGACCACTCCGTTGCATCTTCTTGCTTTTGCATTGAGTCCCAAATATTATAGTCCAAAGATACTTTCTACTTCAACAAGAGTTGCTCCATATAGGGATGTTGAAGTGGGTCAAGGGTACAAGGCAGCAATTCGTAGACTCTTCACTGATCGTGACCAACGTGATCGAGTGAGGGCTGAGTTCATGGCTTTTGCATGCTCTGGTACTGTTGATCATAATCTTGATGCTGTTCGAGACAAGGTTAGGGTGGATGCTCATAGTTGGTGGTACTTCCATGGGCAAGAATACAGGCACCTCCAACCTATTGCAATAAAAATTTTATCCCAAGTAAGTTTTATATTTTGTAATTTTAATTTTAATTTTAAATTTATATTTATATTAAATTATTAATTAATATTTTTGTTTAGTTAAATCAACTTAAATTTTGTAACTCCTAACTATTTAATTTGGTCTTAATAGGTTGCTAGTTCATCTTCTTCTGAGAGGAATTGGAGCACATACTCCTTCATCCACTCAATAAAACGCAATAGGCTACATTCGAAAAAGGCAGAGGACTTGGTGTATGTGCATTCAAACTTGCGCCTCCTTACACACAAGCAAGTTTCCTACAAAGAAGGAGACACAAGGAGGTGGGATATTGAGCCAGAGCAGCTTGACTTGGATGCTTCCACAAGTCACTTAGCTGCACTTGATATTGATGATGACTATGAGCCTGAAGCAACCGCTGAGCATGAGAGTGGTAGTGTTAGTGCTAGTGGCAGTGCTTGTGCGAGTGCAACTAATGCTATTTGTGGTTCTACACATAATGTAGCATCTAATGATGATGATGATGCTGCTTTTTTTGATGACCCATATGACTCAGATTGATCAATGATCAATAATTATTAATTATTAATGGCTGATTGTAAACACTTTACATTTTTATGTTTGAACTTTGATGATTTGAGTATAAAATGGTGGTGTATTTTTCATTTTTGCTATGTTATTTAACTATTAATATGGTGGTGTATTCTGAACTTAATTACTGCTGCAAATCTGTATATATTTCTGATTTTTATATGTTTTTGTATTACCGAACCCAAAACGAACCCAAATCGAACCCAAATCAAAAAAAAAAAAATCCCGAACCGGCGAACCGGGTTCTCGAACCCGAACCCGAACTCAAAACCGAACCGGTAACTTAGGGTTTAGGAATAAGATCTTGCATGCATTGCAAGACTTTAGTTGACTCAAGGTGATTTTAGGGTTGCCTACACCTTGAAGTCTATAAATAAGAGCTTCAAGCTCATTTGTAATTTAACTTTTGCTTGATAGCATACATGCTGCGCCTACCTTGCCTGTAGTATTGCTATTATTGTATCTGTTCAAAGAGTAATTGCTGTTATAATAAATTGCTGCGCCTACCTTGCCTTCATGTTATTGTCATGGTGTTTATTCGACCTTAGTTAAATGGGGTTGCTGGTTTGATCGTTATTGCATGCGTGTTGCGTCTATACAATCTACTGTCCCAGTTGCTTACCTTTTGTTTTGTTGATTATAAGCCTATTCAGAAGAGCAAATAGTTGCGCCTACCTTGCCTTCATGTTGCGAAACTGTACTCAAAGCTTATCGTATGATGTGTGTTATAGTAGACTCATTCAGCCAAGCAAATAGTTGCGCCTACCTTGCCTTCATGTTGTGAAGCTGTACCAGGTTTACCGTTCATTTGTTTGTTTTAATAAACTTCTTCCCGGATTAGCAAATAGTTGCGCCTACCTTGCCTTCATGTTGTGAGCCCGCACCTGGAGTTTATCGTACAATACATTCCTGCTCCATTTCCTCATGCTCTGTTTCTTGAGGAAATTGGATAGATATTAAAGAAGTTAGCTTAGTTGTAGTTACATGATCTGCGAAACCAGAAAATACTTAGCTGCAACGTTCTAGGTTTTCTTAACCTTGTGCCTCTACCAGCTGAGAACAAAAAGATAGGACATTAGTTTAGTTTTCTATTTCATGCATTCCAGCACAACGAGGGAGCTTCCCCTCCTAATTTGAAGAGCACTCATTACGTAGTGTGCATAGCTGTCCGTACAAACTCACACTCCAGAGGTGTTAGTTCTTATGCCAACATATTTAATCATCCAAATATGTGTATTATGGGCCAGTCGGCATACCCTTAATACACCTGTTTGTGCAAACATGTATATATACGTTTAACTGTAAATTTAAGGCATCAATATAACGTTATCATAACATTATAGATATTGTGCATATGTTTATAGGTGTGTCAGCCATGTGTATGCATCTGTATGTATGCCATGTCGACACATGTGTATTGGCATAACAATTGCCCATCATACATCTGTATCAACATGTCATACCTATTGCTACACACATATGAGTGGTACATGTATATGCATATACATCCTGTCTATACCACACTTATCAGTTCACATTTCACATTCAAGGCTCACAGAACAGTAAGTCAGACAACAAGTAGCACCACTCATAAAGCATAAAGAAGTAATCCAAAACTCCTAAGCCTAAGGATGACTTATCAAGATAACTCAATCTAACCCAGTTCCCAAAAACTCTCAGTGAAGTGTGTGTATGCTCAATTGATCAACTTTACCGGTTATCCGACCAAGCCCCTCTCCCGAGTGATGTCTCCCCTCTGCCTGGAGGATTAGTTCCTGTTCCTACATCCATTGGTACAAAATCACGGCAGTTACTTGCTCATAACATTTGCAGTATATATATAAATCAATTATAACAACAAGACTAATTACTCTCTTTTATGCATTGCTTTATCCAAGAATAACATCAATCATGAACACAGAATGAGCCAATCATAACATGTAAAAAGATTCTCAAATTGATAACAAGGTTCAACACATTTTATTCATTCAAATCCTTCCTTACAATCAGAGTGCTCTAAACATTACTAAAATAGTAACTATACAATTTCTAGGTGTAACAAGCATACTTTGGAGGTGAAGCTGAACTATGACACAAGGTATGGAGGTATTGCTATAATGTTTGGTTTTGAGTTACTAATGCTTGTGTTCCAGTTGGACTATGTCATAGGGATTGGAAGAAAGCATAAATATCTTGGCATTCCTACCCAAGTTCATGAGGATCTACTCCATACTTTGCTAGGAGATGGTTGTTCTACTTTATTGCATATGGAAATCCTACAAGATAATTGAAGGAGAACGACTGTTTAGGTGTTTTGGAGAAGTTTGGATCATCTCTTCATCATTGGAGGATGGTGTATGGATGATACTCTATCATCATATGACATTGGCGATGATATTTGCACTCACTTGGGTCTGATTTTCAATTGGTAGGTTGTTCTTCTGATCTACATCAGCAACTAGGAGTGATTATATATTTCCTTGCACTTGTGAGGGGTGCTCTACACATCCACCAGAGATCTACAGGGGCAGGAGAGTATTTTGATGTTGCTAGCACTTTGAGATGCTTCTATCTCTTCATGATTATCGGATGTGATGGTATCAAGATTTGAGATCCAGGTGGTGGTATGCTTATCATTGCATGAGGAAAAGCAATCTTGGGAAGTGTTGTGACCTTTTCACACATCATCCCATTCCAGATGGGGACCACCTAATTTTTGCTCCTTTCTGGTCTTTTGGCTTTTGTTTCGCGTCTCTCTCTCTCTCTGATCTTTCTGTCCTTTCGGGGATGCCTCTAGGTTTGACCTAAGTTGGAAATTTTGGCTAAGTCTGCAAAATTAGGGTTTTTATTCTTCAAGCTTGTTTGAGGTCAAATTGAGTTGTCAAATTGAGATCCAAGAATGGTACTACAATCATGATGCTTTAGGCAGAGTCCCACTAAATTTTCATTGAATTCGGACAACTTACTATTTTTAGTAAGTGCTCAATCTAGGTCTTTTCCTCAAAATTCTAGAATTCTGACTACTTCAACACATTCAGGACACTTCAAGGTCCTGTTGGTGCGTGTTTTGAGTACGCCACCGAACACAGAATAAAAAATGCCCAAAGGACACTCTTATCCTCTCTTGAAAAGTGCTTGCAAAAATCCAGTAGGCAATACAATAACTCCAAGGTTTCTTTGGTCAGGTCTTGACATGTGGATAAGGCCAGTGGGCGTTGTGATTGCTGGTAATCACAAGGGGACTTACATGAAATTCTCTTTTGCGGGTTGAAAACTTAGACGGTTTTATCCTTGAAGGCTCTTTTGGTGGGTATCTTCAGATTTTCCAAAAAAATAAAAAAAGGATAAGGGTTTAGAGATCTAAACTACGCCTAAGAATTCCAGAGACAGCAGTGAGTAGACAAAATGGGTAACCACACTTCGTTTCGCCACCTTTGGACAACTACGCGAAGCAGGTGCAATCTTCAACGGAAGTGATAAGAATTTTCATATTTGAATCGGTAATTGAAACAAACAGAAGTTAAGCATCCACGATTTAATGGCTCAGACTAACTTTACACGTCAAATGCAAATCATCCACTTGACAAAAGTATGAGCAAAATTTTATCCGCCACTGCGATCAAATCTATCATTCATCTAACCAACATGTAATGAAATGCTATTCTAATTCTACTCTAAGTGTTGAAGGAGAAATATTCAACCTTGCATACTACTTGAAAATAAAAGTTGTTCTTAGCAAATCATGCACAAGAGCTTTTATAAACGGAAATAGTTTCGTCGCAACAATCTTTTATTACTCACTTCACACATTACAAATGAGGGCCAATGAGTTTATATAGAGTTTCATAAATGGAATAAATGGCTCAGATTAAAAATGAGCCGACGGTCAAGATTTAACAAACGAAACCCTAATTAGGGTTTCCCAAAATAACTTCAGTTAACTGGCAATGAACAGCAATGAGTTGGCAATAGGAGCTATTTTCAAGGGACTGTATCCCGATCCTCTCGAGCTGCCGTGTATTCGCCGAATCTGGACACGATCGAGGCAACCTCGTCCATGGTAACCTGTGGAAGCATGCCGATTCTGAATTCAAGCCCATCCATGCTCTCGGCGCATCTGGCGAAGGTCTCCTCCCACTCTGGTTCCGTCTTCTCAAAGGATTCTCTGATGCTCAAGAAGTTCGCCAATTTGGCCCAGTCCTGCCTCAAGATGGGCCCAATGATGTAGAAGATATTTTCCTGGACACTTTTCTTCAAAACTTCCAACTGCAGGTCATTCTCTCGCAGTGCCTCTTTATCCAGGACATCGGCAATTATGTTGAGGATTTTGGCCTGAACTTCCTTGACCTGTTCCTCCAGTCTGATGCCGTCAATCTTAACCCTCTCCAAGACTTCACCTCGTGCCGTCAAGGTCCAATACCAAGTGTGGAAGTCATAGGCTGCTCCCGCTGCGATGACGCCTCCCTCTATCAATTCTTGCTTAGGAACTCCTTTCAGAATCCTAAGGCAAGGGATTATTCTATCCTGCACGTCTGGAAGGCTGTCCCATACTTCTGCCAAAGAAGCGAACCTAGAAAGCAAGGCAGTGGCCTGGCCATAAACCAAAGTTAGTCGCTCCACAAATGTCTCAGCTTCAGTCCCCTTTACGGCTATCCATTCTTTGGCCTCCTGAACCGTGAGCCTGTTTTCTTCAATTTCTTTAATGGCCTCCTGCGAAGAGTTCGGAAGTAGAGGAGCCGCCGTAGTGTCCTGATCAAGTGGCTTGATCAAGTGCTGAATATATTCCCTTAAGCGCTCAATCTCTAATTGGCACTCCTTCCTTCTGGCTACCTCCTTCGCCAACCTTGATTTGATGGCGGACACAGAATTGTCCAAATCTTCCATTTCTTGGCCCTTAGTGGTTGGACCCAAGTCAATGGTCGTGATGGCGTAATCCTGTGGAGCCATATCCTCCCGTGGCTTGTCCACTGTAGGCACGGCGATTTGCACTGTCCTGTTGCCGGCCTCGTCTCTATGTATGCTGGAGAATTTCTTTGCCGACTTTTTGGGCACGGTTTGAGACAGTCTGGCCAAAAAGTCTGCCGTATCATCCTCTTCTGGTTCATCTGCCGGCACTTGTACCTTTAGCCTCTCCTTCAGCCAATCCGGTATCGTAAGCTGCTCAACACCGTCTTCTTCCGGCACGCCTTCTCTATCAGGAACGTCTACAATTCCCCTAAGGGCTGAAATCATCCCTTCCTGAAAATCCTCATCTTGGGTGCCCACATTGTCGTCATCCGACTCCAATATTTCGGTGCCCGTGGGAGAAGGTGGCGCATCCTCATCTGGCTGGAGCTCCGCGTTGTTTTCAGGAATCGGAGAAGGATCCCTCATGTCTGCTAGTGAAGCATCGGCGGTAGCCACTATCTCCTCAATATTTCTAGAGGCGGCCGATTGAGAAGGTTTCATCTTTACCTGTTTCTGGACCGGCTCTTTGCCTGCAGCTATTTCTTTTCTTTTTCTAGATGTAGTGGCCTCTATCACTGGGAGGTCCTGTGATGCTCCCGCGTTGGAAGAATAAGATTCTGCCTCGCTTAGCATATCATAGGTCAGGGTTATCTTCTGGCGCCTTAATTCTTGAACTCGTTGATCAACCCACCACTGAGTAAACTTGATGACAGGCCTCATCAAGACGTTCAAGTCAGCATGCTCTGCTTCTGACCACTGGACAGCGGGCAAAGCTGAATTCTCATCGAAGCGCGGTTGCGTCTGATTCTCGTCCTCTTCCAACTGATCTGGCACGTGACAAAATTCTGTTGCCCTGATCAAGCTGAGAGGTAATCTGGACCACATCCTCCGTCTGACCTCAAATTCATCCGCAGCATTTGCCCAATAGTCCTCCAGTTCGACCCTATGCTTGTACCTTCTTCCATCCACCATTTTGATGTGGTGATGGGGGTCGTAGTGATTTCTGGCCGGATATGGAGAGAAAGGGTAATGCTGTATCTCGATTCTGGCACTGTCAGCTGCCTGTGATGACGGACACGACTCCAGCATGTTCCCTATAAAGAAGGGAAACGTAACTGCCGCCTTTTGCTTTGCTCTTTGAAGACCTTGAAAATCTTCCAACTGCCTTAACACTTCGAGCAAGACCATCTTATTCGTGGGGAAGATGGGCAGACGGTACGGGCTTCCAGTGAATCCTTGAATTCTGATATACGTAAATCTTGGATACTGGATAAACCAAGACCCGTATTTACCGATTAGGCTTTTGGCTTCATGTGTCAGCCGCTGATGCGTCCCTCCCTGGAGTATCCTGGTGATGTACATCAGGAACGCGTCGTGGGCTCGTCTAAAATGCGCCTTCTCCCTCAGCTGGAGTTGTGGGTAACAGTCATAAGGTTTTAGCTCGTTCTCCTTACTGCCAACCGTGCCTTTGCAGATCAAGCCTGCATATCTGTAAGTTCTGGCCAACATATAGACGACGTAAGAACCCATATGAAACGTTTTGGTCTTCTCTAGATTGATAAGCTGGTGGTGAAGATTATTGCTTATCATCCTAGCCCAGTTAAACATTTTGACACCTTCTGTGAGGTCCTCAATGAAGTAATACATCCATGGCTCAAAGGGTGCTCCCGAGGGACTGCCTGCCACTCTGTTCAGCAAGATAATAATATCTCCATAGTCCTCCTTGAAGTCCGTGCGCATCAACTTCTTGGGCATCTTCTTAAAGGACGGTCTAGGCTTGTCCAGCCAAAATTTGTTAAGGTTGGCGGCACAAAGATCAGGATTTTTGTCATATAGCTTCTAAGCATCTTCCTTGGTCTTGTAGACAGTTTTAGGATATGCCGGAATGCCGAAGGCTTCCTGAATGGCCACCTCTGTCAGATGTGCCAACACTCTCCCATCAGGCGCCACAATCCGCCTTGACTCAGCATCATAGTGAAGTGCACACTCCACCATCAGTTCAGCACAGCAAAGTGCAGGCTGGAATCCGGCAGCTTGAAATATGCCATTTCTCACTATCCTTCTAGCTGCAGGCGTTGGTAAGGGTCCGTTGTGTCCATATATCCTCTTTTTAAATTCCACGAGATCGATGTGGCCAAGATCAGTGTCTGAGACATTTTTCCACTTAGACTTTATTCTGGTCTCTGGCTGCGATCCTTTACTTGCAAACTTCATCTGTGCCTGCCTGGATATTTCGCTTTGATCGATCGGCAGCCTGCAAGCACAAGATACTTAACATTAATACAATATCATTTAAGAATTAAAGAGTTTCGGGGTATAGCCTAGACAAAATCGCACTTTCAGCCTTATTAAATTAAAATTTCTGTCAAAAAGCAAGCTGAAAGTAATTAAATTCGCCTATCATGAATGAAATTTGTGCCGGAAACGAAGTAGAAGATAGAAACACAGCGCAAATGCGTTGTCGATTAACTTCCAAACCTCAAAGATCACGTTGTGGCTGTAAATGAATTTAAAAATTCAAAGAAATCTGCCAGAAGAAGTGCGCCACTATGCTGGAAGTACGATTTCAGCCAAGAAATAAATTACTTCTCTCAAAAATCACGTCTTTCAATAAGAGAATGCTATCTCGATTCTCACAATGATGTTATTCTCACAAACTTCTCCTTCGAGAATGTTTTCTTGAAGATTCGAGAGAGATAATTGCTTCTCAGCCGGAATTTGTGAAGAAATGAGTTGCTGAAACTCATTTTATGGCTGAGAAGTGCGATTTTCCTCAAGGCATTGCTTTCTTTCTTTTGATTTTCTTCCAATTTTTAGAAACGTTTTCTCCTCGGATTAGCAAACTTCTAATTTTACTTTCAGTTATCGAGGCAAGTTTCTAACTTTCGTCTTTGTGCCATCTCTGCTGAGATTTTCGAATTTTCTCAAGGAAAATTGACTAAGTGTTGGAAAATATATTAAATTAATTGTCCAAAATTATTTTTCCAACGTTTTTAAATCCTCCGAACGTGGCAAAGTTTAAACTTATCTAAGGCAGACTAGTTTAATCTTCCAAATAATCTCCGGATTTTGAATTTTTAATTAAAATTTCCTAAGTGTCAGGGAAATAATTAAAAATATTAAAATATTAAATTCCAACCCGTTCAATCTTGATACATGGCTAATTTCGTTCGTCAGAGGCAAAATATCTCTTTTTTAAATTGTCTGCCTAGCCAAAATGTGCTCAATAGCTCATCTGCCAAATTTTAGTTCTCTAGGCGGAGTTTTGACCTCTCTGGACATTTTTATTTTAGCCAAATGATTCATCTTCTGGGTTGGGCGAACCTGGAGACCTCTGCCATTTTGCCATTTTTTTACTAGCGCTTTAGGAATTTTCCAAGCTGAGAGGGGCGGACTTCATGTTTGCTCTGCCAAGCACTCTTCATTTTGTGCCAAAAAATTTCACTCCGTTGTGCTGGGGCGTGATTTTTACGCCGGCCAAAACCTCTTCTTCTTCTAGACATTTCTCCGTTTTTCATGCCTTAGACTAATTTTCTCTTCAAGAATTAGGCGAATGTCTTATAATTCCTTGCCTATGGCGTATTTTATCATCCATTGGTCTTAGATTTTCCTTGCCATGGCGAATTTTATTTGTGCCTTGTCCAACGGAAAATTTCACTTGTTTCCATCATTTAATTCAATTTTTAATGAATTATCTTGCAATTTCACCCCTTTCCAAACATCTTGGAGCGCACCCCCTTCATGTTTTACCCTTCTCCACACTTCTTGGGGGCGGACTTTGTGTTTTTCATGCCATTTCCCTTAAGGGCGGACTTTGAACCTTTTGTGCCATTTTCCTTAGGCGCGGACTTTGAACCTTTTGTGCCATTTTCCTTAGGCTGGGCGGACTTCATGAATTTTATGCCAATTTTACTAGGGGCGGACTTCATGAGTTTTATGCCGTTTTTTTTCTAGGGGCGGACTTCATGAGTTTTATGCCGTTTTTCATATGGCGCACTTCTTACCTTGCTGGGCGGACTTTGAGTTCCTTGTGCCAAGGGCGGACTTGGCAACCTTCATGCCTATGGTGGACTTCAGCCTCTTTGTGCCATGCGCCTCTCCCTATCATCTTGGGCGGACTTTGGCTTCCTCATGCCATGGCGGACTTGATGAATTTCTTGCCAGTGCCTACCTTTGGCATGCCAAAGGTAGGGCGGACCTTGACTCTTCCATGCCATTCCTCTCTTGATGGCGCCATTCTCAAACTTAGACATTTTTCAAAAATTCCTTGCCAATTTCAAACTTTTTACATTTCAAAAGTTATGAAGAAAGACCTGTTTGGCCTTATAATCTATGGGATTATACTGCATTCTGAAAAACTAGACTTTTGACTGTAAAGTCGGGTATGTTTGGACAACTTTGGAAAAACTGAAAAAGCTCGGGGATAGGCTAAAAATAGCAAGGGGAAGTGAATTTTTTCGAACAAATTCTAAGATATGGGTTTTGTGCAGAATCAAATTCTAATGCAACCCAGAATGTCAGAATTTCGAAAAAATGGGATTTAGGCTTGCATGCAAAAGGTTTTCGGTTGAGATTTGAACAGGCAGTTGAGGGCACTGGGGGCAATTTTTCCCACGAAAATCTGGAACATGGGTTTTGTGTAGAAATGGATCCTAAAACAACCTAGATCAACAAATTTGCGAAAAAATGTGATTTAGGCCCACATGCAAAGAGAATTCTGAAAAAAAAACACAGTGCTTCTAGAAAAAAGGCAACGGGGCAATTTTCACAAAATAATCTAAGACATGGGTATTGTTGTTGATGCTGAAATATTCAAACCCAGATGATGCTTTTCTGAAAAATCTGTCGTTTTCTTTGACATGCGAAGAAAACCTAAGATGAGAATAGAAGAAAGTAAGACAGAAGAATAGAAGTTTTATTTTTTGTTTTCTCTCTTCTTCTGTAAAAATTCGCCTATGCTTGAAGTAGAATTGATAACACTTGCATGCAAAATAGAAACCAAGTCTGAAATATTCTTCCCTTGAACATTCTGAATCTGTAGTTACGAAGAATACTGAAATCTGACACCTGTAGCACCTGCAGATCAATTTTATGCTCAAGAAAGATGTTTCTTGTCAACTCTGATGAAGAATAATGGACGCCATTAGCAAAATATATAGCAAAATATCTTCTAAGGCGTGTGAAATGCCTGTCAAGTATTGGAAATGGCGCTTGAAGTACAACTGGTGCTTCAAAACTCACGCATGGCCTATATTTGGCTTCAAACTCAGTTAACTGAATGTAGAACAACCCCAAATTAGGGCGCCACCTTGAAAGACTCGGTTAACTAATGCATGCAAACTAGTTTTTGCCAGTTATGACTAAAAATTGGTAAAATAGAAGTCGACTTGCAAAGAGTTTAACTGAAGATCTAAATTTGGTAAATTGAAAACTCTCTTCATGCGCACTTCTACTTTTGAATTTTAAAAAAGTCAACCTTTGACTTTAGGCGTCCTTCCTTAGACATTTTTTGAAAATTTAGAATCTAAAACCTCAAACAAAGCTCATGTTCGATCACTGATTCTGGTTGACTGTCACGTCGGATCAACTAGCTGACAATCTCGATGAAGAGCAGGACCAAATCTGACAAGAAGATTCCTTGAGGTGGCAATTCAAAATTCAACCATCTGAGGCTTCAAAAAGATGGGCGCCCCTAGCCTCCAGGGGTGCTTTTGACCTCAGTGTTAGAATATTTTCAGGCATTTTCATCATTTTCACTGATAACTTGACCATATTTCACTTGACGTTTCCTGGTATTTGACAAAACTTCAGAACACGCCGACTGACTCACTGCAGAGCAGACTGAAATCTGAGCAAAGGCTCCCGATGAACACTTTGTATAAAAACATCATTAAAGCTTCCTAAATCATGGGCGCCCCTGGCCTCCAGGGGCGCTTTTCCCAACCACTGTCATCCATTACTGCAACTGGCAAAAATTACTCAACTTCCGACTGCGGATTGCCAAGACATCTTCTGAACTGGTTGAGACAGGGAACGGAAAGCTGACGCTGACACGAATGAGATGAGCATCTGAAATCATCAAACAGATTTCATTTAAGGTCTTAAAACCTTGGGCGCCCCTGACCTCCAGGGGCGCTTTTGTACTTCTTGAATAGTTTCTGATCAAGTCTGGAACCTCAAGTTTGACCACTGATGGCGGCAACTCGGCAACTCAGATTCACCTGCTGACAAATGCGTCACGGAGCTGGACCAAAAATAGAAGCAAACTTCCTGGGTGTCACTTGATCAAAAGACTTCATTTGAATCTTCAAAAAGATGGGCGCCCCTGGCCTCCAGGGGCGCTTTTTCTCTTCAAAGTCATCTACTTCATATTTCCCTCGTTCTATACTGAATTTACGTTTTCAAGCGTTTTACTCCTCCGTCGGACTGGCTGGCTAGCTCATTGCGAAGCTATCAGGAAACTGAAGAAATCATCTTGGTAGAAAAACTCACAAAAAGTTGAATACAACTTCCATAATGATGGGCGCCCCTAGCTGAAAGTGGCGCTTTTGACCTCTAGACTTAGAATATTTTCAATCCAGACTTAGCCAATTTCACAGTACTTTTACCTCGTTGAAAATCTCCTCCGTCAAAAAGCATAATTTTCAACATCTTTCATCGTAGAGTGTTCTTCTTTGAGTTTCAGGCTTAGATATTAACACCTGGTACTGGCCAACTGCCATTAATGACCTCAGAGGTCCTAACTTTTCTCCTGAAAAAGTTATAACTACCCACCAGCCTTAAACTGACTTTTAACTGAAACTGACTTCACCACTGTGATCGTGATGTGAAATAAGCCAATCAAAATTAATTTCAGTTAATTCTGACAAGTTCTTATTTTTTAGGGTTTCAGGCTAAAAATAGACTTCAGAAACCCTAATTTTCAAAATTTTCAAATTTTGCTACTATCTTCTTGGCATCACACTGACTAAAATCCCATACTTTATTTGCCCAAAAACTGAGTTTTGACCCCACTTTTACAAGTTTTAGACCATTTTAAGCAAAATGCCTTAATGAAGCAAAAATTTCGGTTTGGATACAACAAACACAATTTCCAATATGATAATGAAATAAGACTCACAACCTCCTATATATACCTATTTATGCCTAGGATATCATCTAGGATGACTAAGATAACCCTATATAAGCTCTACGCTGACCTAATTAACTAAATAACAATATAATAATGATAATATGACTTAATTAGGAGTTAAGATAGCCACAAGCTAAATATTCATAACCCGATGTATTCTAATATTAAGGGCATAGTAGAAGAAGAACAATCATTGCAACATTTTGTTGTACCCCATATTAAAAATTTACACTTAGGCATTTTGAAAAAATGAGTCAAGATACTGTTAAATTTGTCAAAAAGGTCTAAATTGGGGTTTGCATGTCTTGCATGGGGGTCAAGACCTTGTAATTTTAAAAATGAGACAATCTGGGTTGGCTCAGAGCGACCAAATCAATAATACCCAGATTTCAGTTTTTCAACCCTAAATTTAAGGAAAATTTATATTTTTAGCAGTTTTCTAAAAATAGAAACTTTTTATTGGTTTTTTTGGGTTTCTTACAAAATGGATACTTGTAAAATTTTCTAAAAATAGAAATTTTGGCTTTTAGGGTTAAGACTAATTTTGATTGGCTTAAAATACTTCCTCATCAGGTTGGTGCAGTGAAAATCACAAAAAGATCAGTTTTACCCTACTGGGTCTATTTTGCTTTTTCATAAGCTGTTTCGGAGATCCAAGGTCATCAATGAAGGTCAGTCGACTGCCAAGTGTCAGAATTAGATGTTCAAGCGTCAAGCAAAGGCTGTCAATGATGAACGTGCAACAAAAATAGAGAAAGGAGAGAAGAATTTGAAAAAGTTGAAAAATGCAAAAATTTGTCTAACTCTGGTGAATCCAGGCGCCTCCAGTCAAGAAGGGCGCCCATACTCCCATGCCTTAGTATTTTTTTGTATCTAGTAGTCAAGACCAAGGCAAACACGTCAAATGAGAAAGATTTTGAAATATGCAAAAAAGTTTCTAAGTCTACCAAACATGGGCACCCCTGGAGAGAATAGGTGCCCATCTTTTTGAAGGATCAGATGATGAAGTCAAGGTTGGCTTCCCCAAGTAACGTTGTTCGGTTTCTTTCCAGCTTCACAGTGGATGTCTTCGTCAGCTCATCCGAACATGCAATCATCCGGAAACTTAGATCAAACAGAGGTCACGGTGAGAGGTGTTTTAGAACTCCGAAAACGAAGAACAATGAAAATGGCTAACTCTGGAAAAAATGGGTGCCATACCTCAAGAAGGGCACCTAGGGTTTAGTACCATCAGAAATCAGTTTTCGGAGGTAAACCATCCAAAAGACCCCTTCCAAAATCATCCTAGCTATCCAGTGGGCCTATCAGCCAGTCAGACTGATCAATACAACGCCCAGAATCATGGATTCATCTGAAGGTCAGAAGACAAGCAAAGTTTGAAGATCAGTAAAAATGGCTAACACTGAAAAAAATGGGCGCCCCTGGTAGAGAGAGGCACTTGACAATTTGAAGGGTTAAATGAAGTTTTTTGACAAATGATGTCTCCAACATCATGTTGTCAGATTTGATCAGGCTCCGTGATGCAACGTTCAGCTCGTTCGCCGAATCAATCTGGAAGCCAGAAATCAGAGTCAAACTGGGGTTGAAAATTGAGGAGAAGTTGAAAACAGTGAAAAAATGACTAAGTCTGGGTAAAATAGTCGCCTTCAGCCAAGAAGGGTGCCCAACTTCCAATGCCTTAGTCAAATTTTTGAAAATTTCAAAAATTGAAGATGAAGACAAAGTCTAAGTTCATTGCACAATCTTGAATTAGGGTTTTGAAGAATTAGGGCAAAAAAAAGTTGTTTTCTCAAGGCAGAGCTTATTTAAAGCACTTTTGTGTTTTATTTTTCATTATTTTCCTGCAGGCGTTCTTCAAGGAGAAATAGAGCAGTAACTTCAAACCCTTATTTTCAAGATTCAAGAACCTAAACTTGCTGGTTTCTCATAAATTTTCAGATCAGCACTCAAGAAGGCTTGCTTTTTCATATTTTTCCATCCAGAACATCAAATCTTTGAAGAAGGAGGCCATTACTTTCAATTTTTAGCGAGCTGGTTTATACTGGTTCTATCTTCTGGATAATGTTTGGAGAATTTTCTCAAAGTACCAGCAACTGCTTTTTATCTTGCATGTCAGGGAAAACTTCAAATTCATCCATTTCTAATCTTCTGGGTCTATCTCAAATATTCTTCTGGACAAAACCCATATCACAGCTTTTTCAGTGAAACTTCAAGTGGCTGTTTTTTCAATGAAACTTCAAGGTTTTCAAAATCTAATCAACTGGGTTCATCCAGAATGTGCTCATGAACAATACCCAGATGCCATTTTTTTCTGCTTTTTTCAGGGAAAGTTAGGGTTTGTTGCTTTTTCAATCTTCACTGCAAATTTTCAAAAATGGATGATCTGGGTTTGCTTGTAACGAAATTCTAAACAAAACCCATGTCTAAGAAAAATTTCCAAAAAAATCATCCATTTGGTGAAGAAAATCAGCAAGTTATTTTTAGGGTTTGTGTTGAGCTTGTCAGAGCATAGTCAAGATTACAGTCAATCTTCATGTTTTTCAACATAGAGTACTCTCCCATCAAATTCAGAGCCAAACAAGTGTTGCATCATAATTATCTAGACGGATGATGTTGGGAAATGCTTTTCAGTACCATCATGGACATTAAACATCATCATCTCAGTTGAAAGACGTGCAAAGGGAGTGGTATGAGCGAAAGGACAAGTGTTGGAAAAAATTGTAGAATACTCTTCCATGGGAGAATCAAGAGAAGTGTCAGAATGCACAAAATTTGCAAAGCCACCAAGTTATCAATCTATGAGTCATCTTTTGAGGCAACGATGTTTTTCAAGAATAGAACTCATAAAGAAGCTGAAGATGTCAAAGATTCTCTAAGTTTGATTGCAAAAAGGGAGAAGATCTTAGAAAAGCAGAATATGGCTATAGATAGTATCAACACTCCTAATAGAGAGGCAGTTTCATGCTTTTTGGCGGGTGTGAGAGAGATTTAAAGCGGCAATCTTCTAGAAGCTTTCCCCAAGCTTTCTTTCTATTCTTGTCTCACACTTTCTTTCTATTTTTGTCTCAATTCTTATCCATTCTTTGAGGAAGAAGGAAAACAAATGTAATGAGTTGGCGCTTTCCTTGTTTTTAGGTTTTCATAGGTTTTAGGTGTTTTATCTTTTCTAGATTTAGAAATAAAGCTTGCATGTTGGCAAGTGTTAGTTGTAAAAGCAAGGAGATTTAAGGGTTCCCTACTCCTCTGCTTAGTTATAAATAAGAGCAGTGTTTGCTCATTTTAGTTTAACCGTGCTTGTGATAACAAGACATAAGTGTCTTTAGTACCTTCTCTTTGTTATTCAATATTGTTCACTTTGTGTAAAGAGCAAGTTTGCATGCCTCCTTAGCTACAAATCCTTGTTTAGTGCATGTGTTTATGTGTCAATTATAATCAGGTTGATCGCATGTTGCAAGCGTGTTGCTACAACTTCCTGTCCCGAAATTGTAATCTTTGTTCCAAAAGTTTGAGTGAATAAAATCCTGAGCGTGCTCTGTCTGCCTCGATATAAATATATCAGATTTTCGTCTATTTGTTTTGTGTTAGAAGTGTGAGTAAATAAAATCTCGAAGCTTGCTTTGCTGCTCCTGAAATAAAAGTCTCATATTTCCGTAATACTTGTCAATGGATGATAGCTTCAGTCAGATATGAATGACAGTGATGCAAGTATCATTGTCATTCATAAGTGATCGAAATTATCATTCATGTTATGATATTTCTAAAAGAAACATTTAAAATCGAAATTATGAGCATTCATATAAATTCAATCATTCCCATGATTTTATATTCTGCATTTATTTGAAATTGGAATCCTCTTAAGACATCCGCCATCATGTAGAAGGGTGTGTACGTGTTAATGTATACATAACAAATGGTAATCGGCTGTAGAGAAAGCTCGCGCGCCCAAAGGGACACGTCCTCTCAAGGAACGCATCCCTTGGAGGTGGGGCCTCTCCACATACAAATAGGAGTTCTTTCGTTGATATGCAAACATAGAAATCAGATAATGTTCTGCAATCAGCACATTCACATTTAAATAAGAAAATCTGGAAATTGCAGTTAGAGAAAAATTCTGGAAATTTCATTTTGACTTATAATTGTCTTACACAGAAATTCGAACTTAGTTTTGCTCTTAGGTATTAGGATCCTATTTGAGGAAAGATTTGATTACATTTACATGGTATCAGAGCCACGTTGTGCGAATCCAAATCAAATCTAAAATCAGATTGCTAAAAAGAAATTTGTATTTTCTAAATCAAATTCACATCACATTCTTCATAATGTCTATTGTGATCAGATTTAAAAATCATCTTACAAGAGCAGATAAACTAGTATCACTTATGAGAGAAACTATTAGGGAACCAGTGGCTGAACCTAAGAAAACTGAGAACCTTGTGTTCTACACAGCCCTTTCTAATCAAGTATCTAACAACACTCAAAATTGGGTAATTGATAGTGGTTCATCCAGACACATCACAGGGTTCAGAAAACACTTAGACTTCATGACTGAAAAGTTTGATGAAGAAGTAACCATCGGGGATGATTCTGTATACCCTGTAAAAGGGGTTGGCACATGCTCTATCAAGTTGAAATCTGGGATTTCTCTACAACTCACTGGAGTCCTATTTGTACCTAGAATTAAGAGAAATTTTATATCCATCTCTGCCCTTGAAGACAATGGCTACAAAGTTACATTCATAGATGGAAAAGTTCTAGTATGGCCTAAAAACTCAACTATCAAGAAAGCACATACTATAGGCATAAGACAAGGGTACCTTTACAAATTTTGCACTGAGGTTAAACAAGCCCTTACCCTTGACACTATTGATTCGAATGAAATCTGGCATAGAAGGCTAGGTCACCTTCATTTCCGTGCCCTACCTTCTATGGAAAAACTTGTTGCAGGCCTACCCAAGCTAAAACTATCTCACGAGGGAACTTGTAAAGGTTGTGCCCTAGGAAAGAATACTAAAGGATCCTTCCAGAATAGCCTAAGTAAAACCCTTAATGTATTAGAACTAGTTCACTCTGATCTTTGTGGACCCATGTCTGTACCTTCTAAAGTAGGATTTCTATACTATGTTATATTTGTAGATGACTTCTCTAGGAAAACCTGGATCTATTTCCTTAAATGCAAAGAGTCAATAGAAATCCTCAAAAGGTTTGAAGAGTTTAAAGCCCTCACTGAAAACTTCTCCGGAAAGAAATTAAAAACCTTAAGGACAGACAATGGAAAAGAATATACCTCTGAGATCTTTAAAGAATTCTGCATGAGTGCCGGAATTAAGAGGGAATTCACTGTCGCCTACAAT
This sequence comes from Sequoiadendron giganteum, assembly GCA_007115665.2. Taxonomy (NCBI): domain Eukaryota; kingdom Viridiplantae; phylum Streptophyta; class Pinopsida; order Cupressales; family Cupressaceae; genus Sequoiadendron; species Sequoiadendron giganteum. Next base: position 202,030,939 of record CM021101.1, read on the forward strand.
CCTCAACAGAATGGGGTTGCTGAGAGAAAAAATAGAACCATTGTAGAAGCTGCTAAAGCAATGTTGCTAGACCAAAACATTGAAACATCTTTCTGGGCAGAAGCCTCTAGGACTGCTGTCTATATCCAAAATAGATGTCCTCATCCTCATCTTGATAACAAAACTCCTGAAGAAGCCTTTACCAGCATAAAACCTGACATTAGCCATCTTAAGATTTTTGGCTGCCCTGTCTATATTCATGTACCCAAAGAGAAGAGATCCAAACTAGAACCTTTTGGAAAGAAGGGAGTATTTGTGGGTTATAGTGAAACCTCCAAAGCTTATAGAATATTCATACCCGGGCAGAAACAAATTGAGTTGAGCAGAGATTTCATCTTCAAAGAAGACATTGCATTCAAGAGGGCAAGAAGTACGAGTGAAACAAAAACCTATTTCCCTAGGATACCTGAAATGGAACCTGCTCCTGAGATTCAAAGGGAGCATCCTGAGGAAATGCCACTTGAATCTCCTACCACTTCAAATGAGGACACAAATAACATTGGCAGAAAGAGACCACTTTGGGCAAGGAAGATGATCAAAGAAGCAGAGGATCATGCAACACCTAAAGGAACGTTCAGGGAGAGTAAAAGACCTAAACGTTTCTCTAGCTATGTTGCCCTAATGAACAACATCATAAACTCTGAACCTGCCAGTGTTACAGAAGCCTTCAGACATCAAGCTTGGAAGGATGCAATGACAGAGTACTAGTCCATACTAAAGAATGATGTATGGGACATAGTGCCTAGACCAAAAGTGAAATCTGTTGTTTCTTCTAAATGGCTCTTCAAAATCAAGCATGCTGCTGATGGCAGTATAGAAAAACATAAAGCACGTTTTGTGGCTAGGTTTTTTTCTCAAAAGGAAGGCATTGATTACAAAGAAACATTTGCACCTGTTGCCCGTTATACATCAGTAAGAGCAGTATTAGCCATTGCAGCAGCTAAAGGATGGAAGATCCATCAAATGGATGTGAAAACTGCTTTCCTGAATGGAACCATTGAAGAGGAGGTCTATCTGGAACAGCCTAAAGGTTTTGTGATACATAAATCTAACTCACATGTGTGCAGGCTCAAGAAAGCTCTCTATGGACTTAAATAGGCTCCCAGGGTTTGGTATGAAAGAATTGACAGCTATCTCTTGGGATTAGGATTTTCCAAGAATGATGCTGACTCCAATCTCTACTTCAAGGTAATCAAAGGTGATATGCTTATAATTATTTTGTATGTTGATGACCTGTTGATAACAGGAGAAGATCACCTCATTGCTCAAGGGAAACAAGATCTAATCTCTGAATTTGACTTGAAAGACTTGGGTATTCTTCACTACTTCCTCAGTTTGGAAGTATGGAAGAAATCAGAAGGTATTATACTAAATCAAGGGAAGTATACTATTGACATTCTAAAAAAAATTTGGAATGTTGGACTGTAGACCGATGTCTACACCCATGGAAAACAACCTTCACAAATTGAAAGAAGCAGCAGCAGAAAATGTGCAAATCCGACCCTTTATAGACAGATGATTGGATCCTTGATGTATCTGGTTAACACTAGACCTGATATTTGCTATGCTGTAAATGCCCTCAGCCAATTCATGTGTGAACCCAAGGAAATTCACTTGATGGTTGTAAAACATATTTTTAGATATCTTCAAGGCACCATTGGATATGGGCTTCATTACAAGAATGATCCACTAGATCTGCATGGGTACTCAGATTCAGATTGGGCTGGAAGTGTAATTGATCGAAAGAGCACATCAGGATGTTGCTTTAGTTTGGGATCAAGTATGATCTCCTGGATTTGCAAAAAACAATCGTCAGTTGCATAGAGATCAACAGAAGATAAATATATTGCAGCCTCAATGGGAGCAAGAGAAGCAGTGTGGCTTCGTAAATTGCTTGTGGGACTCTTTGGTGAGCCCTTGAATCCTACAATTATTCACTGTGATAATCAGAGTTGTATAAAGCTCTCTGTGAATCCTATCTTTCATGACAGATCTAAACACATTGAGATACCCTATCATTATGTGAGAGATATGGTGGATAAGAAAGTGATTCAGTTGGAGTATATTAGTACAAATGATCAAACTGCAGACATTCTCACCAAGCCTCTCTCCCGGATCAAGGTAGAGCACTTCAGGAAGAAACTTTGTATGGTTGAAATGTAATTTGTTATTTATGTTTGAAATACAAATTGTTTATAAATTGTACTAATATATAAAGATGTTTAATGTGTAAACTCTTTTGTCATGTGTGTGACTCCATGACTTTATGGGCCTACTCCTCCTGTGTGTATTATCGAAAGGTGACGATCTTTCTGATAATGAACACTTGTATTTGACATTGTAAAGTGACGACTCTACAATGATGAACTATCATGATAGATATCATGTGACTTGATATCTGTGGACATAGTCACATGATATCTGTGGACATATCATGATAGTATCTCTTGGACACCTTGATGGATATGATGAGACTTGATATCTAAAGGTCATTGTGATCCGTAAGAGATAATCATGGTGGATGATTATATCCGTGGATATGCCATGAATTATGGTAGACATCATGTGACTTGATGTCACTGCACATACCATAATGAAGATGTGTATGGAGAATGTCATGTGACTTGACACTTTCAGAAGCATATCATATCTTCTGATATCATGAGTTAGGTGATATCACTTTTGGAAGTTATTCTTCCTAGTTAAAGAGGGAGTGTTGAAATAATAAAGATGTGTTATGAAGAATGTCATGTGACTTGACAACTTTGAGAAAATATATCATATCACGTGTGAAGGTGATATCTTAACTTATTTGATTTGAAATATCTTCCCTAGCTAAGAGGGAGTGTTAATGGATGATAGCTTCGGTCAGATATGAATGACAGTGATGCAAGTATCATTGTCATTCATAAGTGATCGAAATTATCATTCATGTTATGATATTTCTAAAGGAAACATTTAAAATCGAAATTATGAGCATTCATATAAATTCGATCATTCCCATGATTTTATATTCTGCATTTATTTGAAATTGGAATCCTCTTAAGACATCCGCCATCATGTAGAAGGGTGTGTACGTGTTAATGTATACATAACAAATGGTAATCGGCTGTAGAGAAAGCCCACGCGCCCAAAGGGACATGTCCTCTCAAGGGACGCATCCCTTGGAGGCAGGCCTCTCCACATACAAATAGGAGTTCCTTCATTGATATGCAAACATAGAAATCAGATAATGTTCTGCAATCAGCACATTCACATTTAAATAAGAAAATCTGAAAATCGCAGTTAGAGAAAAATTCTGGAAATTTCATTTTGACTTATAATTGTCTTACACAGAAATTCGAACTTAGTTTTGCTCTTAGGTATTAGGATCCTATTTGAGGAAAGATTTGATTACATTTACAATACTTTTATGATCTTTTTCAGCTTGCCTTAAAATGTATGTTGAAGAATAGTTTGTTTAAGTATCTTTGTCAAAAATCAAACTCGTCCATTTCTAAACTCTCTTGCTCTACGTTTACTTGAGAGGGTAGAAATGTTTTAAGCGTAGGTTAAGTTGTAGCTATCTAGTTTCATTAAAGGGAAAACCTCAGCCGCAACATCTAGTGTTCTATAACCTTGTGTTCTCGCAGCTGAAACAAAAAGATAGGCGTAATTAAGTTTAGATTACTTTCTTTATGCAACTCAGCAAAAGAGGGAGCTTCCCCTCCTAATTCGAAGAGCAGTTTATTGCACATAGCTGTCCGTTTCCAAAACGCATTCCAGAGGTGCGATTTGATACGCCAACACATTTGAAAAACTTGGCCAGCATGAAATTTTCATCATTCTTATGATGTCCCCTCAGGGTTTCAAAATTGAATTTGGAGTTTTTTGCTAAAATCTTTTTTTTTTTCTTTTTCTGTTGCTGGTGGCAATGCTGGAATTTTCAAGAAATTGATGTTGGATGCTAAATTATGTAGGACACCTCCACACAAGGAATCTACAACCCCAAAGACTAGGGATTTGGCACGCAAACTCACACGTGCTTATTTCCCTTTGCCTGGTACGACTCTAGCTCCCACATGCAAATAAAATGATTTATTTTTGCTTCTTCAAAACCATGTTTTCCTTTGCATATAGGGATGCCTTGGCTAGGAGAACAATCTCTGTCAAATACAAGCTCAAACCATCTTGTTGTGTCTCCTGAATTGTACGACCTCTGATGTGTACTGAGTGTGATTTCTGTATTATTTAAATTTGTTGTTGTAAATTGAAAATGCTGAAAGAAAATGCTAAATAAATCAGTGAATGCTCAAATTGATGGTCTCTGTGTGAATCCATCCATACTAGAACCCTTAGACAGTCTCGCAGGACTATAGATCCTATCCTAATCAAGGGTTCTCATACTCAGATCAACTTAAAACTCCATACCTACAACCTTGTGCTCAGTTTCTGTGTTTGAATGATAAACTTGGATGATATCAATGATGTTCTCTTTTCTCTTTTAACTTCTCCAAAACTCCATGCCCAAGTTAGGGTTTTGATCTTTTAATCATAAAATATCAATTATTGGTCTCTAAAACCCATGCCAACTTTAGCTTGTGTAATAAGTTAATAAATTAACTTTGTCTTGGAAAGCGTCCTCTTCATTAAATATTAATAAAGTGACTTAAGATGCATTATTTTCACTTTATTACTCTATTAATGACCAAGTTATAAAGCACTTTGTCAAAGTAACTTTATAATATTAAATTAACAAGTCACTTTAATAATGAATATCATTAAAGTAATTTGACTTAGTTACTCAATAACTCCTGGCAAAAGTGAAGCAATAAACTCCTGAGAGTGTCCTGTCACCATTACCAATTGCTAATGTGTCATCACTAAGCCTGACAATACTTACTATAAATAGCAAGAATCCTAGAATGAAACAAGCCTACTGAGGAGCCTAGAACTCCCCCAATAGGGTCCCCTACACATCTTGCTAATCTACGGGAACCGTAGTGATAGGCTAACCCTGATTCCCAAACCATTGGCTAAAAAGGGGATATTACAATTCTCTTGGCTGAAAATGCCTTCTCAAGAGTCACTAGCTCAATAGTGTACCAAATTTTGCTCAAAATCTCTCTCCAACCACTTGTATGAACATAAATAGACTCATAAAATGACTGTAAAGAGAAATAACAACAGCATTCCTGTCACCTTTTTGATTCATAATCTCCCATGGTATGCCTCTCCCATCATCTTTAATCCCCAACAACCCATGCATATGATCCTAGGTAAAGAAAATCTCCCCCAATGTGACTCCACCATGTTGGGGCTGCACAACATTCATCAACATCTGAGTCTCATCAAAAAAAAAATATTGATCATTTGAAGTCTCCACACAAGGGCTCACCACTCCATCATCATCTAAATCAAGATAGTACTCCTCTCCTTGCAGTGAATCCACAATGCCAACCCCCATGCCATAATGGTCTCATCCAACATGAATCACCATAAAACAAAAATCATGAGATAAATGTTCTTCCATCACATTGTCAACATGCATCTCAAATAAAAGATTAGGAAAATAAAACTCAACTTCCATATCAAATAGGGGGCTATCATATGTTTGGAAATTGTTTTGGATTAATTCCATAACCAAGATATGGATACTCTCTACAACATCTTACATGTAACAACACCGGATCCCTCTTTGGACATTCCTCTCAACACCACCATCTTACCATTATCCCGAAATTTCAGCTCCATGGATTTCAAGTTCAAGGTGATCTCACCTAAGGAATGAAGCCACTATATACCAAGAACAACATCTGTGTCTCCTATGTTCACAACATAAAAATCATCATTGAATTCGTAGTGGTTCGGTAGGATTTTCGATTGTGGAATCTTCCTAAAGCAAGACATAGTGTGACCATTTGCAACCATGACTTTGAAACCTCCAAATTTCTTAGTTTTGAGCCCTCATTGTGCTACAATATCTTTGTCAATGAAATTATGTATAGCACTTGTATCAATAAAAGCAACAATTTTCTGCCCTTCCAACATACCTCTAAGCTTGAACTCAAGACTAGAGAGCTTAGCAAGTGTTGCCACTGCTCTTTTTCTGTTCCCCAAACTCTTTTGTTGATTCCTCTTCTTCACTTTCCTCTGTTTCAACTTGTTGGTCTGAATTTTCTAATTCGGATTTATTAGCTGAATATGCCTCCAACTGACGATTTGTTCCCCCTTTCAAAACACTTATGTCCTAGGGCCCATGGTTCTTTGCATGTAAAACAAAAAAAATTCTTCCTTAGCTCCTTTCTACGGTCTTCTTCCACCTTCTTTGTGGAGGTTTCTTTGTGTTGTATGTTTTCCTTGTTATCATGTTTCTTGTCTTTATCATGTTGAAAGGTCTTTGATGAAAATTTGTTTCTAGAGGTAGCCAACTCCATGCTTCTTTCCTTCTTCATTGCCTCATGTAATGAAGATGTGTCAAATTCCTTAACCCATCCATTAATGGCCTCCATTAGTCCTTCACTAAAAAAGGACAAGTATCCCTTTGTGATACCATGAACCAATTCATTGCCTCCTGTAATGAAGATGGGTCAAATTCCTTAACCCATCCTCTAATGGCCTCCATTAGTCCTTCACTAAAAAAGGACAACTATCCCTTCGTGATACCATGAACCAAAACAGAGTCTCTGGAACTTTGAAATGTATGTATCAAGTGAGTCATATTGTTTCAACTGTGCAAGCTCTCTAAAGTGTAATTCAGGATCCCTCTTATCAAACCTCTCAATGAGTTTTTTAGTGAACTAATCATATGTAGTAATCAAGTTATTTCCAAGTGTGACAAGGCCATGATACCACCACTCGTGAGCTACTCCATCAAGGTGTAGAGTAGCAAATTTGATTGCCTCATCCTCTACCATGGGTCTAAGTGATAGATCTAGCTTTTGAACCCAAGCTCTAGTTGTACACTTGTCACTACCATCAAAGTGTGCCAATGTTACCTTCCCTAGAGCACTCTAGAAATCTCTTTGCGTTGGTGGCCCTCTGTTTTCCACTCTTCCACCCCTTTTCTTCTTTTGGTTTAGGTACTAATCTAGGGTCAATAAGTCACAAATCTCTACTGGTAGAAAGAAATACTCTATATAGGCTGCTCTAACTTCATCTACTAAGGGTACCTAAACCTCTGGAACAACCTATGGCTCCTCTTTGCATGTGAATGTAGACTGAAATGGTCTAGGAAAAAACCCTAAGATTGCTGCAGTAGTACGTCCTACAATGTTTGATTGATTAGTGGAGCTAGTTTCACAATGTGGCACTTGGTTAACTTGTGGAATCCCTTAACTCACCTTACCCAACATCTGTGACATCATATCAAGCATAGCATCGAATTTTCTCTCTGCTCTGGTATTGGAACTAACTGAACTAGCAAATTTTTTTGTCCCTTTCAACCATGACTCTAGGTGGGCTAGATAGATTGGGTGTAGAATTTGGGGAGCTATCACTATTACTAATCAATCCCACCTATAACCTTTGATCCGTTGCAAAAGGATTCTCAAAATGGAGCTTATGGTTTTTATTTCTTTTGTTCACGATGTCATTTGCCCGAAATCGTAACCCTAAGATAACAATATACATATTTGAAAATATAAACCATTCAATATCATTATAATTATAATTATCGATGATAATATTATAATTATAATATTTATATATAACATTATGAATATTAAAACATCAACACTATCAATTTAAGTATTATAGTCATTATGATAGATATTAAAAATATATACAATTAGTATAGAACACAAACATAAAATAATATTGCAATTATCGAATATAAAATTATAAATATTAAATCCATTATAATTATGACCAATCACATTATATATATATATATATATATATACTCAAGCACCATTATAATCATATAAAATATTAATATTGTTTTCATATAAACCAAGTGCTATAAATGTCAAAGACAACTATTCCCAGCAATAACAATAATCCTTAAATAAATACCAAGCAGCAAATTAAAAGACTAAAGCTGAGATTCATATATCAGAAAGGTAGCACTTCAAAAGAGGGGTTAATTAAAAATGGAAAGGTATGATGAGATTAGAGCAAACTAAAGGTGCGATTTACTAAAAGTAAGCCTGAAAAAGGATACAACTATTCAAATGGACATACCCCTCATAAAGGACGCATCCCTTGGCATATAGAGATATAAATATAAGGAAAAGAGGTAGCAAGAAGGATACAGGAAAATCAATCAGAAATCTTCATAAAGTAGTAGATTGGAAATGAGATAAATTATGAGAGATATATTTAATTAAATGTTATTGCCAAGAATATATTTGGGAAGTAAGTTTAATATAATATAAATATATTATATTCATGTGAAGTGATTATTGGAAGTTTGAAATTAATTAGAAATAATTTTATATAATTAAATGAAATATATATATATAATATACAGTCATTGCAATAATGATTCTTGCAACAATTATTGAGCCTTATAAATAATTATGATCTTAATATAAAAATAGATTATATATATATATGTGTGTGTCTTATCCTATGATCAATCCAGTATAAGGTTGAAAGAGGCGAGTAAGGAATCAGAAAATGTGGAGAGATACAACAACTCAAGTAGTGTACTCACTTAGCAATAATATTTAGTATATTTTGAATATAAGAAACGGATATTGCTAATTTGATTATTGGTGTAATGCTTTCTCTAGTATTATCATGATGATAATGATGTTGATATTGACTTAAAGAATCAGTAATAAATGCAAATGTATTTGATTGCTAAAAGATTGTCTTCTTCGTGATTGTAAGCCTACTAGGGAGGAAGGGCCTAAGAAAAGTGGTGCCTATAAACCCCACTTAAGGTTCCGCCCCTAGGACCCAAGGCAAGGATGTGCCATGGAAGGGTGGCAAGTCCACCTAACGTTCCGCTAGTCCCAAGGCAAGGGTTGGGCCATGGAGGGGTGGGGGTCCCACCTAAGATTCTATTGTGGCCATGGAGGGGTGGTAGGCCTAGACCACTTATAAGCTTCGTTGGCTTCCCCCAATAGGTCATGTGTTTTCCGAGGAGATGTCATGGGTGGAGAATGCAGTTACAAGTCCCCTAGAGTGGAAGGTTATAGGTTACAACCCCTTGAACTTAGCCAAGGACTTCGAGTAGATCTATCCACATGGATAGAGAATGCAGTTACAAGTCACTAAGAAGGGAGGGTTGTAGGTTACCACCTTTGTACTAGGGACCATGGCTTCGGGCGGATCCATCCATGCCACCCCTCATGTGTTTTCATAATTGCATTTGTGATTATATTTATATTTGGATATCTAGATATTAATCACAGTTGCCGGGAAACTCCATTTTGGGAACATAGACAAGGTACCAGTCCCTGTACCCAAAATTTTCGGTGAATCATTTACATATAAAATAGCCGTCTCCTTATTCATTTAACTCACGTACCCTAATTTGATTGGCGTCCCCTAATTTGATTGGCGTCCCCGTCCCCATACCAGTACCAGTACCCTATGTCTCCCGGCAACTATGATATTAATGCTAACAGATATATGTACATGTAAAAATATTAAATGCAGATTTCAATCCAAGATTACTTAGTCAAAGAGAACATTCATTTGAAAAAGAAGAAACCCTAAATCTAATCAACAAGCGAATTCTAGGGAAAAGTCGGGTAAGGGACATTAGACACGAGTATAATTCCTTAGCTCTCTTTCACTCATAGATGACACTGCAACTCAAGCAGTGATTACAAAACATAGGCTGGCAAGAAGAAACCAGCTTTGATACAACTATAATAACCGCCCTAGGAATTTTTTTTATTAAATTTTTTGCCAATAATATTCAACAACATAAACTTGGAAAATAGAGGTATATAGCTGTCATAGAGTTCTGATATAAGAAATCAGCATCCATACAACTGTTGTTAGCATTGTTTTGATGGAAAATCATTCACACAGAGATCCTAATACAAGAAATAAGCATGATAGTAAGATGCCCACTAGGTAATATCTCGGATGGAGGATGGAAATAGACTGGTATAGGTCTGTACCCATTAGAAATGAACTTTAACTGGACTGATACATCTGTACCAAAAGTTGCAAGTCTGCTGTCCAAGGTGGCAGCGCAAATCAGCAATGAAAATATCTTTCCAACACCTCCAAACTCACCAAGAACACCTCCCAAGATTGCTAGATAACTTGAAACTCACCCAACAGCATTCCAACAGTCTCAAAAGGTAAGGAGATGTCATCTACAGGTCTAATAATGACTGATACAGAGGTTGCAAGTCTAGAATACCTTAATTGCAGGTCATAGCAGCCATGAAAAATCATCAAAACCCTCTTCCAACCTACTTGAAACACCTCAGTGATAGAAAAAAGAAACCATGTACACCCAGATCCACAAAACACCCTCAAAAGGCATGGAAATGAGCAGCTAGAGGTCTATTTTACACTTTTCAGTCACACCCATCTTTATCAACAACCTCAAAAAACACCTTATAAGGATCGCCCAGCAATGAAGAACACAAATATCAGAGACTTTGATGATGTAGAATTTACAACACAACCTTCCCTGCAAGAAAAATGAGTGGTACGACAAGCTGGGGCAAACACCAAACCCTCAAACTGAATAGCCAGCAAAGCCAATCTAAAAAATGCCTTACAACACAAAAATCACTAAGAATATTAGCAAATAATTAACCCAAAATCTGCACCTCAAAATACTTTGAAAATCTTCATTCTTTTTGAAACCACAAAATCCAAAACTCCTTGAATACCAATGTGATTCCTACATGAAATCACTCTACCATCTAGGGAGGATCTTTCACGACCAAAACTAGTGATTTGATGAAGGGTTTTCGTCCGCAATCAACCTTGGAAGAACTTCTCTGTTCACTCTAGCAACATCTTGTTATGTATGCAAACTTGAATAATACAAATGAGCCCCAAACCTTCTTTTATAGCTTTTTTGATGCTTTTTCGCAAAAGCACTTTCTGCTTTTTCGTTGCTTTTTAAAAAAAACACTTTTTTTGTTTTTTCATTGCTTTTATGAAAAAATGTTTTTTTTGTTTTTTCGAAAAAGTGTCTTTTTTGTTTTTTTCTAAAATAACTTTATTTTTACGTCCCCTTTTCCCCTAGGCATCCACTTGAGGGGACATAACATAACTTTATTAAATTAAAACACTAAAGCAAATATTATAATGTTAACTTTATAATTTTAGTGTAATAATTTAAATAATCCAAACCATTTTGTGGAAAGCACTGTCAAGGTACCGAAAATCAAAACTGATCATGCCAAGAAGTTGATGTTGAAGAATAATGCTAGGTGTGAAACAAGCGCTCACTAAAAATAGCAGTGTTCTCCAAGAATTGTGGAGAATAACCCAAAAGGTCCAAAATGCTACAAAGAGCATCACCACAAACCTAAAAGGCAATTGAACTCCACACCACCACTGGATACCAAGAAAACCCTAAATTGAGCTCTTCAAGAATGTTGGAACTCTCCCAACTCACCTGGAAACTTTCAGAAAACCCCGAAAATTGGCCAACGCTCACAAAATAGTATGGCATAAAAATGGGGGCATTACATCGCTTGGCAAAAAATTGAAGATTATTTTATTATTTTTGTGGAAAAGTGTATAAAGGAGGAAATGGAATTGGAAAAAGACCATCCTTGCATTTTCATTTACAAACCACAATTTGGAGAGGTTGAACTTGGTTTAGTCTTCAACCGAAGGATGAAAACCCTTATGGCAATCAATTTCATAAATGAAAACCCACCTAGCTAATTCTTGGTGGATTCAAGTAGGATTCGCAGGTGCGATTAAATTGGTGATTATAGGGATTTTTCTGAAAGATTCACAAAGCGAATAAATAATCAATTCAAGAGTTTATCTAGGTATTTAATTTTTAATATTTCCAATTGTGAGATTAATGAATATATTTCAGGGAATAATTTACTAATAAAAATGAATGATTATTAAGGGTTTAACAAGCACCGACCCAAGCGATAGCCTCTTCTAAGCTCAACCATATGCAATTTATACCACCGTACCCTTTCTAAAGACTGTCGTACCATGTGAAAAGAGGGCATTGGATTTTACAAGAAGAATATTGCAAGTTTTGGAGGAGTTTGTATGCTGATTGGACTCTACATTTAGCTGTCCAGCCCTTGGAGCATTGAAAGGGTTTTAAAAAAAAAAAGTGGATGTTGGAATACCTATTTGGAAGAATCCCAGTCCATTTAGGACTCCAAAAAATCAGCCACAACACTTTATAGGAAGAATGTAAGTATTGGGAGGCATCGCAACATTATGGGATATATTGTGTGGAGTTAAAAGTAAGAAGGAAAGTTATTGAACAGTCCTAAAGCTGTTAGGACTCTTTTACCTCAACCATACCATCCCTTTTTGGTGATATTTAATTTTTTTAAAGGCATCGCACCTTTTTGTGAAGGCATTGTATGAAATTTTAAAACAGAAAAAAATGAATTGTGAGTCCTAAAGCTGTTAGAATTCTTTAAAGCCCAGTCGTACCATTTGAATTTGATTCCTCAAAGCATTGGAGTAGGAGGTGGCACTTTAGAAAGTATAAAGAGAGGACATGGGAATGGAAAGGACTCAAAAGGTAGCCGTCGTTGTATACTAAGGAGTTTTGGGAATATTATTCAGCCAGCACAGTCCTTGTTGAAAAAATATTATGGTGATATACTAGATGTTATTCACTTGTCAAAGGCAACTCAGGTCTATAGCAACTATACCATAATTCAAATGTGACTGTAGCACAACAAAAAAATGGTTGGTTTTGATGGAGGAATAAATCAGTCTAATTGTTGGCATCAGTAAGCAACCAAGCTACTTGTTTGTTTCTCCTTTCAAAGGTCAGATTACTCTTATTTAATGCCTATATGTAATGCTCAGTCCTCTATATTGTGGTTTTGGTTCACATGTACCATTTATAATTGTTATTCGTATACAAAAGCATATATGCAATCTATTCCAATTAAACAAAAAATATATGCATTTATCAAGTATTGCAAATGTCAATACAAATCAGAGTTTTCAATTGTTGAAACTTGTCAAACTATTGAAAAACTCAAAAAAATTATAAACCAAACCAATATAGTGGTATTAGAGCCACAAATCTTGCCAGCCTATTAGTGTCTAACCTTTTGTTGAGATTTCAGTATTACATGTTAGTGATCAGAACTTGCATGTCAGTTTGGAGGTTTGCAATTGATGTGGAGATACATTTTATATGCATCCGAGTGAATAACTTGCATCTATTGAATGTCAGTTTCAGCAGTTGTATATTGATTTCAGCAAATTGCATGACAGTGATCAGTGATTATAGTGTTCAACAATTCAATAGTCTCAAGTTTTGGGTTTCAAAGGGATTGATCATTTAGGGAATAATTACAGCTAGTGAATCATTTCATTATTCCGTATGAAGATTTGGGGAGGAAGCTTTATAGAGCAGGTAAGAGACTTGAGCAACTACCTCTACCAAATAATGATCTACGTTGCATATTGGAAGAAGTAGAAACCAATTTATCTACCTCTATCAAAGAATGATCTACTTTGCACATTGGAAGAAGTAGAAACCAATTTATCTCTGGTACATCAACTAGATTCTAAGCTGATGCAAAATGTCTTGGTCCCTACTATGAATTCTTTGCTAAAGCCAAAACTTATGAGAGACCTAGATAAACATGTGAGATTTGCAGTTACTTTTTGTATTAATGAAATTACAAGAATAACAGCTCCTAAAAAACCTTATAACAACAATCATGAAGGAGATATTTCAGTTGATTGTGGAGAGTTTTCAATATTTGGATAATATCAGGATTCTTTTTGCTAAGAGGGTAATAATCTTAGAAACGATTGCAAAAACCAGATTATGTGTTCTTATGATAGATCTTAATTGAGAAAATCTTGTTCTTAAAATGTTTCAACATTTTTTTGCTACTATTAGTGAGAATCATACAAAAAATATTGTAATAGCAATGCAGACTATTATGTCTTTGATTCTAAATGAGAGCGATGACATCTCTCAGTTGCTCTTATCTTTTTTATTGGGTTTTTGAGAAAGGAGCATGATATTTCTTTAGATGCTTATGAGTTGGTTGAAAATGTTGTTAAACAATGTAAGAAGAAATTGAAGCTATATTTGATAGTTGAGAGGGTAGATTACAGTGATCCACAAATTATAGACACTCCTGATGTGAGCAAAAACAAACTCAAAAGCGAGAATCATTGTTTCACATGCAAATTGAGGAGACTGTCATGTCCCCTTCTAGTTGACATCTCTTTGCAGTGTAGAGTTAGCCTATTATGCGACCTCCGTAGGCTAATGAGGAGATTAGGGGGTCTTGTGAGGCATGGCTCAGCCTCGGTTAGCGGAGTTTCTTTGCTTGGCTTTTGTTCGGGGTCAATCGGACATCTTTTGGCTAGACTTACTATTTTTAGTAAGTCATGGGAGCACCTTGCTATTTTTAGAATCTCAGTTTAGTCACATGTGGATTTAGTCTCTCGACTCCTGGCTCAGACGGCTTAGCAATCAGACAAGTAAATCAAGAGATATTAAAATTTAAGTGACTTAAGTGATTTATTTAATATTTTAATATTATTATAAAGTTATAAAATAACTTTATAATAATAAAGTCACTTTAATATAGTAAAGTGCATTAAGTGAATAATTTAATGTGGGAATAAATCTTTTATCCCACATTGGCCAGGAAGGTGTTTGAGCTCTCCTAAGGAAAGAATAAAAAGAGACTTAAGAGCTCATTCTCGGCATCCATTGTTATTGTTATTGATTATTGCTTCTTGCTCTGAGCTCTGGACAAGGGTTTTCAGTATTCGCCATTGAAGAACGTAGTTCTTCTATGTGTTCATCATTTGAGCCAGTGAAATACCTGGTTAATTTGATACTTCAAAGAGAATCTCATACAGAGGTTCTAATTGTGCTCCAACAGTACGTTTTCAATATTCTTCTATTTACAGAACAAGGGAGAGAAAGTTGCACCCATGAATTGTGCGCATGAACAGTGCACGTGAACAGTGCGCATGAACAGTGCGTGTGAATAGTGCACATGAACAGTGCACGTGAACAGTGCGCGTGAACAGTGTGCATGAACAGTGCACGTGAACAGTAAAATTGCAGCTTCATCAACAATCAGCAATCAGCAACGTGGTTGCATTCTGGAGACAAACAATCAGGTTTTAATCATTTCGTACAAATGCTTTTTATGTATTTTTTTATCAGCAATACGCTGTGTCTCAAAACATTAGTAGTCATATGGGAATAAATGACTTTGATCAATATTGCAATCAATTTGAATTTTAGTTCAGATAGATTAGTTTTCAATTATTGTTTTTGCTTTGTCAAAACCCCTTGAAAACACAAAAAAATCAGAATATTAAACAAAAAAATAAAACACATCAAACGACACAGCGGATAGAGCCTGCGAAGGGTTTCTACAGTGGTATCAAAGCGGTTTCCTGCCAGCCTGAGGGATTTGGGTTTCATATGCAGCCACAGGAAATTGGACCTCACAGGTATTACACCCGCAGAAGAGCTGAACAGGAAAGGGATTGGAGAGAAGACAATCCATTTACAGAGGTACCAGCAGTTGAAATGGGTGAGAGGTTTGCATGCAGTCCACCTAGAGGGAACAAAGATGAGGAACAAGAAACTAGAGAGTTCCTCAGAACAATGGCTACAGGACAGCAGCAGATGGCTCAAGCTATATAGGCACTTACTACCTTGGTTGAACGTATTAATCCACAGGATAGACGAAATCCAGATCAAGGGGATAACAGGAGTGCAACGGGTTCACTTGGAGGCCAGAGGACTTGTTCTTGGACAGAAAATAGGCCACCTCGTCCTACCTTTGTTAGAGATGAGCCAGAGGTAGCCCCAGTAGAAGAAGCAGGTGAGGAGGCGTTCGCAGATGTCCTTATGGTTGCGAATGATGAATGGGAATTACTAACTCCACAGGTGCGTGAGAGGATGACTTTTGATAGGTTTGTGAATTAGAGGAGAGAACACTATCGTTTAGTTAGACAAGATAGAAGGCCCAGGAATCAAAACAGTGAACTTCAGCGAGCTACGAGCAAGCTTACTTTGCCTTCTTTCGATGGTAGTGGCAAGATGACTGCTCAAGCTTGGATTCATAAGCTTGATACTTTCCTAGCATTGAGACCTATGATAGAGGTTGAAGCTATTAAATATGCCACCTTGCACTTGGAGGGAGTAGCACACGATTGGTGGTCTCATGGGATGATCACTCTCCAACATAATCAGGTGACAGCTTATCAGGATTTTGTGGATAGGCTAGTGGAGAGGTTTGATAAGAAGGATCCAGAAGTTTACTTTCGAGACTTAGCTCAGCTGAAACAAACAGGAAGCTTGAATCTTTTCATCAGTGAATTTCAGCGATTGGCAGTTATGGTGCCAAATATCTCAGAGAGGAGATTCATAGTCCTATTCACTGAGGGCTTATCGGAACCGCTGAAGGGTTGGATTAAGGCTTTTGATCCTCCCTCACTACAGGAAGCTATGAGGAAGGCACGTAGCATGGAACTTCCAGCCCCATCTAGAAAGTTCAATTCTAGGAGTTCTTCTTTTTTTAAGGACAGCAAGGGATTCAATAGGAACAAGGAAAAATCTGATTTTAAGAGTGACTCTAAGGGTAAATCAGCAGCACCCTTAGACTGAGAAACTCTTAACGATTTATGCAGGAAGAAGTTATGCTTCTACTACAAGGGTCCCTATGACATAAATCACGATTGTCCTTTGAGGCCAAAAGGAAAGGCCAACAGGGTTATGTGGGCTTACTATAAGGGTTCGGATTCTGAAAATTCCGAACAGCAGGAGAGTCCTGAGGAGTCAGAGGCAAAGGCAGAGGCTTCAGATCCCAAGGGTGAGATAGAGTTTCAGTTCCTTAAAACATACAGACAGGTATGAGAGCGGTTTACATGGAAAGGCCTTAAGGCTGATGTTCTTCAGTATGTGCGTGAGTGCCCTGTTTGTCAGCAGAACAAACAGGAGAACACATTTCTGGCAGGATTATTGCAGCCCCTTCCGATTCTGATTATTGTCGATGGATTTTATTATGAGCTTGCCGAAAGCCCAAGGACGTGACTGTACTTATGTAGTTGTGGATCGGTTGACGAAATATGCTCACTTCTTCCCGATCACCACCACTCACACAACTACACAGGTAGCAGAGATTTTCTTCCGTGATGTTTTTAGATTACATGGTTTGCCACGGAGTATAGTCAGCGACAGGGATAGTCGATTCTTGAGTCACTTCTGGCAAGAGGTGTTCAGACTTTGTGGGACCGAGCTTACCCCGAGCACCAGTTACCACCCGCAGACTGATAGTCAGACGGAGATTGTGAACAAATGGGTGGAAGGTTACCTCAGGAATTATGTTGCAGGGCAGCAAAAGGCATGGGTCCGATGGATACATTTGAGTGAGTATTGTTACAATACCACATATCACATGACCATTCAGATGTCGCCTTTCATGGCACTGTATGGTTATGAGGCGCCTAGTTTTCTTGATTTGCTTCTTAGCGACAGTAGGGTGCCTAATGCAGGGGACTTATTACAAGAGAGCCAGGACATTGTGAAGGCTCTTAAGAAGAACATAGCTAAGGCACAGAATCAGCAGAAGCAGTATGCGGATCAGAGGAGGACAGAGAGATCTTTTGAGGTGGGAGACATGGTATACCTCATGCTACAGCCCTACCGACAGTCTACTCTTAGGAAGAGTGGATCAGAGAAGCTCAAGCCACAATATTATGGTCCTTTACGGATTACCAGGCGTATTGGAGAGGTGGCTTACGAGCTAGAGCTCCCAGCTGATAGTAAGTCCACAATGTTTTTCATATATCACGCCTCAAGAAGGCGTTAGGACATCGTGTGGTACCTTCAGCAGTATTACCTCCCTTAGATGATGAGGGAAAATTGATTTTAGTGCCTGAGTCTATTCTAGAGTATAGGGAAAGACAGCTTCGCAGGAGGACTATCAGGGAATATCTGGGGAAGTGGAGAGATTTACCTGTAGAGGATGCTACGTGGGAGAGCGAGGAGATTTTGCAACATCCAGAGTTGAGATTGCTTGAGGACAAGCAATTTCAGGAGGGGCGGACTGTCATGTCCCCTTCTAGTTGACATCTCTTTGCAGTGTAGAGTTAGCCTATTATGCGACCTCCGTAGGCTAATGAGGAGATTAGGGGGTCTTGTGAGGCATGGCTCAGCCTCGATTAGCGGAGTTTCTTTGCTTGGCTTTTTTTCGGGGTCAATCGGACATCTTTTGGCTAGACTTACTATTTTTAGTAAGTCATGGGAGCACCTTGCTATTTTTAGAATCTCAGGTTAGTCACATGTGGATTTAGTCTCTCGACTCCTGGCTCAGATGGCTTAGCAATCAGACAAGTAAATCAAGAGATATTAAAATTTAAGTGACTTAAGTGATTTATTTAATATTTTAATATTATTATAAAGTTATAAAGTAACTTTATAATAATAAAGTCACTTTAATATAGTAAAGTGCGTTAAGTGAATAATTTAATGTGGGAATAAATCTTTTATCCCACATTGGCCAGGAAGGTGTTTGAGCTCTCCTAAGGAAAGAATAAAAAGAGACTTAAGAGCTCATTCTCGGCATCCATTGTTATTGTTATTGATTATTGCTTCTTGCTCTGAGCTCTGGACAAGGGTTTTTAGTATTCGCCATTGAAGAACGTAGTTCTTCTATGTGTTCATCATTTGAGCCAATGAAATACTTGGTGAATTTACTTCAAGGAGAATCTCATACAAAGGTTCTAATTGTGCTCCAACAGTACATTTTCAGTATTCTTCTATTTACAGAACAAGGGAGAGAAAGTTGCAGCCATGAATAGTGTGCATGAACAGTGCGCGAGAATAGTGCGCATGAACAGTGCACGTGAACAGTGCACATGAACAGTGCGCGTGAACAGTGCGCATGAACAGTGTGCGTGAATAGTGCGCATGAACAGTAAAATTGCAGCTTCGTCAACAATCAACAATCAGCAGTGTGGTTGCATTCTGGAGACAAACAATCAGGTTTTAATCATTTCGTACAAATGTTTTTTATGTATTTTTTTATCAGCAATATGCTGTGTTTCAAAACGTTAGCAATCATATGGGAATAAATGACTTTGATCAATATTGCAATCAATTTGAATTTTAGTTCAGATAGATTAGTTTTCAATTATTGTTTTTGCTTTGTCAAAACCCCTTGAAAACACAAAAAAATCAGAATATTAAACAAAAAAATAAAACACATCAAACGACACAGTGGATAGAGCCTGTGAAGGGTTTCTACAGAGACACAGAAAAGCATTGAAGGAGGATCCACCCTTGCAAATCTGCAAACACTCAAAGATGCATTGGAAATAATGAAATCAGCTTACTTGCAGTGCTTATAGACAAGGATCATGCCATCAAATTTGTAGAAGAGACCTTTGGTGCATTCGATAAAAAGATAAAAAAGTTGATGAGCTCAACCTAGAACTAAGTTTAGCTCACTTCTCACTCTACAAAGCTAAAAGTCAGTCGTCTATTGCAGCCATATCCCGAGAGCAAGGAGCTAACACTAGAATTATGGGGTCAAGCAAATAATTGAAGGAATTGATGAGGTCCAAAAGAACTTTAATTTGGAGAATCAGTTACCCATGGGAACATGACGAACTCAAGGAGGATGAAATACTACACAATGACTTTAGCATTCCTAGAGACTCAGCATGTCGATAGGATTCTGGAAAAACATCAAGAGTGCAACCTCATCAGGCTAGAGGAGCAATTTTCTCACGATGGTGTTTTTTTTAAGGCGAGCAGTCAGACATCTACTACTCAAGGCGAGCAGTCAGACATCATCAGTAGCTTGCGAAGTTTCATCTTTGAAAATCAGACATCTACTACTCAGTGGAGAAACGCAACTACTACTCTGGATAAAGAAGAAGAAAAGGCGGATCTTGCAGCAGGTAGACCAGTTTTGCCACCACCCGCGTGCAAATAAAGCAACCTGGCTAACCAAGTTTACTACAGAAGGAAGCGCAATCCTCCCATTCAAGAAGAGCCGCACTTTGAGGAGGTTCCTGAGCATTTTCTAGAAGGATTAGAAGAAGAATCTCCAGCCCCACCTGTCACAATGGGCGACAATGACAACAACAACAACAACAACGGCAATGGTCGGAACGGAAGGAACGTGAGACGTCCAACCCCACTACCTTGGGGCAATAACATCGGACCGTTGGCCTTACAAGGACATCATGAGCTGCCTAAGGGATCACGAAAGCATTTTCCTCGATTCCATGGCGATGGATCTAAGCATCCAGATGAACACATATCAGCATTCACAGCGGCTTGTTCCGTTTTGCATGTTCCACATGAAGAAATAGCTGTTCGTCTCTTTGTTGAGACCCTGGAAAGCAATGCATCAGACTGGTTTCATAATCTTGAACCTGGTCTTATCACAAGTTGGGCAGTCATGAGTGAGAAATTCTTGGCAAGGTTCAAGCCTGCCGAGGATAATCACCAATTATTTGCACAGCTCTCAAACTCAAAGATGGAGCCTACTGAACTGATGAGGGAATTCATTGCAAGATTTAACCGCCTTGTTACACGTCTTGCCCATACATTAAATCCATCTGATGAGATTTTGATGAGCAGCTTCATCAATGCACTACCGTCAGAAATAGCCTTTCTCTTAAAGGGAAGTGAAGAAGTAGATCTACAACTCACTCAAGAGGAAGCTATCAAAATTGAAGATAATATGATTACGATGGGCAAGATGAGAAATGATTCAATCAGACCGCTTGTTCAAGCGTCTGCTGATCCGCTACTTCAGAAAGTAGCCAACGAGGTGACCATTCTCAAGAGGCAGTCACCCGCACAAGGGCAGCAAGCACTGCCTACACAACAATCATATCAACCGCCATATCAACCTCAACAGCCGTACCAGCCGAAGAGGAATAACTTTCAGCCTTTCAAGAACTACAAATCAAAGTTTCCGCAAGGACAACAAAGACCGCATGTTGAAGCTGAGAAGTCTACAGCTTATTGCACTTTCCATGATATAGTTGAACACACCGGATCTACATGTCCGGAAAATCAAAGAATGAGTCAACTCATGGGATTTGCTGAGGCTGCTCCTAGTTCAAGTTTCGTACCTTCACCAAATACAAATGTTGTCTCACCACAGACAGGCAACTTTGATGGCGACTCCGCAACGGGATATTTTGATAGAGAACGCGTTAATGAACAACAACAACAACAACAACAACAACAAGACTACTGCCGATACTCTCTTGCAGTCAATCATGAGAATATCTCATCGCCTGTGTTTACACATGCACAACACTTCAAAGCACAGAAAGAAGAAGAGGAAAAGCGGAAGTCTGATGAAAAAGGAAAGGAAGTGGCTTCCACTTCCAATCAAAGGTCTTCACAAGTAAACACAGTGCCGGCTGTTCAAGATCCATCCTCGGCAAACTTCGACATTGTGTCTTCCATGATGAAGACGAAGGTACAAATTTCACAACTGGAGTATCTTCAGGATCATCCAGAGCAATTGGAAAGAATCCTCAAGGTGGTAAAGAAGAAGGCTGTAATTCAGCCTACATTACTTGAATCCTCTGTTCCAGCAGAAGACAAGCCAAAGCCATTCTATATATCTTTGTATATAGGAGGTTTTAAACTCAGCAATTGCATCATAGATAGTGGAGCGTCGGACAACGTTATGCCTTTACAAATCATGAACGCGTTGGGACTTTCGTGCACCGAAACCAAAGAAAAGTGTTATTCACTTGAATCAAAGCCGGTGCCGTTGGTTGGCCAACTAAAAGATGCGCAAGTAAGGCTAGCGTCTTGTCCAGAAAAGAAGATTATGATGACTATCTTGATCGCTGACATTCCTACAAGTTATGGGATGTTGCTCAGCAGGAGTTTTTGCAAGGATCTTGGAGGAGAAATTCAGTTGGATTGGTCATTCGCGACAATTCCATTGAAGAAGGGAACATTTAAGCTGGAGCCTGAGGTGAAATCAAAGTTTACGGTGGTTAAGTCCCAATTTCCGGATGCACAAGTGTTATATCAAGACACGGGACCAGGGACATATGCTATGGTATCTAATGTCAATGAAGCTTGTCAAAATTTTGCACTTTCCACGACTACATCACATAAAGAATCAAAGATGTGGAGGATGCAGTTTGATGGCAGTTGTTCAACATCAGGATTAGGAGCGGGAGTAGTAATCATCTCTCCCGAAGGTTGCTTATATCCATTCGCATATAGGTTGCAATTTGATTGTACCAATAATACTGTAGAGTACGAGGCGCTTTTATTGGGTCTCAAGAACGCGAAGGATATGGGGATCAAATTACTTAGAGTTGAAGGAGATGCAGAGCTCATTGTCAAGCAAGTCAGGGAGCAGTTTCAAGTTAGGAAGAATCGCCTTCAATCCTATAGACAGAGGGTGTGGAATGCCATCGACTGGTTCGATGCTTTTGACATCCAATATATTCCAAGAACGGACAATAGCAGAGCCGATGCCCTTGCAGTGTCAGCTGCTCTTTTCATGCCGTATTCTGATTTTCGTCAGAATTCTTTTGCTATTGAGCTGATCTATAGGCCAGCTGTACCAGATAATGCAGACAATTGGCAAGTCTTTGATGATGATGATGACATCAAAGAGTTTCTCGTTATGGGAGACAACTACAAAGAATTGTTCTTTGAAGGGAATCCTACTCCTTTCAAAGAGTCAATTGCTGAAGACTCTGAAGCTACAGAATCCGGAATCATACAACTGAAAGGGAATCAGATTCCTAAGGGTTTCGTATCTTTAGAGGATATTTTTGACCGGCATGACCGTTTCATCCAAAATCAGAAGATGTCAGGTGTTAATACTTCTGCAAAACATTTCCAAGTGAACATCGGCACCGAAGACAAACCTCGGTTTGTGAATCTAGGCAAGTGTTGTACTGCAGAAGAAGCTGAGAAGTTTACCGCCTTGTTCAAACAATACAAGGATGTATTTGCCTGGTCATATGAAGACTTGAAGGTCTTCACACCCATAGAATTGTCACATACAATTCCTCTGAAGTCTGATATTAAGCCTTTCAGGCAAAAACAGAGACATTACAATCCGCGGATTCAAGATACTATCTACGCGGAAATTCAGAAGATGGTGGATGCAAAGATAATTTATCCAATCCATCACTCCACCTGGGTGTCTAACATTGTTCCTGTGCGCAAAAAGAACGGAGAAATCAGAATTTGCGTGGATTTCAGGAACTTGAATTTGTCGTCCTTGAAGGACAATTATCCCTTACCGATCATGGAGCATACATTGCAGACAGTCACCGGATCGGAGATGCTATCACTTCTTGATGGTTTTTCCGGTTACAATCAGATTGCAGTGGCCGAGGAAGAGCAGATCAAAACAGCTTTCACCACGCCGTGGGGAACGTTTGCTTATGAGAGGATGCCTTTCGGCCTTATCAACGCCGGTGCTACTTTTCAGAGAGCCATGGATTTGGCGTTTGGGGATCTAAAAAATAAAATAATAGTAGTTTATCTAGATGACTTGACGGTTTTCTCAGATAAACAAAGCGATCACTTTTTGCACCTCGCAAAAGTTTTCGAAAGATGCAGGCATCATAGAATTTCATTGAATCCTAAGAAGACCATCTTCGCGGTAACGGAGGGCAAGTTACTTGGCCACATCGTTTCCAAGGAGGGAACTAAAATTGACCCAAATCGGGTGGATTCAATCAAGAGCCTGTCTCTTCCTACAAGTAAGAAACAAGTGCATTCTTTCTTCGGTAAAGTCAACTTTATCCGAAGGTTTGTGCCAGATTTTTCGGAGTTGACGAAGGAAATCTCAGCTATGATGAAAAAGACGTCCAATTTCATATGGACAGAAGAAGGTCGACAAGCCTTCATCAAAATTAAGGAAGCTATTGCTACCGCACCAACGTTGGTTCGTCCTGACTTTCAGAAGGATTTCATCCTTTACTGTTATGCGTCGGAGCACACGTTGTCTGCAATATTGACTCAGAAGCTCAGTGAAGAAGGAGAATCTCCTATCGCATTCATGAGTACCAGTTTTAAAGATTGTGAATCACGCTATTCTCAAATTGAGAAGAATGCGTATGCTATCATTCGAGCTGTCAAAAATTTCAGGTTCTATATCTTGAATTCACATACTACGGTGTTTGTCACCGATCCAGCAGTAAAAGGTGTGCTAACTCAACACGAGATGGGCACGAAAAGAGGAAACTGGATCGCGAGAGTTCAAGAGTATGATCTGGAAATCAAGCCAACCAAGCTCGTTCGCGGGCAAGGTCTTTGTCGATTATTGGCAGAAGACGGAGATGAAAAGAAGAAAAGCAATAGTGGAAATGAACCTGAACCAGAAGAGGACCTTCCTTTGGTCCTATTAGTTGATTCTGCGGAAGAATGGTACACAGCCTTGTGGTATTATTCAACTTATGGAGAATGTCCACGTCACATGGACAAACAGCAGAAGAGAACATTAAAGCTGAAAGCACAGAATTTTGTGCTTGTCAATAACGTTCTGTACAAGCGTGGCCTTGACGGAACTTTCCTTTTATGCGTCGGTAGAGACCAGCAACAGAGGTTGTTGGATGCTTTTCACAATCAAGCATGCGGTGGTCACTTCTCATCGAGGGTTACTGCATTCAAGATCCTACGAGCACGGTTCTATTGGCCAACCATGTTTCGTGACGCATATGAATGGGTGTATAGATGTCAGTCTTGTCAGCAGTTTGCTGGTAAAGTCAAATTGGCGGCTATTCCACTCAGGCCAGTTATCATTGATGCTCCATTTCAGCAATGGGGTATTGATTTCATAGGTCCCATCAACCCACATTCCAGTAAGGGGCATATTTATGTCCTTACAGCAACAGATTATTTCACAAAATGGGTTGAAGCAGTTCCTACCAAGCGAGCTACCTCAGAAGTTGTTTGTGACTTTTTAAAGGAACACATCATTTCACACTTCGGAGTGCCTCGCAAAATTGTGGCTGATAACGCAACAAGTTTCTCGTCAGAGGAGATACTTAATTTTTGTTTTGATCACGGCATCACGCTGTCACACTCATCAGATTATTACCCTCAAGGTAATGGATAGGCCGAATCATCAAATAAGAATATAGTCACAATTGTGCACAAGCTAGTTGACGCAAATCAGAAAGCTTGGCACATGAAAATATATGATGCTCTTTGGGCTGATAGAATCACTCCCAAACGAGCCATCGGCACTTCGCCTTTTATACTTTTGTATGGTACAGACGCAATGTTACCCATTACATTGGAGTTGTCTGTTTTGCAGTTGGCATCTACAGTGGATGATGAAGAATTCAAAGATCCTATCGAAAGGAGAATTTTGTACCTGATGAAGCTAGAGGAAGAAAGGGTGGAGGTTGTCGATAGGATCACTCAGCATCAAGAGCGAGTGAAGAAGATTTTTGATAAGAAAGCTCGTCCGCGAGATTTCGAGATCGGAGATCAAGTCCTGTTATGGGACAAAAGACATGAACCTAAAGGAATGCATGGTAAATTTGATTCCTTATGGTTAGGACCCTTCCAGATACATGAATCAAGAGGAGAGAACACATACATGCTCTCACATCAAGATGGAAGGCTTCTCCCGCTACCTTACAGCGGGCAATATCTCAAGCACTTCAACCCTCCGGGGGAGGAGTAATTTTTTGTAAGTTTTATAAATACTTTTTATGCTTTATCGTAATGTCGTATTGTGTTTTCCCGTTCAGTGATGTTTTGTCGTGTTTTAGGTGATTAAAATAGGTACTCTTGTTGTAGGTGATTAGGATAAGTCCAAGTGTACTAGGTGATTAGGAAAGAAAGTCCTGACTCCAATGCCCAATGTTAAAGTCACTGGTCTATGAAACACAGAGATTCCTAGATTCTCCTATGCCGTAAGTATCCAACATGGTCACCAGACGGAGCCTAATGTTGTACCCAAACCGAAATTTTTGCTTCATTAAGGCATTTTGCTTAAAATGGTCTAAAACTTGTAAAAGTGGGGTCAAAACTTACTTTTTGGGTAAATAAAGTATGGGCTTTTAGTCAGTGTGATGCCAGGAAGATACTGGCAAAATTTGAAAATTTTGAAAATTAGGGTTTCTGAAGTCTATTTTTAGCCCGAAACCCTAAAAAATAAGAACTTGTCAGAATTAGCTGAAATTAATTTTGATTGGCTTATTTCACATCACGATCACAGTGGTGAAGTCAGTTTCAGTTAAAAGTCAGTTTAAGGCTGGTGGGTAGTTATAACTTTTTCAGGAGAAAAGTTACGACCTCTGAGGTCATTAATGGTAGTTGGCCAGTACCAGGTGTTAATATCTAAGCCTGAAACTCAAAGAAGAACACTCTATGATGAAAGATGTTGAAAATTATGCTTTTTGACGGAGGAGATTTTCAACGAGGTAAAAGTACTGTGAAATTGGCTAAGTCTGGATTGAAAATATTCTAAGTCTGGAGGTCAAAAGTGCCACTTTCAGCTAGGGGCGCCCATCATTATAGAAGCTGTATTCAACTTTTTGTGAGTTTTTCTACCAAGATGATTTCTTCAGTTTCCTGATAGCTTCGCAATGAGCTAGCCAGCCAGTCCGACGGAGGAGTAAAACGCTTGAAAACGTAAATTCAGTACAGAACGAGGGAAATATGAAGTAGATGACTTTGAAGAGAAAAAGCGCCCCTGGAGGCCAGGGGCGCCCATCTTTTTCAAGATTCAAATGAAGTCTTTTGATCAAGTGACACCCAGGAAGTTTGTTTTTATTTTTGGTCCAGCTCCGCGACGCATCTGTCAGCAGGTGAATCTGAGTTGCCGAGTTGCCGCCATCAGTGGTCAAACTTGAGGTTCCAGACTTGATCAGAAACTATCAGAAAGGACAAAAGCGCCCCTGGAGGTCAGGGGCGCCCAAGGTTTTAAGACCTTAAATGAAATCTGTTTGATGATTTCAGATGCTCATCTCGTTCGTGTCAGCGTCAGCTTTCCGTTCCCTGTCTCAGCCAGTTCAGAAGATGTCTTGGCAATCCGCAGCGGAAGTTGAGTAATTTTTGCCAGTTGCAGTAATGGATGACAGTGGTTGGGAAAAGCGCCCCTGGAGGCCAGGGGCGCCCATGATTTAGGAAGCTTTAATGATGTTTTTATACAAAGTGTTCATCAGGAGCCTTTGCTCAGATTTCAGTCTGCTCCGCAGTGAGCCAGTCAGCGTGTTCTGAAGTTTTGTCAAATACCGGGAAACGTCAAGTGAAATATGGTCAAGTTATCAGTGAAAATGATGAAAATGCCTGAAAATATTCTAACACTGAGGTCAAAAGCGCCCCTGGAGGCTAGGGGCGCCCATCTTTTTGAAGCCTCAGATGGTTGAATTTTGAATTGCCACCTCAAGGAATCTTCTTGTCAGATTTGGTCCTGCTCTTCATCGAGATTGTCAGCCAGTTGATCCGACGTGACAGTCAACCAGAATCAGTGATCGAACATGAGCTTCGTTTGAGGTTTTAGATTCTAAATTTTCAGAAAATGTCTAAGTAAGGAAGGACGCCTAAAGTCAAAGGTTGACTTTTTTAAATTCAAAAGTAGAAGTGCGCATGAAGAGAGTTTTCAATTTACCAAATTTAGATCTTCAGTTAAACTCTTTGCAAGTCGACTTCTATTTTACCTATTTTTAGTCATAACTGGCAAAAACTAGTTTGCATGCATTAGTTAACTGAGTCTTTCAAGGTGGCGCCCTAATTTGGGGTTGTTCTACATTCAGTTAACTGAGTTTGAAGCCAAATATAGGCCATGCGTGAGTTTTGAAGCACCAGTTGTACTTCAAGCGCCATTTCCAATGCTTGACATGCATTTCACACGCCTTAGAAGATATTTTGCTATATATTTTGCTAATGGCGTCCATTATTCTTCATCAGAGTTGACAAGAAACATCTTTCTTGAGCATAAAATTGATCTGCAGGTGCTACAGGTGTCAGATTTCAGTATTCTTCGTAGCTACAGATTCAGATTGTTCAAGGGAAGATTATTTCAGACTTGGTTTCTATTTTGCATGCAGGTGTTATCAATTCTACTTCAAGCATAGGCGAATTTTTACAGAAGAAGAGAGAAAACAAAAAATAAAACTTCTATTCTTCTGTCTTACTTTCTTCTATTCTCGTCTTAGGTTTTCTTCGCATGTCAAAGAAAACGACAGATTTTTCAGAAAAGCATCATCTGGGTTTGAATATTTCAGCATCAACAACAATACCCATGTCTTAGATTATTTTGTGAAAATTGCCCCGTTGCCTCTTTTCTAGAAGCACTGTGCTTTTTTCCAGAATTCTCTTTGCATGTGGGCCTAAATCACATTTTTTCGCAAATCTGTTGATCTGGGTTGTTTTAGGATCCATTTCTACACAAAACCCATGTTCCAGATTTTCGCGGGAAAAATTGCCCCCAGTGCCCCTAACTGCCAGTTCAAATCTCAACCGAAAACCTTTTGCATGCAAGCCTAAATCCCATTTTTTCGAAATTCTGACATTCTGGGTTGCATTAGAATTTGATTCTGCACAAAACCCATATCTTAGAATTTGTTCGAAAAAATTCACTTCCCCTTGCTATTTTTAGCCTATCCCCGAGCTTTTTCAGTTTTTCCAAAGTTGTCCAAACATACCCGACTTTACAGTCAAAAGTCTAGTTTTTCAGAATGCAGTATAATCCCATAGATTATAAGGCCAAACAGGTCTTTCTTCATAACTTTCTGAAAACTACCGATACCGACTTAAGTCATGTTTTTCCCATCATCAATCTGAACTCATTGGAGGGTATCAGCAGTACTACAATCAAAAATCTTGAACGTTCAGGGATATTTGCAGCAGCGTCCATTCCTATCTCAGTCTTTGATCTTGAGTTCGTACTTGCTTGTGTCAAGCATTATGACTCGTCTACCAGACAAATCAGATCGACAGATGGAAGGATTATTTGTAGCCTGAAGCCGAGGGATGTAGAAAAATGTTTTTCTATTCCTCCACGTTCAGATCATTTCGCTGTATCCATTTCAGATTGTGACAGAATATGGGAGGAGGACAAGGATAGATCACAGAAGAAAGTAGCTCAACGGTGGTTGAAAATTCAGAAAACCAACATGCCAAGGAAGATTGCACGTGGGGATTTCAAGGACGAGATTGCTATTTTGATAACTTTCCTTAACCGGTTAGCAGGTTCTGAAGACGCAAGTGTTTTCCGAACATGGATGTTCTACCTCATCTCACGAGTTATTGATAAAAAAGAAACATTTGACTGGGCCATGTTTATCAGCGAGTGTCTTCACCAGCAGATTACAGAGTTCCTAAAGATTCATGAATTCCATATGGTAACTTTTCTGGTTTACTTAGTTGCATTTCAAGGCAGCTTTAAATTATTAAAGACCGATGGAGTTCTGGGTGTTCAGCGAGTGTACGAATACTACCCTCAGTTGGAGTTTTCGAAAGCTGAACAGGACTTTACAGCAGTGAATGATCATTCTCTTATGAGAACGGTCAGAAATTTAGATAACGAGATGCATGTGAGGATTTCTACAGAGGCACAATCAGCAATGGAGAGTTGGGCAGATTGGTTTATCCAATTTCCTACTTTCACATATATTCGTGTATATGGATATACAGGAGAGCCTCTGATGCTACCGAGGTACCCATCGGATAAGGTTCTTTTCATGGAGTTCATGAGACAGGCACATGAGGTTCACACTTTTCTTCGCAATCGACATAAGCCAGCTTTCACCTTTCCGTTTGAGTTAGGTATCTACAAATGCAAAACAGCTGCTGATTGCAAGTTAATGGCACACGAGTTAGAGAAACTTCAGCTTGGGTGTTTTCCTCAGAAGCGTGCCTATGATCCGTTGGGTCATTATTCAGCAAGGTTGGAGCGAAATGTTTCACATTCGGCAGCGCTTGAGGACTTTTGGGTCAATTGTGAGGATGAATTTGAGGTGCGCCCTCGTCATTATTGTAGGGTTACTATTCCACAGATCGCTGATTTCTTATCAGAGGATGTGGAAGGTTTGTCTGATGATGATGGCGAGATACTACTTCATTCATTCATTAGAGCCCAAGTTGCTCGCCAGCCACTTCGCCAACCTGATTGGTATGTTCCATTGAACACTTCAGTGAAAGACTTATCCAGGTCTGTTATCAAAACCACCATGTACTTCCTTGAGAGCAAGCGGAAGCGAAGGGTGATCCCAGTTACAGAGCCGCCAGCAGTGGTAGTTTCTTCTTTACCTTCTACTTCTAGAGCTAAACCTCGAGTCAAGGTTACTATGAGGCCGCCTGAAGGGGTTAAGATGGGAATTAATTCAAAAGGAAAAAGCATCACCAAAAGGAAACAGGTTGAGAAAGAGCCAACACTTCCAGTTGTAGAGACAGTACCTGAGGAGCCAACACTTCCAGTTACAGAGACAGTACTTCTAGAGCCAGTTATTTCATCGGAGCCAGTTATTCAGACCGAGGCCGGTTTGTCATCTCCAGGTTCACCTTTTTCAGCGCACTCATCTCCCATAGATATTGATTCGGAGCCTGAGATTTCGGTACATGAGACCTGCATACCAGTGGATTTGCCAGCAGCTAATACAGTAGAAACGACTCCACCTCGAGAGGACAGTATTCCTTATTCATCTTGGCTCGAGAAGTCATTGGAGAGGGAGAGGCCTATGCCTTCATATAATCTTGATTTGTCTGAGTTTGGTGAGCCCTATCAGAACAGGTTGAATAAAAGGGCCAGAAAGCAGATAAATATTGAGAAGAATCTTGAGGCAGAGATCGTCATAGAAGTTGCTACTCCTCCAAAAGACAAATACTTGGATGAAGTTGATGTTGGTGATTTTACCTTCGTCAAAACTAATCTGGGTAATAATACTCGACACACCGACGTGAATCTATTCAGAGTCGTCGCGAGTAATCTAGAGGAGCGTGTCATGAAAGATGGTGAGGATAAGGCAGTTCTCAAGGCTGAAATCAGACAACTTCGCAGGTACATCTCGGGTTTGCTTCATGGCAACGAGGGTCAAGCACCTTTACTTCCACAACTTCGAGAAACCGCCGCAGAGCAGCAAAAGATTCAACACTTGGTTAATCGAGGAAAGCTACTGGATACCTGGATTGAAGACTTTATCATTGTTGGTCGACACCTTCCTCATAGAGCTATATCAGATTGAGGGTTGACGCACATAGTCTTCGCCAGAGAATTCAAGAGCTCGAGATTTGCATAGCCGAGCGTAAGCCGAAGGACCTGATTTTGATATCACAGCTTGCAGGAATCTATGACGCCATTGAAGCAGATGGAGATCAGAAGAAGGTCTTCACTTGGAGAGAATTATATCTTTGCAGGGTGGAGACATATGACAGGATTTCTGCTAAGATGAGCATGATTCAGGAAAAGGTTGTTGCAGCTCTTCGTTTCATCAGCGAATACATCACTCAAATCCCATGTCATTATCGGCATGAGGATGGTACCTACGCCGAGTTAGAGGCAGTTCAAGCTGAGTTCGAAGGTTAGTTCGTGATAACCTATGTGGAGGGCCAGAGGCGTCCAAGATGGAGGAGTTTTCAATGCTGACTATCAGTTTCAAAAAGGTGACCACAGAGGTTAGAGATAGTCAGAGGGAGATCCGAGATGGAGACAAAGAGTTGGACAAGCAGTTAATCATCGTGGACAGCGTCAAAGTGCCAGATGATGATACTATTGATAAATTCCTGGAGGAGATGATAAACTTGGAGTAGATGTTCAGTTAGACCATGCAGTTGCTTTCAACGATGAGTCATCATAAGTAGTTAACTCGAGGCTTCTTTCCGAGTTAACTTGCTGTTATACATTACATGCATGTCTTTCTTGTAAACATCTATATATACTTGGAGATTAGATTAGATTTTTCAGTCAACTGATGATAGCATTCCTGTTGACTTGCTTTCAATAAGGACGTGCATGTTGCACCTTGTCCATTTAGATTAGATGTTTCAGTTAACTGATGATAGTTTCCCAGTTAACTGTATAGTTTCATTCAATTAGGGTTTAGGAATAAGATCTTGCATGCATTGCAAGACTTTAGTTGACTCAAGGTGATTTTAGGGTTGCCTACACCTTGAAGTCTATAAATAAGAGCTTTAAGCTCATTTGTAATTTAACTTTTGCTTGATAGCATACATGCTGCGCCTACCTTGCCTGTAGTATTGCTATTATTGTATCTGTTCAAAGAGTAATTGCTGTTATAATAAATTGCTGCGCCTATCTTGCCTTCATGTTATTGTCATGGTGTTTATTCGACCTTAGTTAAATGGGGTTGCTAGTTTGATCGTTATTGCATGCGTGTTGCGTCTATACAATCTACTGTCCCAGTTGCTTACCTTTCGTTTTGTTTATTATAAGCCTATTCAGAAGAGCAAATAGTTGCGCCTGCCTTGCCTTCATGTTGCAAAACTGTACTTAAAGCTTATCGTTCGATGTGTGTTATAGTAGACTCATTCAGCCAAGCAGATAGTTGCGCCTACCTTGCCTTCATGTTGTGAAGCTGTACCAGGTTGACCGTCTTTTTGTTTGTTTTAATAAACTTCTTCCCGAATTAGCAAATAGTTGCGCCTACCTTGCCTTCATGTTGTGAGCCCGCACCTGAAGTTTATCGTACAATACATTCCTGCTCCATTTCCTCATGCTCTGTTTTTTGAGGAGATTGGTTAGATATTAAAGAAGTTAGCTTAGTTGTAGTTACATGATCTGCGAAACCAGAAAATACTTAGTTGCAACGTTCTAGGTTTTCTTAACCTTGTGCCTCTACCAGCTGAGAACAAAAAGATAGGACATTAGTTTAGTTTTCTATTTCATGCATTCCAGCACAACGAGGGAGCTTCCCCTCCTAATTTGAAGAGCACTCATTACGTAGTGTGCATAGTTGTCCGTACAAACTCACACTCCAGAGGTGTTAGTTCTTACGCCAACAATATGTTACACAATCTTCAGCAAAGATGAGAATATTAATAATCAAGCTGAGAAGACGCAATTTTAGCTGAAGAATTTATGAAAGCTCGACCAAAAGAGGTAAACAATCAAACTTGAACACAAACTCTTCTTCAAAACTTGGGCGAACTTCTCCAATCGGACATTTCAAGCTCAGCAACAAGTGAAAATAACACAAAAATGACAAAAATCGAGTTTTTTAACTCTTTCAGCAACTTGTCTTTTTTCATTAATGACCAAAATCGGAATTTTTGACTTAGCAATTTTATTCATGAATTCGGACTTTTTTGGGCTTTTGGCAATTTCACTCAATGACTTAAAAGCCAAATCGCGATTTTGAGAGTCTATTGCAATTTTTATTTTTGACAAAAAGCCAAAAATCGGACCTTTTTGGGCACTCTGCAATTTCACTTGACCTAACAAAGGCAATCGGACTTTTTTGAGCTTTTAGCAATTTCACTTAAAGCAAAATCGGACTTTTTTGGAACTTTAGCAATTTTGCTTTATGACTTAAAAGTTCCTACACTTGTAGTGCTGACTCAAAAACCCGAAATTGACAAAAAACACAAGAAAAATGACTCGGAAATTTACAAAAACGAAAAGGAGAGTTGCTGAAAGGATGTCCAAGGGAGCCATCAATTGAAATCCAAAGTTTTACAACCTCAACACCTCGTAAAACGTGTTTTAAGGAGAAAAACTTCAATTTTTTTGGCAGGTTACCCCAATTTTAGTCATGTCAAAAATTGAGGACAACACTGCAAAACATCAACACTTCGAAGAATCTGTTGTCCTGGGTTATGTTTGTGATTAATAAATTTGTTTAATATCTACACCTCGGATAGGAGTCCTCTCCTCCTTGGGAATTTAGAAGTAGGTTTATCGTACTATGTTGTGATTAATGATCTTTGTTTCATATCCACACCTCGAATATGAATCGTCTCCTCCTTGGGAATTTAGCAGTGAAGATTGTCGTTTGATGTTGTTGCTAATAACCTTTCTTTCAGCTTACACCTCGGACAAGAGTCGTCTCCTCCTTGGGAATCATGTCTTATAGTTTATCGTCCAAATACTCCCTGCTCCTAAGTCCTCATGCTCTATTTCTCTTGAGGAATAGGATAGATTAAAAGCATTTAGTTAGTTGTAGTTAAGATCTGCAAAACCAGAGAAAAACCTTAGCCGCAACGTTCTCACTTTCCTTAACCTTGTGCCTCTTCAAGCTGAGTCAAAAAGATAGGATTTAGGTCATTTACATTTTCACACATATCAGCAAAAGAGGGAGCTTCCCCTCCTAATTTGAAAAGCAGTCATTACGCACTGTGCATAGTTGTTTGTTGCCAATACGCACTCCAGAGGTGCGAATTGTAACGCCCACATGTCCTTTGAAATGGCACACCTATAATCCGATTCCTAGGTGCATGCCTATTATTCCAAGTGCACGCTAATGCTCTAGATGATCATTTTAGTTTTATAGTGGCTCTTTTCATTGGTGCACACTAAAGCTAAGGAACACACAAATACTATACTATGCAATTTTTGAAAAAGTTGTCTCTTGTTGAGGCACGTGCTAAACTACAACATGCGCCAATACTCTTAACTTCATCAAAGCATTCTTGAAACTATCCCCACACACCCTTTTGCTTTGTTCAAGTGCATTTCTCTACTTGGCACATTTTTAATGTACTATGTGCATCTTTTTCTCACCCTTTGCAAAGGTGCGTAGATTTTTCCAAGTACTCAAATTTATGATCCTATAGGTGTTAGACAATAAACAACAAAAGGAAAAGAAGGCAAGATTCTGAAACACATTAGGGTTAGATAAATGACAAATTTCAATTGATAATTTTGACAAATAAACAAGTTTTGTATGGGTACAACAATTTGTCATTCTAGTGATGGGAAGATAGTAGAGTTTTCTACATATGATGTGATCATCAAAGAGCTACAGGATCCAGACATTGTGGTTGCTTCAAGGAGTGTGGATCATGGTTCCCATTTGTATAGGTCTGATAGCCATGAGTCTTCTTCACGATCATCGCTCATTGCACATGCTGATTCCTTCAGCAAACTTTGGCACAAATGGTTCTGGCATCTAAACTACAAGTACTTGTAGCAATTCAATACACATAATTTGGTGCTTGATCTTCCTAGGTTTCTTGTACCTAGGGAGTTTGTTAAGGCTGTGTTCTTGGCGAGCAACATCAAGATCTTTCTCCTATGGGGAAGCCCTCCCTTGCTACAGAACCCCTTGAGTTGATGCATAGTGATCTCACATCATTTCCAACTCCTTTTTCAAGGGCCAAATATTTCTTCACATTCATTGATGGCTTCTCATGTTGTACATGTGTCTACTCCCTTAAGTACACGAGTAAGGTCTTTTCCATTTTTATGACCTTCAAAGCATTTGTTAAAAGGCGATTTGGTCTTTCTATCAAGAAGATACACATAGATAATGGGGGGGAGTATGTGAATTAGGCATTCATGGATTTTTGTAGAAAGCATGGCATTCAACATCAACACTCAATTCCCTACGCCTCTCAACAAAATGACATTGTTGAGAGGAAGAACAAGACTTTACAAGTAATTGCCAATTGTATGATTCAATCCAAGAGCATGGCACCTACTTTATGGGTTAAGGCAATCAATTGTGCCAGCTATATTCAAAACCACATACCCGCCAAGGCAATACAAAACATGACCCTTGAGGATGGCTTGATGTTTCTTCATTCAAATTCTTTGGCAACGAGGCTTAAGCATTCATCCTAGATTGTCAATGTAAGGCTATGGAGAAGAGCCAACCACTAAATTGTGTTGGCTATTGTGAGGATGTGAAGGCCTATAGATCGTTTGATCTTGCTTTTCATGATGTCTTATTTCAAGGGGATATCCAATTTGACAAGCACTTCACTTTGATGGATCTCCATCAACAGCTTCTCCCTCACTTTCTACTCCATCTCTTGAGGATCCTCTTCTTCTTGAGGATGATGATCTTGCTCCACTACCTCCTAATGCATAATTTTTTCCCCATTACGCTCACACTACCATTGAGGAGGCTGGTCCTTTGGTTGGTGATCCCACCAACTCTTGTCATACTCATTCATAGACAATGGGTCTTGATCTTTTGACTCATGCTATTTCAGATGATCCTCGAAAAATTCCACGTGTGATAAGTATGCCAAAGTAGGATAATGCTAAGGCCAAGGAGTATTCTTCTTTGATGAGGAATCATACATGAGATTTTGTACCTCTTCCTAAGGGAAGAAAGATGGTTTGTTGTAAGTGGGTCTATCAAACCAAATATGTAGTTGATGGTTCCATTGACAAGTACAAAACATGTCTTGTGGTTAATGGATTTTCACAAGTTAAGGCATTGATTATTCTAAGACCTCTGCTCATGTTGCCAAGATAGATTCTATCTTGAACTTCCACTAGTTGCATCACATGGATGGTCAATATACTAAGTCAATGTGAAGAATGTATTTCTACATGGTGATCTTAATGAGGAAATCTATATGGAGCAACCTCTAGGTTTTGTGCAGGATTCTTCACTTTTGCAGGCTTTACCATTCACTTAAGACCAGCATTGCACAAAACCCATGTAGGCCTCCTAATTACCTAATATAATTCATGAACCAATACAACTAACTTAAGGGATGTGTGCCACATGTCAACATATCCATCCACCTATATACATTATAATATCATATTCCTAGGTACATAGCATTTTTCTGATTTTACTAATTAAAGAACTGCCATATTTGTATTAGACTGGGTGGAGCTTTATGTTGGCAAATCCAACCTTAAAGTGTGCCACAACTCAACTTAAAAGCATCACATTGCCTGAGTGCACTTTCATAATCACTTAGCCATACTTCAGGCATGGTTTGTGAGTGGTTGTGCGGGTGCCCTCAACAATGTGCCTGCCTTACATTTAAACATTTCTTCTTTGTTTGGGCAAATATTCACCAAGTTTTTGCCATTTTAAGTAGCGAGACTTTTAAAAGGCAATGCCACTTAGAAAGTGTGGCCAAATCTTGCTTTCTTTTCCCTTATATGTTAGGTGTTAATCACTTGACACTTAGCCACATTTTTTTCTTGTTGAGCAGAGTTTGGATTGGGCATTGCCACCCACAAAAGGCACTGTTTATGTTTGATCCCTTCTTCTTTCTATTTAGGCATAATGTTAGACTGCCATTGCCATCTTGTGGAACATCGGGCAGAACGTTGGAGCAGCATCACCAATCGAAGGTTGTGCTTAGACCTTGCTCATGATTGCCTTCTTCCTGGCTTTAGCACCATTGCTCATACTTGGGTACTTTTTCTGAAATGGCTAAACCTCTTGAAAGTGTATTTCATCTTCCTCTTGTCTTGATTTGCCTTATGATGATGTGTCACCTGAATGGAGTGGTGGA
>CM021101.1:202068569-202163361 GCA_007115665.2 Sequoiadendron giganteum
AGAAGAAGGCTGTAATTCAGCCTACATTACTTGAATCCTCTGTTCCAGCAGAAGACAAGCCAAAGCCATTCTATATATCTTTGTATATAGGAGGTTTTAAACTCAGCAATTGCATCATAGATAGTGGAGCGTCGGACAACGTTATGCCTTTACAAATCATGAACGCGTTGGGACTTTCGTGCACCGAAACCAAAGAAAAGTGTTATTCACTTGAATCAAAGCCGGTGCCGTTGGTTGGCCAACTAAAAGATGCGCAAGTAAGGCTAGCGTCTTGTCCAGAAAAGAAGATTATGATGACTATCTTGATCGCTGACATTCCTACAAGTTATGGGATGTTGCTCAGCAGGAGTTTTTGCAAGGATCTTGGAGGAGAAATTCAGTTGGATTGGTCATTCGCGACAATTCCATTGAAGAAGGGAACATTTAAGCTGGAGCCTGAGGTGAAATCAAAGTTTACGGTGGTTAAGTCCCAATTTCCGGATGCACAAGTGTTATATCAAGACACGGGACCAGGGACATATGCTATGGTATCTAATGTCAATGAAGCTTGTCAAAATTTTGCACTTTCCACGACTACATCACATAAAGAATCAAAGATGTGGAGGATGCAGTTTGATGGCAGTTGTTCAACATCAGGATTAGGAGCGGGAGTAGTAATCATCTCTCCCGAAGGTTGCTTATATCCATTCGCATATAGGTTGCAATTTGATTGTACCAATAATACTGTAGAGTACGAGGCGCTTTTATTGGGTCTCAAGAACGCGAAGGATATGGGGATCAAATTACTTAGAGTTGAAGGAGATGCAGAGCTCATTGTCAAGCAAGTCAGGGAGCAGTTTCAAGTTAGGAAGAATCGCCTTCAATCCTATAGACAGAGGGTGTGGAATGCCATCGACTGGTTCGATGCTTTTGACATCCAATATATTCCAAGAACGGACAATAGCAGAGCCGATGCCCTTGCAGTGTCAGCTGCTCTTTTCATGCCGTATTCTGATTTTCGTCAGAATTCTTTTGCTATTGAGCTGATCTATAGGCCAGCTGTACCAGATAATGCAGACAATTGGCAAGTCTTTGATGATGATGATGACATCAAAGAGTTTCTCGTTATGGGAGACAACTACAAAGAATTGTTCTTTGAAGGGAATCCTACTCCTTTCAAAGAGTCAATTGCTGAAGACTCTGAAGCTACAGAATCCGGAATCATACAACTGAAAGGGAATCAGATTCCTAAGGGTTTCGTATCTTTAGAGGATATTTTTGACCGGCATGACCGTTTCATCCAAAATCAGAAGATGTCAGGTGTTAATACTTCTGCAAAACATTTCCAAGTGAACATCGGCACCGAAGACAAACCTCGGTTTGTGAATCTAGGCAAGTGTTGTACTGCAGAAGAAGCTGAGAAGTTTACCGCCTTGTTCAAACAATACAAGGATGTATTTGCCTGGTCATATGAAGACTTGAAGGTCTTCACACCCATAGAATTGTCACATACAATTCCTCTGAAGTCTGATATTAAGCCTTTCAGGCAAAAACAGAGACATTACAATCCGCGGATTCAAGATACTATCTACGCGGAAATTCAGAAGATGGTGGATGCAAAGATAATTTATCCAATCCATCACTCCACCTGGGTGTCTAACATTGTTCCTGTGCGCAAAAAGAACGGAGAAATCAGAATTTGCGTGGATTTCAGGAACTTGAATTTGTCGTCCTTGAAGGACAATTATCCCTTACCGATCATGGAGCATACATTGCAGACAGTCACCGGATCGGAGATGCTATCACTTCTTGATGGTTTTTCCGGTTACAATCAGATTGCAGTGGCCGAGGAAGAGCAGATCAAAACAGCTTTCACCACGCCATGGGGAACGTTTGCTTATGAGAGGATGCCTTTCGGCCTTATCAACGCCGGTGCTACTTTTCAGAGAGCCATGGATTTGGCGTTTGGGGATCTAAAAAATAAAATAATAGTAGTTTATCTAGATGACTTGACGGTTTTCTCAGATAAACAAAGCGATCACTTTTTGCACCTCGCAAAAGTTTTCGAAAGATGCAGGCATCATAGAATTTCATTGAATCCTAAGAAGACCATCTTCGCGGTAACGGAGGGCAAGTTACTTGGCCACATCGTTTCCAAGGAGGGAACTAAAATTGACCCAAATCGGGTGGATTCAATCAAGAGCCTGTCTCTTCCTACAAGTAAGAAACAAGTGCATTCTTTCTTCGGTAAAGTCAACTTTATCCGAAGGTTTGTGCCAGATTTTTCGGAGTTGACGAAGGAAATCTCAGCTATGATGAAAAAGACGTCCAATTTCATATGGACAGAAGAAGGTCGACAAGCCTTCATCAAAATTAAGGAAGCTATTGCTACCGCACCAACGTTGGTTCGTCCTGACTTTCAGAAGGATTTCATCCTTTACTGTTATGCGTCGGAGCACACGTTGTCTGCAATATTGACTCAGAAGCTCAGTGAAGAAGGAGAATCTCCTATCGCATTCATGAGTACCAGTTTTAAAGATTGTGAATCACGCTATTCTCAAATTGAGAAGAATGCGTATGCTATCATTCGAGCTGTCAAAAATTTCAGGTTCTATATCTTGAATTCACATACTACGGTGTTTGTCACCGATCCAGCAGTAAAAGGTGTGCTAACTCAACACGAGATGGGCACGAAAAGAGGAAACTGGATCGCGAGAGTTCAAGAGTATGATCTGGAAATCAAGCCAACCAAGCTCGTTCGCGGGCAAGGTCTTTGTCGATTATTGGCAGAAGACGGAGATGAAAAGAAGAAAAGCAATAGTGGAAATGAACCTGAACCAGAAGAGGACCTTCCTTTGGTCCTATTAGTTGATTCTGCGGAAGAATGGTACACAGCCTTGTGGTATTATTCAACTTATGGAGAATGTCCACGTCACATGGACAAACAGCAGAAGAGAACATTAAAGCTGAAAGCACAGAATTTTGTGCTTGTCAATAACGTTCTGTACAAGCGTGGCCTTGACGGAACTTTCCTTTTATGCGTCGGTAGAGACCAGCAACAGAGGTTGTTGGATGCTTTTCACAATCAAGCATGCGGTGGTCACTTCTCATCGAGGGTTACTGCATTCAAGATCCTACGAGCACGGTTCTATTGGCCAACCATGTTTCGTGACGCATATGAATGGGTGTATAGATGTCAGTCTTGTCAGCAGTTTGCTGGTAAAGTCAAATTGGCGGCTATTCCACTCAGGCCAGTTATCATTGATGCTCCATTTCAGCAATGGGGTATTGATTTCATAGGTCCCATCAACCCACATTCCAGTAAGGGGCATATTTATGTCCTTACAGCAACAGATTATTTCACAAAATGGGTTGAAGCAGTTCCTACCAAGCGAGCTACCTCAGAAGTTGTTTGTGACTTTTTAAAGGAACACATCATTTCACACTTCGGAGTGCCTCGCAAAATTGTGGCTGATAACGCAACAAGTTTCTCGTCAGAGGAGATACTTAATTTTTGTTTTGATCACGGCATCACGCTGTCACACTCATCAGATTATTACCCTCAAGGTAATGGATAGGCCGAATCATCAAATAAGAATATAGTCACAATTGTGCACAAGCTAGTTGACGCAAATCAGAAAGCTTGGCACATGAAAATATATGATGCTCTTTGGGCTGATAGAATCACTCCCAAACGAGCCATCGGCACTTCGCCTTTTATACTTTTGTATGGTACAGACGCAATGTTACCCATTACATTGGAGTTGTCTGTTTTGCAGTTGGCATCTACAGTGGATGATGAAGAATTCAAAGATCCTATCGAAAGGAGAATTTTGTACCTGATGAAGCTAGAGGAAGAAAGGGTGGAGGTTGTCGATAGGATCACTCAGCATCAAGAGCGAGTGAAGAAGATTTTTGATAAGAAAGCTCGTCCGCGAGATTTCGAGATCGGAGATCAAGTCCTGTTATGGGACAAAAGACATGAACCTAAAGGAATGCATGGTAAATTTGATTCCTTATGGTTAGGACCCTTCCAGATACATGAATCAAGAGGAGAGAACACATACATGCTCTCACATCAAGATGGAAGGCTTCTCCCGCTACCTTACAGCGGGCAATATCTCAAGCACTTCAACCCTCCGGGGGAGGAGTAATTTTTTGTAAGTTTTATAAATACTTTTTATGCTTTATCGTAATGTCGTATTGTGTTTTCCCGTTCAGTGATGTTTTGTCGTGTTTTAGGTGATTAAAATAGGTACTCTTGTTGTAGGTGATTAGGATAAGTCCAAGTGTACTAGGTGATTAGGAAAGAAAGTCCTGACTCCAATGCCCAATGTTAAAGTCACTGGTCTATGAAACACAGAGATTCCTAGATTCTCCTATGCCGTAAGTATCCAACATGGTCACCAGACGGAGCCTAATGTTGTACCCAAACCGAAATTTTTGCTTCATTAAGGCATTTTGCTTAAAATGGTCTAAAACTTGTAAAAGTGGGGTCAAAACTTACTTTTTGGGTAAATAAAGTATGGGCTTTTAGTCAGTGTGATGCCAGGAAGATACTGGCAAAATTTGAAAATTTTGAAAATTAGGGTTTCTGAAGTCTATTTTTAGCCCGAAACCCTAAAAAATAAGAACTTGTCAGAATTAGCTGAAATTAATTTTGATTGGCTTATTTCACATCACGATCACAGTGGTGAAGTCAGTTTCAGTTAAAAGTCAGTTTAAGGCTGGTGGGTAGTTATAACTTTTTCAGGAGAAAAGTTACGACCTCTGAGGTCATTAATGGTAGTTGGCCAGTACCAGGTGTTAATATCTAAGCCTGAAACTCAAAGAAGAACACTCTATGATGAAAGATGTTGAAAATTATGCTTTTTGACGGAGGAGATTTTCAACGAGGTAAAAGTACTGTGAAATTGGCTAAGTCTGGATTGAAAATATTCTAAGTCTGGAGGTCAAAAGTGCCACTTTCAGCTAGGGGCGCCCATCATTATAGAAGCTGTATTCAACTTTTTGTGAGTTTTTCTACCAAGATGATTTCTTCAGTTTCCTGATAGCTTCGCAATGAGCTAGCCAGCCAGTCCGACGGAGGAGTAAAACGCTTGAAAACGTAAATTCAGTACAGAACGAGGGAAATATGAAGTAGATGACTTTGAAGAGAAAAAGCGCCCCTGGAGGCCAGGGGCGCCCATCTTTTTCAAGATTCAAATGAAGTCTTTTGATCAAGTGACACCCAGGAAGTTTGTTTTTATTTTTGGTCCAGCTCCGCGACGCATCTGTCAGCAGGTGAATCTGAGTTGCCGAGTTGCCGCCATCAGTGGTCAAACTTGAGGTTCCAGACTTGATCAGAAACTATTTAGAAAGGACAAAAGTGCCCTTGGAGGTCAGGGGCGCCCAAGGTTTTAAGACCTTAAATGAAATCTGTTTGATGATTTCAGATGCTCATCTCGTTCGTGTTAGCGTCAGCTTTCCGTTCCCTGTCTCAGCCAGTTCAGAAGATGTCTTGGCATTTCGCAGCCGGAAGTGGAGTAATTTTTGCCAGTTGCAGTAATGGATGACAGTGGTTGGGAAAAGCGCCCCTGGAGGCCAGGGGCGCCCATGATTTAGGAAGCTTTAATGATGTTTTTATACAAAGTGTTCATCAGGAGCCTTTGCTCAGATTTCAGTCTGCTCCGCAGTGAGTCAGTCGACGTGTTCTGAAGTTTTGTCAAATACCGGGAAACGCAAGTGAAATATGGTCAAGTTATCAGTGAAAATGATGAAAATGCCTGAAAATATTCTAACACTGACGTCAAAAGCGCCCCTGGAGGCTAGGGGCGCCCATCTTTTTGAAGCCTCAGATGGTTGAATTTTGAATTGCCACCTCAAGGAATCGTCTTGTCAGATTTGGTCCTGCTCTTCATCGAGATTGTCAGCCAGTTGATCCGACGTGACAGTCAACCAGAATCAGTGATCGAACATGAGCTTCGTTTGAGGTTTTAGATTCTAAATTTTCAGAAAATGTCTAAGTAAGGAAGGACGCCTAAAGTCAAAGGTTGACTTTTTTAAAATTCAAAAGTAGAAGTGCGCATGAAGAGAGTTTTCAATTTACCAAATTTAGATCTTCAGTTAAACTCTTTGCAAGTCGACTTCTATTCTACCTATTTTTAGTCATAACTGGCAAAAACTAGTTTGCATGCATTAGTTAACTGAGTCTTTCAAGGTGGTGCCCTAATTTGGGGTTGTTCTACATTCAGTTAACTGAGTTTGAAGCCAAATATAGGCCATGCGTGAGTTTTGAAGCACCAGTTGTTCTTCAAGCGCCATTTCCAATACTTGACATGCATTTCACACGCCTTAGAAGATATTTTGCTATATATTTTGCTAATGGCGTCCATTATTCTTCATCAGAGTTGACAAGAAACATCTTTCTTGAGCATAAAATTGATCTGCAGGTGCTACAGGTGTCAGATTTCAGTATTCTTCGTAGCTACAAATTCAGATTGTTCAAGGAAAGATTATTTCAGACTTGGTTTCTATTTTG
The DNA here is from genome assembly GCA_007115665.2 of Sequoiadendron giganteum. NCBI lineage: Eukaryota > Viridiplantae > Streptophyta > Pinopsida > Cupressales > Cupressaceae > Sequoiadendron > Sequoiadendron giganteum. Next base: position 202,075,069 of record CM021101.1, read on the forward strand.
CATGCAGGTGTTATCAATTCTACTTCAAGCATAGGCGAATTTTTACAGGAGAAGAGAGAAAACAAAAAATAAAACTTCTATTCTTCTGTCTTACTTTCTTCTATTCTCGTCTTAGGTTTTCTTCGCATGTCAAAGAAAACGACAGATTTTTCAAAAAAGCATCATCTGGGTTTGAATATTTCAGCATCAACAACAATACCCATGTCTTAGATTATTTTGTGAAAATTGCCCCGTTGCCTCTTTTCTAGAAGCACTGTGTTTTTTTTTCAGAATTCTCTTTGCATTTGGGCCTAAATCACATTTTTTCGCAAATCTGTTGATCTGGGTTGTTTTAGGATCCATTTCTACACAAAACCCATGTTCCAGATTTTCGCGGGAAAAATTGCCCCCAGTGCCCCTAACTGCCAGTTCAAATCTCAACCGAAAACCTTTTGCATGCAAGCCTAAATCCCATTTTTTCGAAATTCTGACATTCTGGGTTGCATTAGAATTTGATTCTGCACAAAACCCATATCTTAGAATTTGTTCGAAAAAATTCACTTCCCCTTGCTATTTTTAGCCTATCCCCGAGCTTTTTCAGTTTTTCCAAAGTTGTCCAAACATACCCGACTTTACAGTCAAAAGTCTAGTTTTTCAGAATGCAGTATAATCCCATAGATTATAAGGCCAAACAGGTCTTTCTTCATAACTTTCTGAAAACTACCGATACCGACTTAAGTCATGTTTTTCCCATCGTCAATCTGAACTCATTGGAGGGTATCAGCAGTACTACAATCAAAAATCTTGAACGTTCAGGGATATTTGCAGCAGCGTCCATTCCTATCTCAGTCTTTGATCTTGAGTTCGTACTTGCTTGTGTCAAGCATTATGACTCGTCTACCAGACAAATCAGATCGACAGATGGAAGGATTATTTGTAGCCTGAAGCCGAGGGATGTAGAAAAATGTTTTTCTATTCCTCCACGTTCAGATCATTTCGCTGTATCCATTTCAGATTGTGACAGAATATGGGAGGAGGACAAGGATAGATCACAGAAGAAAGTAGCTCAACGGTGGTTGAAAATTCAGAAAACCAACATGCCAAGGAAGATTGCACGTGGAGATTTCAAGGACGAGATTGCTATTTTGATAACTTTCCTTAACCGGTTAGCAGGTTCTGAAGACGCAAGCGTTTTCCGAACATGGATGTTCTACCTCATCTCACGAGTTATTGATAAAAAAGAAACATTTGACTGGGCCATGTTTATCAGCGAGTGTCTTCACCAGCAGATTACAGAGTTCCTAAAGATTCATGAATTCCATATGGTAACTTTTCTGGTTTACTTAGTTGCATTTCAAGGCAGCTTTAAATTATTAAAGACCGATGGAGTTCTGGGTGTTCAGCGAGTGTACGAATACTACCCTCAGTTGGAGTTTTCGAAAGCTGAACAGGACTTTACAGCAGTGAATGATCATTTTCTTATGAGAACGGTCAGAAATTTAGATAACGAGATGCATGTGAGGATTTCTACAGAGGCACAATCAGCAATGGAGAGTTGGGCAGATTGGTTTATCCAATTTCCTACTTTCACATATATTCGTGTATATGGATATACAGGAGAGCCTCTGATGCTACCGAGGTACCCATCGGATAAGGTTCTTTTCATGGAGTTCATGAGACAGGCACATGAGGTTCACACTTTTCTTCGCAATCGACATAAGCCAGCTTTCATCTTTCCGTTTGAGTTAGGTATCTACAAATGCAAAACAGCTGCTGATTGCAAGTTAATGGCACACGAGTTAGAGAAACTTCAGCTTGGGTGTTTTCCTCAGAAGCGTGCCTATGATCCGTTGGGTCATTATTCAGCAAGGTTGGAGCGAAATGTTTCACATTCGGCAGCGCTTGAGGACTTTTGGGTCAATTGTGAGGATGAATGTGAGGTGCGCCGTCGTCATTATTGTAGGCTTACTGTTCCACAGATTGCTGATTTCTTATCAGACGATGTGGAAGGTTTGTCTGATGATGATGGCGAGATACTACTTCATTCATTCATTAGAGACCAAGTTGCTCGCCAGCCACTTCGCCAACCTGATTGGTATGTTCCATTGAACACTTCAGTGAAAGACTTATCCAGGTCTGTTATCAAAACCACCATGTACTTCCTTGAGAGCAAGCGGAAGCGAAGGGTGATCCCAGTTACAGAGCCGCCAGCAGTGGTAGCTTCTTCTTTACCTTCTACTTCCAGAGCTAAACCTCGAGTCAAGGTTACTATGAGGCCGCCTGAAGGGGTTAAGATGGGAATTAATTCAAAAGGAAAAAGCACCACCAAAAGGAAACAGGTTGAGAAAGAGCCAACACTTCCAGTTGCAGAGACAGTACTTCCAGAGCCAGTTATTCAGACTGAGGCCGGTTTGTCATCTCCAGGTTCACCTTTTTCAGCGCACTCATCTCCCATAGATATTGATTTGGAGCCTGAGATTTCAATACATGAGACCTGCATACCAATGGATTTGTCAGCAGCTAATACAGTAGAAACGACTCCACCTCGAGAGGACAGTATTCCTTATTCATCTTGGCTTGAGAAGTCATTGGAGAGGGAGAGGCGTATGCCTTCATATAATCTTGATTTATCTAAGTTTGGTGAGCCCTATCAGAATAGGTTGAATAAGAGGGCCAGAAAGCAGATAAATATTGAGAAGAATCTTGAGGCAGAGATCGTCATAGAGGTTGCTACTCCTCCAAAAGACAAATACTTGGATGAAGTTGATGTTAGTGATTTTACCTTCGTCAAAACTAATCTGGGTAAGAATACTCGACACACCGACGTGAATCTATTCAGAGTCGTCGCGAGTAATCTAGAGGAGCGCATCATGAAAGATGGTGAGGATAAGGAAGTTCTCAAGGCTGAAATCAGACAACTTCGCAGGTACATCTCGGGTTTGCTTCATGGCAACGAGGGTCAAGCACCTTTACTTCCACAACTTCGAGAAACCGCCGCAGAGCAGCAAAAGATTCAACACTTGGTTAATCGAGGAAAGCTACTGGATACCTGGATTGAAGACTTTATCATTGCTGGTCGACACCTCCTCATAGAGCTATATCAGTTGAGGGTTGACGCACATAGTCTTCGCCAGAGAATTCAGGAGCTCGAGATTTGCATAGCCGAGCGTAAGCCGAAGGACCTGATTTTGATATCACAGCTTGCAGGAATCTATGACGCCATTGAAGCAGATGGAGATCAGAAGAAGGTCTTCACTTGGAGAGAATTATATCTTTGCAGGGTGGAGACATATGACAGGATTTCTGCTAAGATGAGCATGATTCAGGAAAAGGTTGTTGCAGCTCTTCGTTTCATCAGCGAATACATCACTCAAATCCCATGTCATTATCGGCATGAGGATGGTACCTACGCCGAGTTAGAGGCAGTTCAAGCTGAGTTCGAAGAGTTAGTTCGTGATAACCTATGTGGAGGGCCAGAGGCGTCCAAGATGGAGGAGTTTACAATGCTGACTATCAGTTTCAAAAAGGTGACCACAGAGGTTAGAGATAGTCAGAGGGAGATCCGAGATGGAGACAAAGAGTTGGACAAGCAGTTAATCATCGTGGACAGCGTCAAAGTGCCAGATGATGATACTATTGATAAATTCCTGGAGGAGATGATAAACTTGGAGTAGATGTTCAGTTAGACCATGCAGTTGCTTACAATGATGAGTCATCAGAAGTAGTTAACTCGAGGCTTCTTTCCGAGTTAACTTGCTGTTATACATTGCATGCATGTCTTTCTTGTAAACATCTACATATACTTGGAGATTAGATTAGATTTTTCAGTTGACTGATGATAGCATTCCAGTTGACTTGCTTTCAATAAGGACGTGCATGTTGCACCTTGTCCATTTAGATTAGATGTTTCAGTTAACTGATGATAGTTTCCCAGTTAACTGTATAGTTTCATTCAATTAGGGTTTAGGAATAAGATCTTGCATGCATTTGCAAGACTTTAGTTGACTCAAGGTGATTTTAGGGTTGCCTACACCTTGAAGTCTATATATAAGAGCTTCAAGCTCATTTGTAATTTAACTTTTGCTTGATAGCATACATGCTGCGCCTACCTTGCCTGTAGTATTGCTATTATTGTATCTGTTCAAAGAGTAATTGCTGTTATAATAAATTGCTGCGCCTACCTTGCCTTCATGTTATTGTCATAGTGTTTATTCGACCTTAGTTAAATGGGGTTGCTAGTTTGATCCTTATTGCATGCGTGTTGCGTCTATACAATCTACTGTCCCAGTTGCTTACCTTTTGTTTTGTTTATTATAAGCCTATTCAGAAGAGCAAATAGTTGCGCCCGCCTTGCCTTCATGTTGCGAAACTGTACTTAAAGCTTATCGTTTGATGTGTGTTATAGTAGACTCATTCAGCCAAGCAGATAGTTGCGCCTACTTTGCCTTCATGTTGTGAAGCTGTACCAGGTTTACCGTCCTTTCGTTTGTTTTAATAAACTTCTTCCCGGATTAGCAAATAGTTGCACCTACCTTGCCTTCATGTTGTGAGTCCGCACCTGGAGTTTATCGTATAATACATTCCTGCTCCATTTCCTCATGCTCTGTTTCTTGAGGAAACTGGATAGATTTAAAGAAGTTAGCTTAGTTGTAGTTACCTGATCTGCGAAACCAGAAAATACTTATCTGCAACGTTCTAGGTTTTCTTAACCTTGTGCCTCTACAAGCTGAGAACAAAAAGATAGGACATTAGTTTAGTTTTCTATTTCATGCATTTCAGCACAACGAGGGAGCTTCCCCTCCTAATTTGAAGAGCACTCATTACGTAGTGTGCATAGCTGTCCGTACAAACTCACACTCCAGAGGTGTTAGTTCTTACGCCAACATGCTGCTACAGTGGCGTAAACAGTTCCGCTACAGTATAATTCAGATTTGCAAGGATTTGGAGGTGAATAGTACCCGCGCTACAATGACGCGTACAGTAGCATGAATAGTGATTCGCTACAGTACCTCGGGAACAGTACCCGCACTACAGTATAATTCTGATTTGCATCAGACCAGTTGAAGTCTGCTGTCAGCATACCATCAGGTTCCTTGTTTGTTTTAGTCTTGCATTGTTAAGGTCAGTCATGCTGTAGAAGTCTTACGCTGTCCGAGACAGCCTTCAAGCTTTTTAGTTTCAATCAAAGTATGAGATTAGAGTTATATTTGCATAGATTATGTTAGTTTGCAGCTGTAGATGAATGCATTTACCAGCATTATTATAATTTGGAGAAGTCGATACAATTGCCAAGAGTCTTGGCTTTAATGAGCATTGTATTGAATCTTAATATTGTAAACTGGAGATACAGGTTGCTGGTTGTTAATAAGTTTTCAATAAGCATTTCCATATTACTCAAATTCAGATTTTAGTATGCATGCCAATTGTTTGTCAAAAAGTCAATTGGCTGTAGGTGGAAATTTTGCATATAGAAATCATTTATGAGCATGGTAAAGGATGAAAATAAGTCATTTATGCATTAAGATTATAGCTTAGACACTATAGAAATCATTTGTAAGCATTTCTATGCATTTGTCATCGACTACAAGCATTTATGTCAGACTGATAACTCAGACCAGCAAGCTGAAAGTTTGCAAAAGAACTGTTTGACAAAATTACAAAAGAACAGAGAAGAGTTTTTGAGTCAGCTTAGGCTAGGCTCTTTACAGTGGTATTAGAGCCAAGACCCTGCCATCCTGTTGGGAGAACGAGAAAGAAATTTGAGTTGCTACAATGGAATTCAGTAGAATTGCCGAACAGTACAAGAGGCAATGTAAACATGAAGCTTCCATGCTCCATGAGGAATATCAAAATATGACGAATGAGTTTAAGAGCGATGTTTCTTTTGACTCCTACTTGAATTGTGTGTTGGTTTTGAAACCAAGAAAATTGGGTGTGGTTAATTACATTAGAAGAACGATGAAAGAAAAAGCAGAACATTCTATTGATGAAGGGATCGAGAAAGAAGCAGAAGTGTTTGTTTGTGGTTTGCAGCCCACAAATATGGAAGTGGGTGAAGATACTGTCACATCGGCACCTTCTACCTCGCCAGTTGAGCCATCCTATGAGGTACATAGCAGCACTACCCTAGATGTTGAGGTGTGCATAGATGAAAGCACACATGATGTTGCTTATCATGAGGAGAGTGATGTTAATACAACCTCTTATCACAGTGCAGACTTTGTTTCGAAGAACTTGCATAGGAGGTGTGAGTCTCAAAGATCTCATCGGTTGGTTGGGCAACTTAAGGTCAATGATAACATGATTGCTTCAGCTTTAGAGTATTTTGATGTTGCTCGACAGATGTCAGCTACGTATGGATGGGGTACTTCTATGTCGGATGAGCACGGTGATAATAGCCTTTCCGTTACAGAATTCCATGCACTACGAGAAGCCATTAGGATGATGAAACAAAATTACTTATAGTTACTAGCTGATAGGGATTACCTTCTCGAGTGGGATTGCACCTGCTACGATGCACTTAAGGGGAAGGAAGATGAGGTTGACGAGCTCACTCATGAGCTTGAGGTGACTATGGACTCGTTGGAGAGCGCTCAGTTGGCCCTTCAAGAGTCACAGTCACAGTTGGAGGAGCTTACCGTGGAGTTGAGTTTGGCACAGTCTCCACCAGCTGTAGATATAGTACAGTTACATACAGAGGCGGTTGATGAGGATCTTATATCCACAGGTTGTAGTGAGGATGTGGTTACATCTATCATAGATATAGATACAAAATTTTCAGCTGGGATGAGTACCTTGGTTAAGAGCAGTAGAGAACCACTAGTTGCATCAAGTTCTCCTGAGGTCAGTACCATGACAGTTGATGTAGGACAGTTTATTGGTAGCTCTTGTGTCACAATGGTGGATTCTCCTGAGAGTTGTGTGGTAGTACACGACGCTACTCCGTCATCCTCACAGGGCACTCGTAGAATGTCGTCTAGTTGGGAGTATGGCTCTCATGTTGATTTGTTTCCATCTCTTGGAAGCAAATTTGTCACCTCATCCCATGCAGTTGATTTTGGTTGCCAGCTTGTTTTTCAGAGTCAGAGGGATCAGCTGCTTGATTCAAGTGTTGTTAGTGATGAGCCATTGACAGAGGTTGGAGCATTTCACCGTGACTACACAGTGAGGAGTGATCATCACTTTTCTTTTGATCCACACACGGAGGACTTGATGATGCATCGGTGTGGATTGGCTCCGAGATTATACCATCCTTTGTGGGAGGGGTATTCACCATCTTCAATAGATGGAGTCAGTAGCTGCAAGCCCCTGAGTTTGTCATTTGTGGGGAATTACTTGCAGAGTCAGCACATCCATGGAAGTCTACCAGAGGATGGAGATAGTTGTTGTGATACAAATACTTTCCGATGTTCATATTCCCACAGTATGGTTGGATGTGTGTACAGATTATATTGGGATCCAGGTGGCGACAGGATTGGTACTGTGTTTTGGATTGGTCCCAGTGGATTGCTTCACCACTTCTAGCATGGTGAAGTTGAGATCAGAGTAGCGCAGAGGAAGTCGAAGGGTATTTAGGCATGGCAAACTTCCATTCCGAGTTTGGGATCCAGGGATATTTTGCGCAACTATGTTTATGCTGGTGCTACAGGAGTCGGTTAGGGATGTGTGGGACATTTCACAATTCCTCTTTTGGGCCTCCTGAGGATTGGAGTTTCTTTGCAGTGGAGATTGCTTAGGGACAAGCAATTTTAGGGAGGGCGGACTGTAATGTCTCCATTTTTGCGAGCATCAAAGTTCGTAAGAATTAGCCTATCATTTGACCCTCGTAGGCTAACAGTTATGGATAGAGGGTCTTCTGTGGCAGTTACCAGTGATTTAGAGACATTACTCTTCAGCTGGATTCAGGTTTTGGCCTTTGCACAAGTTATTTGACTTAGATTGGCACACTTACTATTTATAGTAAGTTACTATTTTGGGAGAGTCAGGGTTCCTATTAATAGAAAGACAACTAAGCAGAGCATATTGACAGTGTCGACCTTGATTGGGCCTTTGTAGCTGTTTCTAGACTCAATTTCACGTACTTACTATTTATAGTAAGTCACTATTCAGGGTTTCTATTTTTAGACAGGCATCCAATCACATGGAGAACAGGGAGAGTCGACTCCTGGCTTAGACGGCTTAGCAATCGGACAAGTACATCAAGAGATATTAAAGTTTAAGTGACTTAAGTGATTTATTTAATATTTTAATATTATTATAAAATTATAAAGTAACTTTATAATAATAAAGTCACTTTAATATAATAATGTGCGTTAAGTGAATAATTTAATGTGGGAATAAATCTTTTATCCCACATTGGCCAGGAAGGTGTTTGGCTATTTGAAGGAAAGAATAAAAAGAGAGGCAAGAGCTCATTCTCAGCATCCAGTTGATGAATATTATTTTGATTGATTTTTATTGTGGAACCTAGGGCTTTTACAATTTTCTTCTTTGATCATAGGAAACGAAAACTTCCTATTGATAGCATAACTGAGGGAGTGAAAGATCTCTTGAAGGGTTGCAATTGAGGAGAGGATAATTCAGTCCTTTCATTTGTGCTTTATCGGCAAAGAATCATAGAAGTTTACAAGAGTTTACTTTGCAAATCAAAAATTAATGTATTGCTGCTACAATGGCGTAAACAGTTCCGCTACAGTATAATTCAGATTTGCAAGGATTTGGAGGTGAATAGTACCCGCGCTACAATGACGCGTACAGTAGCATGAACAGTGATTCACTACAGTACCTCGAGAACAATACCCACGCTACAGTATAATTCTGATTTGCATCAGACCAGTTGAAGTCTGCTGTCAGCATACCATTAGGTTCCTTGTTTGTTTTAGTCTTGCATTGTTAAGGTCAGTCATGCTGTAGAAGTCTTACGCTGTCCCAGACAGCCTTCAAGCTTTGTAGTTTCAATCAAAGTATGAGATTAGAGTCATATTTGCATAGATTATGTTAGTTTGCAGCTGTAGATGAATGCATTTACCAGCATTATTATAATTTGGAGAAGTCGATACAATTGCCAAGAGTCTTGGCTTTAATGAGCATTGTATTGAATCTTAATATTGTAAACTGGAGATACAGGTTTCTGGTTGTTAATAAGTTTTCAATAAGCATTTCCATATTACTCAAATTCAGATTTTAGTATGCATGCCAATTGTTTGTCAAAAAGTCAATTGGCTGTAGGTGGAAATTTTGCATATAGAAATCATTTATGAGCATGGTAAAGGATGAAAATAAGTCATTTATGCATTAATATTATAGCTTAGACACTATAGAAATCATTTGTAAGCATTTCTATGCATTTGTCATCGACTACAAGCATTTATGTCAGACTGATAACTCAGACCAGCAAGCTGAAAGTTTGCAAAAGAACTGTTTGACAAAATTACAAAAGAACAGAGAAGAGTTTTTGAGTCAGCTTAGGCTAGGCTCTTTACAAGATCCCACCAAAAATTCTGAAACTTTGCAAGAAGGGGCGCCCACGGTAGACTAAAGCATAGGGTCAATAACCAGAATCAACAAAAAATCGAGTGAGGAGCAACGAGCAAAAATGTGCGTCAGCCAAGCACCGAACCAGCAATTCCAAAATATGAAATATCACTCAAAAACAAACTTGAAGCTCAATCTACAACCTCTGGATTGAAGAAGCGGTCTCAACAGCTAGGTACTATCTCTCAAGTACAAAACTGATAAGCTAGGAGGTATGCATTCCTCAAAGCAATATGTCTGAAATCATTTCAGCAACATTTCGTTAAGATAAACAATAGATAACTACAAATGAAGGCCAAGTCTCATATGTATAACCTCTTCCCAAATTCGAATTCCTTTTCCCTCCAATTAGGGCACCCAAGGTGAAATCCACATTTACCTTCAATAAATTGTAATTTGTATTTCATTACCTCCTTCACTTAGGTGTCCAAAAGCACATGAGGAAAATACTTTATATTTATCCAAATATCTTCTCCAAAGCGTCCCTTTTTCATGAAGGCAATATACTTTATAAAATGCAAATAAAGTATAATATTGGCATCCCAAAAGTTAAGTGAAAATAAACATTATAAATCACTTAAATAATTTCCTTTATGAGGTCGTCCATTATTGCAAAGGAATTATTTTCAATTAAACCATTATCTCCTCAAATATTTAACTTGCCAAATTAAATACCTCAAAACGTTGGAGACCAAACAGAATATACTACCCTACTAGATATAGCCATAGTATCAAACTGCTAAACACCCAAAAAATAACCTTTGCACTAAACTGATGAACTGCTGCTAAAAATAGCACTGCCAAAAATAGCACCAAGGGTGTTGGAGACCAAACAACTCAAACCGACCTGCCAGATATAGCCGTAGAACTGAATTGTAGAAACCTTGCTAAAAATAGCATTGCTAAAAATAGTAAGTTGTTCCAAACTCATTTTAACCACAATCCGAGCAGCCATCGTACTTACTAAAAATAGTAAGTCCGAAAAAGTTCTTTGATTCAGTTGCATGTCACACCATTGTGAAGCTCTCTGAAAACCTAGAAGGAAACCAGAATCAGAACTGTAAAACTCGAACATGCAAACCTCCAAAATAGCCAAGGAACAACCAAAATTGCAAGTCAACATCTCGTCATGCATGTTACCACATCCCGAAGCTCTCCAAAAACCCAGAAAGCTCCACCAGACATGCATCAGAAAATCTCGCATGCAAGCCTTCAAAACCTCCTCTAAGATGGAAACCCTAATTTTGCCACTGACTAGCATACAGGCATCCTAGAATAGGCTATCAATCACCGAAAAGTGTAGTGCTAAAAATGAGGCCGCCCTTCCCAAAATTGCTTGTCCTCAAGCAATGTCACCACAACTCCAAAAGAATTTGAACTAATCCATGCCAAACCAAGTACAATTCCACGGTCCCATGTTTGTCTCAAGAAGGAACCACCATGCCGATGTTGCCCTACTCTGATCACATAAGTGAAACCATCGTGCCAAAAAAACACAAACCTCCCTTGTAACTCCAAAAAGTTACCATCCATGATAATCAAAATGAATAGACTAGAAGGACTGAAGTCAAACCCCTAAAGCATCTCATGCCCAAAAGACTCTGAGTCAACAATATCAACCATACCACTGTCTATCACCATCCTAGGCAACGGGAAAGTGTCATGTCCCCGAAATTATGACACAAAAAAATCTAACATCGAAATACGAAGGAATAAATAGATTACATATTAAAACAGTAGCAAATTAATATTTTTAATTATCATAAAGATAACGTTATAATTATAATACGAATATCCTAATGTGAAACAAAATATTTAACATTAATAATTATAAGTATTATAATAATAAAAATAATATTCATAAGAATATAATCAATATCATTATCATAACAAATATATATATATATATATATATTGTAATTATCTTGACTCATAAATACCATTTATTATAAGAACCATTAAATATTATTTATTTCAAAGTATCATGATAATAAAAATAAAAATAGTAATTAAAGACTGAGTAATAAACTGATCATAACTATTATTGACACCACATAAAACAACGATTCCTAACAACATAATAATTGTTAATGAGACAAAACATGAGCAGCGACCCTTAGGAAAGACATAATAATTATTAAACATAAGTAGTGAGCAAATGGTTGGTAGGAGAAGCGGCTGCATAAGAAAAGACATGCCACTTTGAGAGGGTGCAGCAATACCAATAGAAATAATGAAGAGTTGTGTCCTTGAGGGGTTTGGGTCAGATATATATGACAAGTAAGGCATCGAATAAGGGGAAGGATCAAGCATATAAGGAAATAGAGAATAGAATGGAAAAATAAATAAATCTGAAATATATTTTTGAGAAAAAAAAGACATAAAAGCAGAAACATGAACAGAAAGTAAGAACAGAAATAAAATAAATAACTCAGAGATAGCAGCAAATATATTAGTACCATTAAGGAATAGGAATATGGAATGAAGGAAAATACGTAAGAAAGGAAAGAGAATATATTCTGTCAAGGAACTATATTCTCTAAAATCTGATCACAAACAGAGGTAAGTATTATTAACTATTAATATAGGAAATAAGAATTATTAGTTATAGTTATTGTTGTACCCAAACCAAAATTTTTGCTTCATTAAGGCATTTTACTTAAAATGATCTAAACCTTGTAAAAGTGGGGTCAAAACTCAGTTTTTGGGCAAATAAAGTATGGGCTTTTAGTCAGTGTGATGCCAGGAAGATACTGGCAAAATTTGAAAATTTTGAAAATTAGGGTTTCTGAAATCTATTTTTAGCCCGAAACCCTAAAAAATAGGAACTTGTCAGAATTGGATGAAATTAATTTTGATTGGCTTATTTCACATCACAATCACAGTGGTGAAGTCAGTTTCAGTTAAAAGTCAGTTTAAGGCTGGTGGGTAGTTTTCACTTTTTCAGGAGAAAAGTTAGGATCTTCGGGGTCATCAATGGCAGTTGGCCAGTACCAGGTATCAATATCTAAGCCTGAAACTCAAAGAGGAACGCTCTACGATAAAAGATGTTGGAAATAATGCTTTTTGATGGAGGGGATTTTCAGATTGGCAAAAAGTGCTAAAATATTCTAAGTCTAGGAACTTTTCACTATGTAACGTAGTAGACACTTGTGCAATCAACATGCAAATCAACTTTATAGTGTCCGTACATGTGAAAATGATGAAGTATAGTCATCCACACACCTCAGCAGTCACAACGCTTCGACATGGTCAACCGCAGGGATGGATACAGCGTTTGCAAAGCATAAAATGGTGAAAATCAATGAATTCAAAACAAATCCGCTCCCCTGTAGCCTAGGGGCGCCCTTCCATTTGAAGGTCAAGATTTGAGTGTTTTGGATAAAGGATACATTCATTATGTTCAGTTTTCAGTCAGCTTTCCGATTAGCCATGAAGCAAGATTATCCGAGTTACAGAACTCCGGCAAACGAAGACAGAAGCAGAGGTTGCGAAGAGTGTTTTCATCAAGGAGGTAGTCTAGAGATGCAAATCCGCTCCCTTCTAGCCCAAGGGCGATTTTCTTTTTGAAGGCCCAGATCTAGATGCATGTGTGTTTTGATGGTTTCAGTCTTTGCAGAATTAGTTTGGCTTTTCAACGAGCTATCAAGCGAAAGCGTATCCAGTACAGAAATCCGGTTATCAGCGTTAGAAGTGGAAATTGCAGGCAGGATACATGTCAGAAGAAGTTTTTCAGAATGCAAATCCGCTCCCCTGTAGCCCAGGGGCGATCCTGAATAAGACCTGTTTGATGGATGAATTTGCAATTGAGGTCTTCCTGAGATCTCTTCCAGCTCAGTTCAGTTTTGCAGTGTATCCGTTCACAAGACGATCCGATGTTCTGAGTAACTGTGACAGAGGTCCTACCGAGCACGTAAAACAGAGGATGGTGAAGAGTAGCTACACAAAGCTGCACAGCTGTAGGCTAGGGGCGATTCTCCTTTAGGCCTGCCAGACGGGGTTATTTGCAATTACAGTCTTCACAAGACTTGTGTGCAATTACTCAAGCTATCCAACGAGTCTAGCCGACAGCCTCCGGGATTTGGCGAATGCTCGTACGTGCGAGGTCAAGATGATAATGCTGTAAAGAAGAGTTGATTGAAGGCAGTTCAAAAAATGACTAAGTGTAAGAATATTATTTTCTTTGAAAAAGGCGATTTTCTTTTAGAGGCCTTAAAAGCAATTTTCTGGCTTCGTTGTCTCCAAGAACATCCCTTGCAAGTTGACCAAAGTGTACAGCAAGACAAACGGCACGTGTATCGGAACATTCCAGTTCCCGGTATCAAGGGTCAAAGTATGGTGTTCAATTGAAAATCACACTTTTGTCAAAATGGTGTTTGAGCTATCACAGAATAGGGGCGCTCATGCTTTTGGGGTTCCTAATACAATTTTCAAATCCCTCATATACAGTCATTGGATGCAGAATACTTCTAGTCATGCAATGAATCCATTATTCAGTCAGTGGAGTTCATTATTCATTGTCAGCGGCAGTTTGAAGCATCAGAAGGCAAAACTAAGAAATGGTTAAGTCTGGAGTCAAAACATCAATTTAATCAGAGGTGCCTAATTTTCTAAGGTATCAGATGATGATTTTAGCAGTTGTTGCTCCCAGCAGACATTTCATCCTTGTCATGTAAGCTTCACGGTGGATATCTCAGCACGGTCGCAGGATCATTCAATCATCCGGAAATCAGAGTTGAATAGGGTCAGTTGTAACTTTGCAGTCAGCTATAAAATAGGAGATTCTCAAAAATCACATAACTCTTGCAAATGGAAGCCTAAAAGATCAAAATTTGACTTTTTGGAATCAGGGAAGTGTGTTGAACACAGCAAGATGCTATTTTTGGCAAAAATAGAAAAAAAATATTTTTGCATGCAGAGCATTGAAAAGTGACGAATTTCTTCAAAGACGGATATTGGTGCCATTTTTAGTTCTTTGCATGCTTTGAAATTAAAATATTATTTTTAGTCTAAAGACTTAGAGACAGCAGCAGTTCAACTGGTAAAGGGCCAATCGGATTCCTTCTTCACAGTTAGGGTTTGAGCTTGCAGTCTTGCTTTTGTAGTACGATTTTGCTCTAGTTATGCAAGCATGGCATTCATCATTTCATTCATCCAGCTTGAGCAGAGGTGAATTCTTTCCAGAGTTGGGCGAATTTCTTCAGCGGTCAGTTGTGAAGGCATAAAAAATATTCTTTTGCAGGTACAAGTCAAGATTCATCAGCAGAATTCAAGGCAGAGTGGCGATTTTGACAGAAGAAGATAATAAATAAATAAAAATTAAAAAACATCTTTCTTCTTCTCTAGATTTCTTCCATCTTCTCGTCTTAAAATTTTCTCACATGTTTGAAGAATTGGCGTTTTTGGCAAAACAAATCATCTGGGTTGATTCAGAATTGCTTTCTCAGCAAAACCCATGTGCTAGAATTTTCAAGAAAAATTTGTTCCAGAGCATCAGTTCTTGAGGCTTTGATTTTCTGAAGTGAAATTCCTTTGCATGGTGGAGTAGAAGTCGATATTTTTCGAATCTAACGTTGTGGGTTGTCTTAGAAATATCTTCTGGACAAAACCCATATCTCAGATTTTCTCGGGAAAAAATGTCCTCACAGCCCCTCAGATCTCAACTGAAAACCTTTTGCATGCGGGCCTAAATCACATTTTTTCACAATTCTGACATTGTGGGTCATCTTAGAATTTGATTCTACATAAAACCCACGTCTCAGAATTTTCTGTGAAAATTGCCCTCCGACAAGCTATTTTTAGCCTCATTAGGAGAGATTTTTGGTTTTTTGGAGAAGTTGTCAGAATATAGCCATGTTCACAGTCAACAGGCGAGTTTTTCAGGATGTAGTTCACGCAGAACGAATTCAAGACCAAGTCAGTCTTAATTCATGATTTCATCAGAAAAGCTGACATTGATTTGTATCAAGCGCATCGGAAAGGTTGACAAGAGTAGTCACTCAAGTTCACATGGTTTCATGTCTCGTATAGCTGATTGTCTTCCAAGGCCAGTTTAGAGGGTTGATACCGTTGGGTTTCTGTGTATGCAGCATGTTCATTTGTATTTCTCACAACCAAAGAGTTCGCAGTTTCATCATGCAACACTCTTCCATAAAGAAAAGCATGAAAAACGTGAGAAGCATCAAGCTGCAGAGGAAACAGTGGCCATCACTTCAGTTACAAAGCCGCCATAGTTACCAGCCAGTGAAGGGCCAGTTTAAGTATACAAAGATTTTCAGTTTTGCTTGAGTTGCTAAGAAGCAGTGAATTGACAGTTGAGACATGTGACGACCTCTAGATGGTGATGCAGTCACTAACCTCGTGGAGGGGTTACTTGCTCGAGATCAGGGTCAGTGAACTTCAGTTAAAGGCGTCCCACCTTTTCCAAGATAGACATTAGACACAGGAGTTAAACTCGAGGCTTCTTTCCGAGTTAACTGGTTGTTACACATTGCATGCCATGTCTTTCTTGGAAATATCTACATATACTTGGAGATTAGATTAGATTTTTCAGTTGACTGATGATAGCATTCCAGTTGACTTGCTTTCAATAAGGACATGCATGTTGCACCTTGTCCATTTAGATTAGATGTTTCAGTTAACTGATGATAGTTTCCCAGTTAACTGTATAGTTTCATTCAATTAGGGTTTAGGAATAAGATCTTGCATGCATTGCAAGACTTTAGTTGACTCAAGGTGATTTTAGGGTTGCCTACACATTGAAGTCTATAAATAAGAGCTTTAAGCTCATTTGTAATTGAACTTTTGCTTGATAGCATACATGCTGCGCCTACCTTGCCTGTAGTATTGCTATTATTGTATCTGTTCAAAGAGTAATTGCTGTTATAATAAATTGCTGCGCCTACCTTGCCTTCATGTTATTGTCATGGTGTTTATTCGACCTTAGTTAAATGGGGTTGCTGGTTTGATCGTTATTGCATGCGTGTTGCGTCTATACAATCTACTGTCCCAGTTGCTTACCTTTTGTTTTGTTTATTATAAGCCTATTCAGAAGAGCAAATAGTTGCGCCTACCTTGCCTTCATGTTGCGAAATTGTACTTAAACCTTATCGTTTGATGTGTGTTATAGTAGACTTATTCAGCCAAGCAGATAGTTGCGCCTACCTTGCCTTCATGTTGTGAAGCTATACCAGGTTTACCTTTCATTTTGTTTGTTTTAATAAACTTCTTCCTGGATTAACAAATAGTTGCGCCTACCTTGCCTTCATGTTGTGAGCCCGCACCTGGAGTTTATCGTACAATACATTCCTGCTCCATTTCCTCATGCTCTGTTTCTTGAGGAAATTGGATAGATATTAAAGAAGTTAGCTTAGTTGTAGTTACATGATCTGCGAAACCAGAAAATACTTAGCTGCAACGTTCTAGGTTTTCTTAACCTTGTGCCTCTACCAGCTGAGAACAAAAAGATAGGACATTAGTTTAGTTTTCTATTTCATGCATTCCAGCACAACGAGGGAGCTTCCCCTCCTAATTTGAAGAGCACTCATTACGTAGTGTGCATAGCTGTCCGTACAAACTCACACTCCAGAGGTGTTAGTTCTTACGCCAACAATTATGAATTTAGTTATTAATAAGGATCAATATATATTAGTAATTTAAATAATAGTTGAAGCTTTATAAGCATATTTAAATATATTATGATTAATATATTTAAATATATTACGGTTGATAAATATCTAAATAAGGATATTTGATAAGTACATTACGCATGTAGATAACAAACATTAATATATATTTATATATACGATTGTGCAATAATGATGCTTGCAGCAATTATTGAGCCTTATAAGTAATTACAATCTTAATATAAAAATGAATAAATTAATATTTATTTGTATATGATCTTATCCTATGATCAATCAATTGAAGGAAGGCAATTAAGGAATAGAGAGACATGGGAAGACAAAAACATGTCCTATATCAGAAGAGGCACCGTAATTCAGGTGAGACTACTCACTTAGCTTTAATATTTAGTTGTCCTCAATTTGACATAACAATGTTGCATGAACCTTGTATGCCCAACCGTTCTATGTATTATTAAAAATAATTGACATGCTTTATTCATTGGAATGCGCATAGTCCGCTCTGATGTGTTGGAACCATGCCTTCTTGATATCGAATTTGGAAATAGACTCATTATATTGGAAATTGGCATTGAACTTAGGCGGACTGTGTAGTCTTTGACTAATCAAAGGCCAAATGGTTTATCTTCTATAGATATGGCTTTAATGATGATTAATCTACATTTATCTTTGATTTTTGCAAATATTGGACTTGCAAGATGTATTGAATTGCAAAAGAACATAATGAACATGTAGACATGAATATTTCTCAATTTAGTTATGTATTCTGATATACCTTCATATTAGGACTCAAGGAATTGTTTGATCATATTAAATACTCTTATTAAAATGTATAAATACAAATGAAGTACTAATGACTGCACATCGATTGTCTGAATTGTGTTTGTAATCTCGGAGAGCTGAGTCATAACTTAAGTGGTTCGTCTAAAAACCTCACCTAGATTCCACCCCACAAGCCCAAAGTAGGGGTTGGGTAGTCTGCCCCACATGCCCATGGGTTGGGCAGTTTGCCCCATAGGCCCATAACAAGGGTTGGGCAATTTGCCCCACAGGCCCATAACAAGGGTTGGGTCATGGAGGGGTGAGGGTTCCACCTAGGCATTTCGCCCCATAGGCCCGAGATACAGGTTGGGCATTGGAAGGTGGTAGACCATAAGCCCTTAGGGATTCTCCTCTCCTGATGGGCTAAGTGACTCTTCTTATGTTTATCTATCTGTATTTATGATTATGTCTGATTTTGGATATCTATATATTAATGCTAACAAGTATGTTGTTAATGTGATGAATACAGATTCCAATCTAAGGTTATCGTATTAAAAGGACATTCCTTTGGAAAGAAGAAACCCTAAACCTAATCAACAAGCAAATTCTATGGCAGATAAACGGATTTTAGGGCAATTCCAGGTGAGGGACATTACAAAAAGATAGTCTACTCCACTCAATACTGTAATCCTCAGCATATCTCCATAAGGTATCTAACAAAGCCACAACTGCAAATGTGACTTCTCCGAATCCTCTTGCAAGGAGGAAAGCAATCCTTTGCAAGCGCTCATCCAAGTCAAACTCATAACTCCACATGAATCTACTAAGCGTCAACTGAATTATCATGATACAACCATGAAGATGGTAGAAATTTCTCACAATTCCAACTCCAAGAGCCTCAGAATGATGAACCAAGACAATCAAAGGTTCACTGCCCCAAGCACAAGTACAAAGGAAAGCGTAGGAATAGTCACTGGTAACAACTTGAACACCTCCCAAAGATGGATTCGGATTGCTTTGAAACATCACCTCTTGCATTTGAGGTCAAAAATCAGTCCTAATAGGAGACTGTGAAGTCTGAAAATAAGTATACCAATTGCCCACCATGACTGAAATGATTGACTTATGATCTGATTTAGGAATAATCAGCATCCAAGAAGATGAACTAATGCTGCTATACTGAAAATCATCATCCAAATTAATGCATCTACTCAAAATTTCTCTCCAATCCATTTGTCGATGAACAAATGGAACCAACAAGTGGCTAGTAATGAAAGGAATAGAACCAAGAAATCTGATAATTTGATTCTTATCCTTCCAAAAATCATTTCCATATGTAATAAGCTTCATCAAGCCAAGTTGAGGACCCCAAGCATGGATATCCAACTGAAAATGATGTCCAACACACCGAAAATAAAACTCAACACATCCCCAAGTGCCAGTAAGAACCAAGTGCATACTCAAGAAATTGGTGTCTCCTCTAGTGAACCCTTGAAGCCAATCCATGAAAGCTTCAACAACATTGGAGCATGAAACATTAGATGGCCTCAAATCCAACTTCCAAAATAGACTAGAAAGGGCAAAAGCATCACACAACCCAAGGAATGAATTAGCAAACGTGCAAACACCATGTTCTGGTTCACCTTTCTCCCATTCCTCATGTGTAAAAAGTCTGAAATCTTCACTCTTTGTTGCTGTAATGAAGTTACCAGCAGCTACCAAGACTTGTCTCATTAACGCCTTGATGTCATAGATGTTGAAATTATCTTGCTTCAACACTTCCCAGGTGGAGACTTCATCTTCGAACCAACTTATGCATTCATTATCAAATTGCCTTGGAAGATTACCAATCACAAAACATGGCACATCCTCATGGAGTGATATTAAATCATCCATGCACTGGAAACCATACTCAGTCTCATGCACAATTCTATCATCCATCACAAAGAGAGGATTATCATAACTTTTCCCAACACCTACTTCAAAGAGAGGATTGTCGAAAACTTGAAAGTTGTCCCTTTCATCTTGCTGATTCAAATCTGCAACTCTTGATTTTCTTGAGAGGCTCTCAAAATCAAACTCCTCCTAAAGACTATCAAGCTCTCCAACTACTTGCTTGATTTCTTCAACTCTTTATTCATTCTCTTGCTCCTTGAAAAGTTTGTAATCAGCAAGCTGATTTCTTGCATCATTTAGGAGCATCTAGGTATCCTCTAACATTTCCTTTTCAAAAGATACCTTACATTGATCTTCCCACTCATGAACATGCAAAGATGTTGATTTGCTAGTTGGTTGCTTTTCAAAATCAGAACTTTGTTTTGTGTCTCCGCTGCCCTCATAGCTGCTCCAACCTTCTTGTCTTTCACCATCAACTCATGACGAATGCTTATTGTCATGGAGAGGAACATACTCCACAATTTCTTTGACCCTAAGTTTGCAATCAGCCTCTTGAATTGGAAAATCAGACTTGTGTTCAAAAACCTCTTTAAATCTTTCTTCTTCAAGAGCCATAAGGTCTTTTAGCTCTTCTTTCTCCTCACTATCTCCTTGATCAAAGGTTATGGCAACCTCCAACTTGATCAATGAAGAATCATTGAACGCTATTTTGAAAGTTTTGGAAGCAACAAACTCCTCCTTAGTGGCTGCAACCAACTCCAAGGAATCATCATGGAGCTTTTCAAGGAAAGCTTTTTCATCAAAAACAACTTCTCCTTCCATGGCCACCTCATAGCTTGCAATGCAATCAGAATTTTGGTCTTCATTAGGATCAAAGGGAAACTTATCCCACACAGGTTCCTTGTCATATCTTGATGCCAACACACCTGGATCCCAAATGCAAATGGGTTGATTGAGATGATCAACGGGAAAATGCTTATCATGCTCCTCTTGAAGTGTTGATTCTTTGAATGAGTTACTTCCCTTTTCACTTAAACTGATATCTTCAATAGTTTGGTTGCTTTGATTACTTTATCATTTTTATCTTCAACAACCTCATCATGAATAGGTGTTACTGATTTCTTCATTAGCAGCCCAATGAATACCAAGGAGGTTACTTCCCTTTTCACTTAAACTGATATCTTCATTAGTTTGGTTGCTTTGATTACTTTATCATTTTTATCTTCAACAACCTCATCATGAATAGGTGTTACTGATTTCTTCATTAGCAGCCCAATGAATACCAAGGAGGTCTCCTTGGCTACTTGTCATAAATTTATCTTGTGAAAACTCTTGAGAGGGCTGAACAGCAGCAAGAGTGAAATAATCCTTCACCAAATCTTCAACAAGAAGAGGTGTAAACACATCGGAATCACCACCAACAACATCACCATGAAGGTAGTCATAAGTGGGTTCAAAGACACCACTAAAAATTTTCCTCCAACTTGCTCTTCTTCAACGAACTCATCCCACACAACATTTCTACCAATTGTGTAGCCCTTAGTCTCAAGACCTTCATTGGATGAATCCACATTAGGACTCAAGACTATTGTTATGTCCTTTTCAATAAGCTAATCTTCATCACTTCCTATCACATGCAAGACTAAGGAAGTATTTTGAAGCTCTATCAAACACTCTTCAACTTGCTCATTTGTGGACTATAAACCACCAACAAGCACTTTTGCTTCTTCCTTCCTTGAACCTTCATCCAAGGCATGTTCTGCTTCTCTTTTAATCTTTTCCTTGATGTAGTTGACCACACCCAATTTTCCAGGATACCTAATCAACACACATTTCAAGTAGCAGTCAAAAGAACCACCGTCCTTAAACTCATCCGGCATGTCCTGATATTCTTCACGGAGTGTGGAAGCCTCATGCTCACATTGCCTCTTAAACAGACATTCTTCAAAAGCCACAATCAAATCTGACTTCTCACTGTTCTAGGTCCTTAGAAAACGCAACATCTTTGGAACTTCTAGAAGCTAAACTGAACTTAGGTGAAGAATTTGATTTCTCTGTCACTCATCTGACAAACTAAATCGCTGAATTTTCATAGGATGGCAGGATCTTGGCTTTGATACCACTATAAAGAGCCAAACCAAATTTTATCCAATTTTTTATAACGGTTTACAAGGCAACACGCACCCATTAGTGTTAGCTCCAAAACCAAAACGATGCAGAAAGTAACTCTAACCAAGAATGTGCCCTAAGACCTGATGTGGGAGGAGGGGCGAGCATATGGTCAGAGGATCCCAATGAACTGTGTGACGGCTCAGCCGATCAGCAATATGATGTTATACAGAAATTAACTAGGCGGCTTGCCGACCTCTTCCACTTTTCAACGGGCAATACAGGAAGGTAAATGCAGAAATGAAAGACTGGAGCAAGACCAGTATCTTCCACAATTGTGGGAATTACAAAGTGTAAATTGCAGAAGTATAAAGAGCTAATCAGTACTACTGATTTAGTGTTACAATATGAGGTATGATCTACAAATATAATGAGTTATACACATTCTATGATCACCAAAATGTTAGAGCATAATCTCCTAACAAATACATGATATCCAGCATAAGAAGTATGTTCAAAAAGACTAAAATATCAGGTTTGATATATAATTGCAGCAAGCTGAAACACCAAACTAGCAAGTACAAATTTCACCTTTATGCTCGTAACTTCGCCAATACTCCTCTGAATGACGTCAAACCAAGTGCAAATGAAGCATATGAGAAGGGCGACCAAGATAGAACTGAGAGACTGCAACAAACAGGAGTTTTTTTCTTTTTTTAAACTTTTCGGCACTTCCCAGGACAAAGTATATGACTTGGGAGAAGTCGACCAGCAAGATAAAATCCAAGAGCCCACCAAAAATTCTGAAACTTTGCAAGAAGGGGCGCCCAAGATAGACTAAAACATAGGGTCAATACCCAGAATCAACAAAAAATTGAGTGAGGAGCAACGAATAAAAATGTGCTTCAGCCAAGCACCGAACCAACAAATCCAAAATATGAAATATCACTCAAAAACAAACGTGAAGCTTAATCTGCAACCTCTGGATTGAAGAAGCGGTCTCAACAGCTAGGTACTATCTCTCAAGTACAAAACTGATAAGCTAGGAGGTATGCATTCCTCAAAGCAATATGTCTGAAATCATTTCAGCAGCATTTCGTTAAGATAAACAATATATAACTACAAATGAAGGCCAAGTCTCATATGTATAACTTCTTCCCAAATTCGAATTCCTTTTCCCTCCAATTAGGGCACCCAAGGTGAAATCCACATTTACCTTCAATAAATTGTAATTTGTATTTCATTACCTCCTTCACTTAGGTGTCCAAAAGCACATGAGGAAAATACTTTATATTTATCCAAATATCTTCTCCAAAGCGTCCCTTTTTCATGAAGGCAATATACTTTATAAAATGCAAATAAAGTATAATATTGGCATCCCAAAAGTTAAGTGAAAATAAATATTATAAATCACTTAAATAATTTCCTTTATGAGGTCGTCCATTATTGCAAAGGAATTATTTTCACTTAAAACATTATCTCCTCAAATATTTAACTTGCCAAATTAAATACCTCAAAACGTTGGAGACCAAACAAAATATACTACCCTGCTAGATATAGCCATAGTATCAAACTGCTAAACACCCAAAAAATAGCCTTTGCACTAAACTGGTGTACTGCTGCTAAAAATAGCACTGCCAAAAATAGCACCAAGGGTGTTGGAGACCAAACAACTCAAACCGACCTGCCAGATATAGCCACAGAACTAAATTGTAGAAACCTTGCTAAAAATAGAACTTACTAAAAATAGCATACTTCTAAAAATAGTAAGTTGATCCAAACTCATTTTAACCACAATCCGAGCAGTCATCGTACTTACTAAAAATAGTAAGTCCGAAAAAGTTCTCTGATTTAGTTGCATGTCACACCACTGTGAAGCTCTCTAAAAACCCAGAAGGAAATCAGAATCGGAACTATAAAACTCCAACATGCAAACCTCTAAAACAACCAAGGAACAACCAAAATTGCAAGTCAACATCTCGTCATGCATGTTACCACATCTCGAAGCTCTCCAAAAACCCAAAAAGCTCCATCAGACATGCATTCGAAAATCTCGCATGCAAGCCTTCAAAACCTCCTCTAAGATGGAAACCCTAATTTTACCACTGACTAGCCTACAGGCATCCGAGAATAGGCTATCAATCACCGGAAAGTGTAGTGCTAAAAATGGGGACATTACACTACTTCATTGTTGCAAATATACAAGAGTTCACCAACCAAGTATATTGTTGCGTCCCATGGAGGATTATGGGTCAAAATTTTAGAATTGGTGCAACTGTCATCATTCCAATCAGCCATCACATGATTTCATTTGCATACATACAAGTGGATTGGCAAATATTTTTAATTAAGGGATGGAGCATTTTTCAATTGATGACTTTTGGGAAAGGATGTTTAGCCTTAACAAAAGTATTTTCAGCCATTAGAATGCTCGTATTTTTTTGTTAGTGCAAGTAGATTTCATTTTTGCAGTTGCTGTTTCATTTTCAGGTTGCTAATTTTGATAAAGTCATATTATAAGTTGTTAATTTTAGACTTGAGCAATAGCAAGGTTAATCTCTTTGAAGCCATGGAATCATTGGAGAATGTGGTAAATGATTCCAATGGAAGGGAATGAATTCTTCAATCAACATAATTCTGATTTAGGTGGAAAATCAAGTAATTCATGACTGTCATAAATTATGTCAAGCTTGCACCCATGCTGATTTGTATCTTTTCTCGGAAGGAATCATCTACAATATCATTAATAAAGTTCACCTTGCAAAGGTATGTGTTTTCGATTTTAGTGGTTTATTTTTGGAACTAATTCAAGACAACAGATTTCTGCACAAACATGGCCTTCATTCAGGAACCCTAGAAATGAAAGCAAAGAGTATTTGTACAAATTTTTCAGATATTATCAGAATGGTGCAGCAAAAACATGGCAGAGCAAAGCAGATTTTTAAGAAAATTACACAATACATGCAAAATATTGCTACACATTTAGCAAGTCATTTAAAGGAGGTTCTAATTAAAGGTGTGATGTATCATAGCACATCAAACAATAGGACACACAAGCCTCCTATATTGATTTGGAATCTTGGAATCACATTGTATTTTCCTTAGGAGTAATCAAAATTGATTGAGTTTGCATTGCTTGAGGGCAAACAATCTCTAGGGAGGGAGTACTTGTAATTTCCCTTTTTGATCCATTCCAACATCCTTGGAAACCTCCAACTTTCTTAAAGAGTGTCAACATTATGGGGAAAGTATTTTAATAGTGGTAGGGAGTCCTTGGAGCCCAAATGAGTATAATGGTACCATTCATTTGCAGTTCTGACATTTTGGGAGCACTCCAGACTTCTTGGAGAAGTTTGTCATCTTGAACAAATGACAATTTGCACATGGATTGATCTCCTATGTGTTGGAAAATGGCCAGCACTCCCCTCGAGATTTGTGCAATGGACTAACCACTGCTCGTAGATCCGTTAACTTTGGCAGTTGTATCGGGCATTAACAAGTCGACATTTTGGTGCAACGACAATTGTGGGGCCAACAATTGGTATTAGAGCCAAAGGTGTCGGGTTTGAATCCCCTTGGCTTGCATTGAGGGGAAGATTGTTGGCAAATGGTTAGCGCTCCCCTCGGGATTTGTGACATGGACTATCTGCCTCTCGTAGATTCGTTAACTCTGACAGTTGTATCGAGCATTAACAGGTTGACCTTTTGGTGCAACGGCAACCGTGGGGCCAACACTATGCACTTAGGGTATTGATGATGAATCTGAATTCCTATATTGGGTTATTTTATTATTTTTCATAAATTTGGTAGTTGTGCAGAAAATAATTAATTAATTAATTAATTAAACTAAGTTGTCTGAGCTCAATCAACTTATTTAATTAATTATTTTATAAAGCGACTTTTCGAGGTTTAAAATATAAAGTTAAATTAATAAAATCACTTTATTATTTTTGTAGAAAAGTGTTAAGGTAGGAAATGGAATCAGAAAAAGAGCATTCTTGGATTTTCATTTACAAACTGTAGTTTGGAGAGGTTGAACTTGTTAGTGTAAATAGAGTCATTATCATACCTAGTTAGCTAATCACCTGTCTAGGATTGACCTATTCACACCTAGCTTAAGTTTACTTAGGTTTCTTTTGCTTTTGTCTCACTTCATATGGTCGAGACATGTGTGCTCATGACTTGAGACACGTATTGACATTTGCTCACACACTTGTCAAGTGAGCTCACATGTGTCCCATCTTTGGAGGGGTAGTCAGAGTTTCAGTCCTACCTTCTCACCACCTCATCCTTGCCTATATAAGAAAGTCTTTCTCATTGTATTATACACTCTTCATCATATATTGATAGACATACTCTTGTGCTCATATTTTCACCTACGGAAGGTTATCAATTCGAGATCTTTGATCTTGGCATTCTCCAACATGGTATCAAAGCCAATGAGAGCGTGTTCCTTCCCAAATCAAGGTGACTCCTGCACATAGCTCTATAAATGGAGCATCATAGAGCCATCAGGAATTTCCATTGAAAGCTTGAGAAACAAAAATATACCTTTCATTTCGTCAATTTCGATAATTTTCAACTTTTGCAAATTTTGGCCATTGTACGAAAAGTTGTAAAAAATCGAAAAAAAAATTAGCAAAGGGCCAATCTGCCCTCTACCAATCAACCAATCTACAAATCTGCCCATTTTGAATTGATTGTTTTAATCTTGCAAACATTTTTGGCTTATTTCGCCTATTTGCAAAATTTGTAGTCTCGTGGGCATTTTATTATTGCAAAGTTATTTCGCCTAGTCAACCTATTGTAGGGGTTTCATTATCGTGTTTGGAGGGTTTTGATCATCTTTTGCAGGTTCTTGAGACATCACACAATAGAAGAAAAGTCTACAACCGGGGTTTTGATCATCTTTGGTTCTTGAGACATCACACAATAGAAGAAAAGTCTACAACCATTTCTTATTATCTGCAACTATTATTTAATTCACATTGCTTAGTTTAGAGAGGTCCAATTTCCAAAACCTGCAGAGTCTTTTTTGCATTGGCCTACCTGTGCATTTGATTAGCAGGTCGCTTCCTTCTTTTGACCTCTATATAGCTTCTTTGGCCCATCGACTTGCTATTTGGGCACTACATCTTCCATCGCCCAACAACCCCATCACTGCCTTTCACCTTAATTCAAGCTTTCCTATACTTACACGTAGCCTTCACAAACCTCATGGCCTTTGTTTAGGGCGTGATTATCCATTTTTTGAAAGGCAACAACAGCTCCATTCACCAACAGACACCGACCTTCTCATTGATAGGCAGCCATTATCATTTGGATGGACCTACCACATCCAACTACATCCTTCAACCTACATTCAATACCTCTCTCCATGCTATACTTTCAATATGCCACATTCTCCATCAACCTCCTTTCACTCTTTTGCATGCCCTTAACACTTTGCAAGCTCCAAACCATGAGCTTCATATCATATTGGAGCAAAGTTTTGGGAGACTACAATTCGCAAGGGTTTCTAAAGCCAAGTGTGGTGTTTTTTGAAGATTCAATTCGAGGCACTCACATCTCACCAGCCACGGTCTCTCCATTATAAGCAATAAATATTTCTACATGCAATCACCAATGCCCTCAATTTGGGGTGCCAACTACACATTATCAACTCTAAATCTTCAAAGGCATCCAACATGGTGCATTCATGAAGATAAATTTGTGCACATGTGAGCAGTTCATTCCAACACGCCAAGTCAAACTCCATCAGTTTCCAACTCCAAGACTCGGTCAAACTGGTTGTCTTGCATTGATTTCAACATGGTTTAACATTAACATAGCATGGTAGCATTCTATGCTAAAATAATTGCAACATTAAATGTTAATTGTCACATTATGTTACTCACTAGTGTTAAATGCTAACCATTAGCAAACTGTGTTAATCTACAAGTTTATGTTCATTGTTAGTTAAAAGTTTGACCATCTAAAGCTTGTCAAGGGGGACTTTTTTGGTGGGTGTTTTTCCAAGTGTGAATAGCCAACGAGAAGCTGGTTCCATCGCTGACATTTTGAGGTCGAGACGATTTCAAAATGGTAATTTTTTAATCTGTTTTTTAACCTCTAAAAGTAAGTGTAATTTGGACAATTTTTGATGGGGCATAATTTTCACCCCGTTTATCAAAAATTGACAAACGGTTTTTTGAAATTCATCAGAATTTTGCAAGGATTCTAGATTTGTAGTTAAATTTTGTAAAAAATCTTTGTGAGCTATAAATGAATGATTTGGATTCCAAATCTCAAAAAATCTTGTCTTGCATCTTTCTAGGGGGGTCTACATTAAGATATAATACGGTTTTGGAGAGTCTAGTAAGGCACAATTCAGCCTTGTGTGTGCATCATGGATCAAAAAATTGAATTGTTAACTCCACATAATTTCCACAAATGGAAAGTCAAAGTACAACAACTACTTCAATCTAAGGGATTATGGCAAATGATCAATGGACAACAAAACCAATTTACTAGAGTTTGAGCAATTTACTTATCGGAATATGTTAGATGAAGCAAGGGGACCAATAGGTCTTCTTGTTTCTAATAATTTGCAATTTTACATTTCTAGTTGTACAACTCCTAATCAAATGTGGGACAAATTTGAAGATCTCTTTGGTAAAGTTGATTGATTTATTCCATCTATTGAAGATTTCTTGGTCCAGTTTAAGTCTTTGCTTTCTAGACTTCAAGGTTGTGGTAAAACAAAAACAGACAAGGAATGTGTCTTCTTGATTTTTTCAAAGCTAAAAGGTCCTTCTCAAATGTTTGCTTCTTCTTTCTACTCTACAATGGACGCTCCTAGAACAACACATGTAATGCCTTCTTTTGAATAGTTCTGTGGTAGAATCACAAGAGAACAATCTAAATTAATCTTCTTGATTTTGTCAAAGCTAAAAGGTCCTTATCAAATGTTTGCTTCTTTCTACTCTACAATGGACACTCCTAGAACAACACATGTAATGCCTTCTTTTGAATAGTTCTGTGGTAGAATCACAAGAGAACAATCTAAATTAATCTTTATGGATGCTATCACCTCTTCAAAAATTCAAGCATTAGTTGCTCAATCATCTAAGGGAAAGAAACAAACTAAGGATCAAGCTAAAGGATCAAAATCAGACACTTCATTGGATTCATCTCCCTCATCAAAAGGGGAAATTTCTAAAGAGAAGCCCAAATGTACTTATTGTAAGAGACTAGGGCATGAAGAACACCAATGTTACAAAAAGGAAATTGATAACTTGAAGAATCTTCTTCAAAAAACTCAAATTCAATTGCCTACATCTAGGATAGGTAGTTCTTGTAATGTCCCCTTGTCAAGCCTAGTCAGTTTTTGCATCAAATAGCCTATTCCAGGGTTCCCATAGGCTAATTGGAGATGGTTAGGGGACTCCAAAGTTATTGGAGGACTCAATGGTGGGTTTTCTCAACATTTAGTGGTGTGTTGGCTTTTTGTTGTTAGAGTGAACTTGAGTTCTTCCAAGAGTTGATCGAGGACGAAAACCCTCATCAATCTACACTAGTTTTGATGGTGCAAGATCCATCCTAGCTAGTGAGGTGTTTTCATTCAAGAAACACGAAGGTTTTCATGGAGTTTTGGTTTCTAGGGTTTCAAAAAATGAAAACATATGAGGTATTTTGAGCTGCCTATTTTGGTGTGGTTAACATTAAGCTTTTAGTGATTTTGGTGTGTTAGAATATGGTTTGGAGACTCTATTACATGATTTATCATACCCTTCCATGAGCAAGCCATCCCCCTCTATTGTGGTCAATTTGTTTGATGCAGCAACCTTTTGATTCTGGGTGTTTTATCAATAAACTTCCTATGCTAGGCAACCCTATTGTAGGAGTCACCAAGTGTTAAAAGGCTGGAAGTTATTTTCTAGAGAAAATCACCCCAATTACAGATCGTACGGGT
Organism: Sequoiadendron giganteum; assembly: GCA_007115665.2. Classification (NCBI taxonomy): domain Eukaryota; kingdom Viridiplantae; phylum Streptophyta; class Pinopsida; order Cupressales; family Cupressaceae; genus Sequoiadendron; species Sequoiadendron giganteum. Next base: position 202,104,946 of record CM021101.1, read on the forward strand.
GGAATTGTGGCTTCTTGGGAGTCCATGCGTGTAATGTCCCCATTTTTAGCACTCCACTTTTCAGTGATTGGTAGCCTATTCCTAGTATGCTGTCGCCTAGTCAGTGGCAGAATTAGGGTTTCCGGCTGCTTGGTGGGTTCTCTTGATGATTCAGGGTTTTGCTTGTTGGAGTTTGGTTGTTTGGATTCTAGATTCCTTCTGAGTTTTCAAAGAGCTTCGCAGAGGTATGACTTGCAACTGCGTTGGGCAACCTTTCCGGACTTACTATTTTTAGTAAGTTACGACGGCTACATCCTGGAGTTTGGGATTTTGAATTGCGGATTCTTTCTGGGTTTTCAGAAAGCTTCGCATTGGTATCGCATGCACTTTGATCTGGGCAACTTTCTGGAATTTACTATTTTTAGTAAATTCTATTTATGGCAGTGGTCCTGTTGGTTTCGGCACGGATGGCTCTCATCTTCAGTCAACTCAGTTGGTTTGATCAATTTTGGCCTTGGGATGCATTTTGGAGAGATAAGTTCATTTTATTTAAATAATGTTATGTTAATGTTATATTTTAATGTTGACTCCCCCCTTGGCCTAGCTACATCACTTCAAGTTGTTCTTAAAAGGTGTTCTTCAAGGGTGGGCACTTCATTGAAGGAAATTTATTATTATTCAAAGGTGTATTTCATGCTTGAGTTGGACGCCTTCTTTGAGGAGGGGATTAATTCAAAATTAAAGTCAAATATTGCTTGGAAAATGGGACGCCATCTTTGGAGGGAAAGGAGTTATTTCAAAATTGAAAAGTTAGGGTTTCTAGAAGCTTCTGGAGAGTCTTCACAAAGTTATAAAAGGAGGTCTTGGGTCTTCATTTGGATTATCTTATGTTTGGAATATTGTTATGCTACCGAAATGGTGCTGGATTGCTTCGAGGAATGAATGCCTCCTAGCCTTGGCTCAACTTCTTGCTTGAAAGACAGCAACTAGTGGAGAGTTAGATTGTAGTTGAGTGAGATTTGTAGTGAGATTTTGCATTGTAGAAGTTGTTTTGCATTTGTAGTTCGGTTTCTTGCATTTTAATCAAATCTGGAGTTGCTGATTTTTGTATTGCAGATTGAAGTTTATACTCATAAGTCTTTGGGCGAATTTATTTTGGTTCTGGGTAGTTTACCCATGCATTTGCTAGCCTTGGACGCCCCTCTATGCCAAGTTGCAGATTTTTTAGAGGTGTCTTGGCTTTTATCTTGTTGGTAGAACATTTCTTGAGGCTGTACCATTCTGTTTTGCCTGGCAAGTGTTTAGAAAAAAAAAATACTTCAATTTTTCAGCTGTTTCTTTGTCTAGTCTTCATTGTCATCAACTTAGCTTTCGTTTGCATCAAGTCTCATGTCATTCTAGCAAGTATTGAGTGAGTTGTGAGCATTTTAGTGGATTCTAGGGTTGCTGGTTATGCATATTAAGTTGTTGTTCTGTCATATCAGCTTGTGTAATGTCTATCTTTTGAGTTGGGTTTGGGTTGAAAGTCTTTGTGATCATTGAGGAGACATTATACTATATTGCAGCATGGTTAGACTTTCTTATTCTATGTATTTGGCAGGCAAATCTCTAATTATTGTAAGTTGAACAATAGTACTATCAGCAATCTTACTTTTTCTCTGTTATTTCATTGTAATACCCGCTGGATAAGTGGAAGAGGCTGGCTTGCCGCCTATTTACTTTGATTTGCATTGTAATATCTTACATCTCCGCCCTATGGTAGCTCCATTCCCACTCCGAGTTTGAAAGCACATTCTGGGTGTTGAGTTTACTTTCAGCATAATAGAAGATAGGGATCCTCTGACCATATGCTCGTCGTCATCCGATGCATTCTTGGTTAGAGTTCTTTATTCAGCATTGCTTTGAGATCCTCTGACCATATGCTCATCGTCATCCGACACATTCTTGGTTAGAGTTGAATTTCGCATCGTTTTGGTTTAAGTGCTAACCCTAACGGATGTGTGTTGCATTGCTTACTGTTATTGAAAATTTGAAAAAATTGGCTTGGTATATTTCAATGCGGGAGTTTGGGGTGATTTAGGTGATCGAAGTCTTTTGTGGAGGCAACGCCTTGACCTGTAGAACACCCAACAATTGAGTTTAATCATTTTGAAAGTTGTGGGAATAAAATATTAATTAATTTGGGCAAATCGTCCCTGCTGGAAGCTAGCGCCACCCTTAACTGTGACTGAAATTCACTTGTAGGTCTTCTAATATGGTGATTTCATGAGTTTGATGAGTTTATGGAGTTGCTTGGGGGTAGGAGTGGGACTGAACATTGAGAAGGAAGCTTGCTGTTGTTAGGAGGCAGTTTATAGGTTTTTGTTGATGTGAAAGTGACTATAACAATTCTCTATCAGCTTGTTCCTTAGCTCAGTTTGCATTTGCATCTCTTTAACAGTTTCCTAGGACACTTTTCAGATATGGATGGTATTGGGGTGTCTTCACACCCTACTATGAATATGAGAACTCTCTAATGTTGAGTATGAAGGTGTTGGGTGATGTTAATGACCCAAATGCTCTGTAATCAGCTACAACCAATTTACAACTCGTTGTCATTCTGTATTAAGGTACTTATTTGACATGTTCACACTTGGTTTTGTTTATGAATAAGACTCCTATGACTAGTATGATCATTCAAGGAGGTATGAACAATAGTTTCTAAGTTATATGCCATTGCATCAACTGTTTATGACAGCCTCTTGTTAATTTGCAATTCATATCAAGTTATGGCTGTGCTAATAGTTGTTGGCATTATCATTTGTTTGGGGTTTGTTGTGAATCACTTTGGTTAGAGAAATTCCAAAAAAATAAAAATTAGGGAATGTTATTACTGTTCTTCTCTCTCTACATCCACATCATCTATAGTTTCATAAAAGGATAAGAATAAGGGTACGATAGTCATTGCTTCTGCAAACAACACATCACACAAGTGGCTTCTTGATTCTAGGGCATCGCACCACATGGCTGCATCCAAGGAACTATTTTCTACATTTTTGCCTTGTTCATTCTCACCAATATTGATGGAAAATAACACCTATATGTCAGCTCTTGGAAAAGGATCTATTTCTATTGGAGAAGGAAGATTCGATGATGTACTTTATGTACCTTCCTTATCCAATAATCTTCTTTCCATTTATCAAATTACACATAGTAGTGCAAGAAAAATAGTTGAGTTCACACCACATTCTGTGATCATCAAAGATTTGTAGAGTAGAGACATCATTTCCACAAGTCATGTTGATCATGATTCGTGATTGTATTCCATTTCTTCCTTTGGTTCTGCCAACTTTGATGATGGTTTGAGTATAAATAACACTGATACCTTCAACATGCATAAGGAGATACAATTTGGTTATTTGAACCTTGGAGTTCTATCTTCCTCATCACTTCCTTCACCTTATACTAATATCACATCTCCTCCATATTCTACTTCTTCAATATTGACTTTGAGTGTTCCTACATTATTGGTTTCTCATGATTTAGGGCAGCAAGATATTCATAGTTGTGTTTCCACTACAGTTGATTGGGATGATTACTTACATGGCATATCAAACTTGTTTAGTGAATCCCATTTTATAGAGTTGGCAGGCAATTTTGATGACAACCACATCAACGTTGTTGTCAACCCATATACATCTTTGGTTTTTGTTCTACATCAGCCTTTGCATGGAGCATTTGAGCAACTTTCAGGGATTTCATCATTGTCTCTGGATCTTGTGCATCATTCAAAGATTTCCATTCTTTTCACATGGGAACATTTCATGCACCTATCTACAATTTGTCTTCTTCCACAAGGAAGAAATGTTGTCCAACATTTAGGGATCACATTCTGCATTCTTCTTCAAGCATCCCTCAACACTGCAGGTTCTATAATCTTATGGGGGCCTCCATAGTCTATCTTTTTCTCTCCTATGGAGGGAACATCCATTGTACTTTGTGCTAGAAGTAGTCCTTGGGGGGTCATGATGAGTCCTCCATCTATCACTTATCTTCTTCACTTGTACATTTTATTGCATTTGCATTATTTCTCTTTTGGAGAGGGGTTTTAATTTTCCACTAGATGTTTCTCCTTTACTCCATTTTATGAGAAATTTGTACATGAGTACCTAATATGGCCTAGTATCTGAGACTCATCATTAGTGCATACATTACTCCCTAAGTTGCACTTAAGGGGGGTGTTAGTGTAAATAGTCTTTATCATACCTAGTTAGCTAATCACCTTTCTAAGATTGACCTATTCACACCTAGCTTAAATTTACTTAGTTTTTTTTGCTTTTGTCTCACTTCATATGGTTGACACATGTGTCCTCATGACTTGAGACACCTATTGATACGTTCTCACACACTTGTCAAGTGAGCTCACAAGTGTTCCCTTTGGAGGAGTGTTCATAGTTTCAATCCTACCTCTCACCTCTCATAGTTTCACTCCTATGTCTCACCTCCTCATCCTTGCTTATATAAGCAATGCTTTCTCATTGTATTATACACTCTTCATCATATATTGATAGGCATACTATTGTGCTCATATTTTCACTTGTGGAAGGTTATGAATTCAAACTCTTTGATCTTGACATTCTCCAAGAGAACTTGGTTCAGTCTTCAGCCAGAAAGGTTTTGTCTTCAGCCAAAAGATGAAAACCTTTCTGGCAATCAGTTTTGTGGACAAATATATTTGTGATTACAAGGATTTTGTAAAGATATTTGCAAAGCAAATAAATAATCAATTAGGGAGTTTATCCAATAATTGAATTTTTAATATTTTTGACTATGAAATTAATGAATATATTTCAGGGAATAATTTACAAATACAGGTTAAGGATTATTAAGGATTTAACAAGCACTAAGCCCGGCCGTAGCCTCTTCTAAGCTCAGCCGTATGCAACTTATGCTGTCGTACCATGTGAAAAGAGGACGTTGGATTTTACTAGAAGAATATCGCAGGTTTTGGAGTTTGTACGCTGATTGGACTCTACACTTAGCCATCCAGCCCCTTGGAGCATTGAAAGGGTTTTAAAAAAAATGTGGATGTTGGAATACCTTTCTGGAAGAGTCCTAGTCCATTTAGGACTCCAAAAAATCAGCCGCAGCACTATGTAAGTATTGGGAGGCATCGCAGCTTTATGGGATATATTGTGTGGAGTTAAAAGTAAAAAGGAAAGTTATTGAATAGTCCAAAATCTGTTAGGACTCTTTTACCTCAGCCATACCATCCCTTTTTGGTGATATTTTAAGATTTTGAGAGGCATTACACCTTTTTGTGGAGGCATTGTATGAAATTGTAAAACAGAAAAAAGTGAATTGTGAGTGCCCTAAAGCTGGTAGGATTCTTTAAGCCCAACTGTAGCATTTGAAGCTGATTCCTCGAAGCATTGGAGTAGGAGGTGGCACTTTAGGAAGTATAATTGTTGGAATCAGCAAGCAACCAAGCTCCTTGTTTGATTCTCCTTTCAAAGGTCAGATTACTCTTATTTAATGCAAATATGTAATGCTCAGTCCTCTATATTGCTATTTTAGTTCACATGTACCATTTATAATTGTTATTTTTAGACAAAAGTATTTAAGTAATTTACTCCAGTTAAATAATAAATATATGCATTTGTCAAGTATTGCAAATGTCAGTTACAAATCAGAGTTTTCAATTGTTGAAATTTGTCAAACTATTGAAAAATTCAAAAAAGTTACAAACCGACCCAGTACAGTAATCATAATCCATAGTCAATATCTTTGCAAGGCAGAGAGAGAAATGAAACTAGCTAAAAAACAATGCACTTTGAGTCCTCTTTAAAATAGATTCCCAAAAGAATGCATATAATTAGAAACCCCATACTCTGTCTATGTTTACTTAACTCTTCTAAAATCTTTGAATTTTATAGTTTAATATTCAAAATAGATAGGGATCCACAAAAGGTCAGACCTTGATGCCTCCGATATCTCGTCTCACACTAAGGATAGGATTGTTTTCCATCTTTCCACTCATAAACATAGCAAGGCTGCACACAGGAGAGGCGCACTCAATGCACGGTAAAATAGATTGTTGGCAGCTGTTAGCTTCACATCATTCCTACAAATCTAGCAGACTTGACCAGTCAAGGTATTCATAGGTTAAGCCAGCATTAAAATCAAAATATTGTTTTGAGAAATAAATGAATTAATAAGAAATAGCAAGCACGTTTCTAAAAGTACAATAAGCATCAGATCTGAATATTTAAAGTGTCCAATCCCTATAAGACCCCACAATTTGATAAATATAGAAAGTTAACTAGACGCAAAAAAAAAGTGGAACTTGATTTTTTAATTATAATTAATGGATGGATGGAGGGAGCCTCAGTACAAGAACATTCATATTATTGACATTGGCTAGTTTTGTTGCATAAAATATTACAAGTTTTTGCCTAGAAGGAAGATTCTGTATTCTTGAAATGTGATGTAGTAACATAGGGAAGGATGAAGTGCACGCATAACTAAAATGCACAACTTATCAAAACGTAGCCTACAAATATTGATGAACCAGATGTGACTCAATGTGTTTGGGCACTGATCTAAGTTTAAGGATAAAGCAGATAAATCTCAATTTTTTATTAGATTTTCTATAAACCAAAAGCTTGAATAGGCATTTATAGAAAAGGCAGTTTTCTATTAAGTTCAATAGAATAAATTTGTTAGAAATGTGCATAGTGCAGTTTCAACCAAATCTAGACTCCAAGCTGAAAAAACCATCAGTATTTGGTCTCAATAATTAGCTAAGCTAGATCCAGCTAAAAAGTGATAAATTTCTACCATGTACTACTACTCTCAGTGACATCTAATTCCTACAGTAACACATCACTAAAGGAACTAATCCCACTATTGAAAGATTCGTCCCATCTTTGCCTTGACCAGGTATAAGCACAATTATCATCTCCATTACACAGCTTCTAATCCAACACAATATAGAGTTCCTAGAACAAAATTTGTTCCCTTCCAAGATACAAACTCACTTAACGAACTTCCCCTGCCTTGTCTAAAAACACAGAATAGCAGCAACACATTACAACACAATAAACCAGGAGCACTGGCGGCAAGCTAGAATTCCCATTATCAAAGTCTAACCCTTATGCACTCAAATTTCCCTATAAGAGCCCCATCAAAAACATGTCTGGCACTTGTACACTCAAATCTAGCATAATAAACTCAACCAACATCAAAACATAAAGTTTGAGCCTTCCTCAAAACTCCCCAAATCATTCTCAACTTCAAAAAGTCAAAAGATTGAATTGCACACAAGCTTGCTCATTTTAAGGAAAAATGAAACATCAACCCAATATAAACCAGTCTCTACTCTACCAAATCCATGACAGTAATCATTTAACTTTAACATAAAGGAATGCGCCAAGTGTTGATCCCAACCACCTAATCCCTCTCACAAGCCACTCCAACCCAAGGAGGACAGTGAAAAGTTTAAAAACCAACCTAACACTTGTCTTAACCTTTTCACTTTTACTACACACACTTCAAATCCTAAAAGTTGGCGGCCTAGTAATTAAACTTCAGAAACCCCAATTATTCAACTATTTACCAAAGACTATTTTTACCCTAAAAGCAAGTAAAATTTCCTACTTTAGATTCTTTTCTCTCATATTTTGTAATCATATGAACAAAATTATAATGCTTATGAACTCTTATATAATCAAATAATTACTTTTTGAACACTATTATGTGGTAGTTATTATAGTAAATTAAAGTTGCGTAAATAAAGAAAATGATAAAAAGAGATAATGTCATGAACAAAATATTTGAAAAAGCAACTCACATTCAAAATGTATGACAACCACTTTAGCTTCAATTCATAAAAGCCATCTATAATCCTCTGCACAAAATAGATGAGGATGGTGTTTCTTAATCAAGCAACACAATATTATGACAAAATGACATCAATAAACAAGACGAAATGAAATATGAATGTAGCATATAGCAGTGCTTTTTAAGTTACATACAAAACCACATTGCCTTTCATATGCTCTCCATGACACAACTGCAACTTCATATTGAGCTCCACCATTTGTGCCTCCTTGAACCTAAAAAATTACAGTAATAACTACACTTCAAATTATAACTTATAAAAACACACTACAAATTATATATTAACATGCCTATCATGTTTATGCATATAATAGTATATCTATGCTCATAAATATTACTAGTCAAAAGGACAAAAACTTATTGCATATGTCATAACCATCACCGTATGTGCCTCCTGAATTCCCCATTTCTGGATTGTGGCAACTCTCACTATGTGCTTCATCTAAATAAACACCAAACATTATCACTCTAAACATAGGAAATAATTGCTTTAATATATCAAATATAAAGATGTGGGTAATGAAATTAAGTGAATTGGAAAGCAATTAAATTGTAAGAATGTTTAGATGTTACTCCTATAAATAGTTCAAAAACTATTTGGATGAATGTTTAAATTATAGAAAATTTTGAATGAGAAGAGAAGGAATAAATACAACATTAACATAGATTGTAATTGTGCCTACACTTGTGGTTCCACACATATTCTAGTCAAGATTGTTCCAACTGCTTAGTGTGTGCCCTCTTCTTATGTTTAATAGCAATTCTGCAGATATACAATCAACAGTAATGAACAAAACATTTAGAATCTATATAACAGCTTTTGGAGGCCTTCCGATTCAATTTGGGAGGGCAGTTCTTCTAGAAAGTAGACGTACTAATTAAGACTAGGGCTAACTTCACAACCATTGATATATCCAATACAAAAATATCATCACTACCTGGCCCATTGTAATTCTTGGTGTAAACTTTTTTTCTCTGTTCTTAAAGCAGGCACCTACTGCATATCTGCCCATCCTCTTGCCAAATCTTTAGCAAGACCTTTGATCTGGGTTGTCAAATCTTGTCTAACAACACCCAACTTTTTCTTATATGCATGCAACTGCATAATCTTGGCTTTCTATGGCTCTGCAACATGCAAACCATCTTCTAGCTTTATTGATTTGTCATACTACTCCCTGAGATGAGCCTCTTTATCAGCCTAAAAGTTCGTAGATACTGATTCAAATGTTGTAGTTCCTAGTGTATAGCAACCAATTCCTGCCCCAAAGCCACATGATTACCATCAAGTTCTTGATTCTCTACAAGTAGTCCCTAAAATTTTCCATGTTGTGCTGCAAGTTTTTTCTCGATCAATGCTGGGTAAAAAGACAAACTTCATTGATCCCTGTCAAATGGACATTCATGCATATCCTCAAGCCTAGGGTGAGGCAATAGAGGCTAGAATATGCTCATAAATATTATACGGCAAAAATATTTTAGGGTAAAGAATTTTCACTGAATTGACAAAGCTTGAAACTAGGTTGTGGTAAGAATTAAATGGGGCACTTACATGATTGACCAAGTTCAAATTCCCATATGACATGTGACGAAGGATGTTAATATAGCTGTAGGTCAAAGTGAGATCTTAGACTAACGAATATGAATTACATTCGTCACTGTGTGTAACAGGTTCATTGTCAAATTGGAGTAATGTAACTCGGAACTTACATACAAATTACAATAGGGCAGCCCACATTCCCATAGCCAAATACTAAGCCAAAAACATAGATGCCGGGGCAAGGGCATCAAAATTACCTCTCAAGTGGATTTAAGCCATACATTTAGATATTATCCCTGACATAATCTAGTTTGAAAGGAATTAGTGTAGGGTTTACAGTAGGTGGAATCTCACAAGCCACGCAGATAAACAACATATAACAAATAAACTTGCTATACCACAGCTCAAAATGAAGAAAACAGGTGTCAAAAAACTAGACACTGTTCTCAGACCCTTTTATGATTATAAATTCAGCAGTGACGCAATGCATTTTTAATTCAAGGAGCCACATTTTTTGTTTAATTTACAAAAAACAAATTATTATAAAACAAAAATTGTTAAAAATATTAAATATAATAATAAAAATAAATTTATTTTTTTTAATTATATTTTTATCAAAACACATAAAAACATAAAAAAAACTAGAATATAAATAGATTCCCACTACGGCTGAAAATTTTAAAAATTGAAATATTTTTTTAAAATTATATTTTATTAAAAAACATAAAAAAAAATAAAAAACTAGAATATATATAAAACCGGCTGAAAATTTCAAAAACAGAAAATCTTCAAACCATCGTTGAGTATAAAATTAAGATTTATAACATAGTAATCTGAGATTACAAGATACTCAAGTTTGGGAAAAACATAGAGAAAAAGTAAATGAATTTTGAGTTCAAAGAGCCACCCACTTGAACAGTCTTATCCTTGTCAGTTAAGCTCGTCAGCTGTCACTCATCTGAGAAATCAACAATAAACTCATGTCACACCAAAAGGAAAAAGAAATTACGACAGAATTTAGGATGAAAGGAGGAGGAAATTACGGCGGAATCTGAATATAAAGAAAATAATGCTGAGGGTTCTATTACGGCGGAATCTGAATATAAAGAAAAGAATGCCGAGGGTTTACTTTTGATTTACCAACTTTATTGCAATCTTTAAGCGCAAATGTATGGGTTGAGCGTAATTTCCTGGGCTTGTTTGCCTTTGAAAGAATGACTGCAACAATAAACATATCAGTATTAGTTAAAAAACAAAAGAAGTATCCAAAATTCTTTGAATGATAAGGAAATGCAATTGCAGAATTATCCTAATTTTGAAAAGAATTTAGCAGAGAGAGGTGCCATTACCAGACATCCGGCAATTGCAATGAATAGTTTAAGCGTGAGAACGAGTACAGTGTTTTCATGACCACAGAAAGAAGCGCGCTAAGAAAGCAGCCTTGGCATCAGTGTCCAAATGGACGCCTATGATTAATATGTAAAACCAAAAAGAAAAAGAAATTAAGGAAGAATCTGAATATAAAGAAAAGAATGCTGAGGATTTTATTTATGATCTTCTCCACTTTTGATTTACCAGATATTTTACAAAGCGCAAATGTATGTGTTGAAGCGTAATTTCCTGGGCTTGTCCGACTTTGAAAATGAATGACTGCAACAATCAACATATCATTATTGAAGGAAGGAAAGGCAATAATTGCAGATAATGAAAAGAATTTGACACATAGAGGTACCGATTGCCCAGGGCATCCGGCAATTGCAATCAATATTTTAAGGGTGAATGCGAGTACAGTGCTTTCAAGACTACACAGAAAGAAGCGCCCTCATGAACGTGGCAGAAGTGTGGTCTGTTGTGAACACGACCGTATAGAGAGAAGCTCCCAAATGAACGTCTGGGAAGGAGCCTTGACAGACGTGTCTAAACGGACGCCTAGGATTAATATGTAAATCCCTGTGAGACGAAGTATAGCCGTTAGGTTGCATACGCACGAGAATTCAAAATTAAAAGAGGTCAAGCTATACTTTTCGTTGGGAATTGATAATAAAAAATGTTATTTTATCAAAATTAAATGTGAAAGATATTGAAGATATTTAGCTTTTAGAATAATGATGAAGAGATTTGTTAATGTTATAAATGTTTAGAAATTGATGTTTATGCATTGTTTTGAAATAATAAAATAATCAAAATTTTATATGGACTGATTTAGAGCAATTCAAGATTAACTCTACATAGCATGAAATTCACCTTTGAATCATGGTTATGGTTATGATGATTGTATGGAATTGGAGAAGAGGAAAATAATATATAAAAGTAAATGCAAATAAAGTAGATGTAAGCATGAAACACATAGATCATGTAGAACTCTATAATAAATGTCAAAGAGAGCATCATGTTTCAAATGAGTACAAAAAATATTAAATGATAGGCATGTGAATCATAATGGTTGGAGATAATTGAGGTATAGAGGGTTGCCTCAAGTATGGGTAAATTTTAGAGAGAAAATGGTCTGATAGGCATAATATGGGTGCATATAATACGGAGAAGGCATAGTGTCCATAATATGGATCTTAGGAAATGATAAGGCATGTGAGCACATAATAGAATGAGGAAGGTAGGATGCCCTAGTATGGCAATATAACTCTAGGAACATGATTAGGTATGTGAGCACACTATGGTGTGAGGGAAAGCATGGTGTCCCTAATGTAACCATGTAGCTCTAGAAGCATGATAAGGAAATGAAAGCATGATGTAAAGTATGAAAGGCATGATGCCTCCAATCTAGTAGGATAAATTTAGAAGCATGACAAGATAATTAAAGTACATGTAAAGGCAACCTGAAGTAGGGCAATGAGGATGATAGCATAAGATCAAACTAGACATAAGATAGCAATATGACGATAATCAACATATCATAAGAATTATAAGCATGGTAAAGATCATAATCATGTGGCAATGATTATATGGATCACAAGACCATACACAAATAAGAATGATAAAAAATGCATAAGGATACAAAAAGCTAAAGCAAAAGATAATAGACTAGGAATAATCAAACAAATTGTTAAGCAAGAGCTCAAACACAAAAATGTAAGGCAAAGAAAGCATAGGAGCTAACATGTCATGAAAGAAAGAAATAAGGAAAATAACCCCAGAAGTGGGGAAGAAAAATATAAAACATGAGATAAAAGGTGAAATGAGCATATAAAACACAATAAACAATGTGATAAAAAAAAGGCCAAAGGGTAAAGCAATAAGAAAAACACAAAACTAAAACTTAAGTATAGGTATAATGTATCTAGTATATATGGTGATTCTCATGAATCATCAAACAAGTAGATAGAAAGATCATCATCCTCCTCCAAAAGATCATTTCCATCCTAACATATATGTTATCATGATGTTCAAGGCCGTTTCTTGCACTTTTTCTTTATGACTTGTCTTTTCTATAACATGTGTTTTTTCTTAGTAATCTTTTGTAATCTTCAAAAACACAATATCATTTGGTGGCACATTAGTTATTTATTTTTTGCCCCATTCTTTCTTCTATAACATGGTAAGTGTGAGGGAGTATTTGACATTTACATAATACAACACTTTCATTTGGTACCCATGTGTTCTTCTTGGCATAAAATTTTAGTTTTTGTATTGCTTTTGTAATTATTTTTGTTTCTTTCTTTTGGTATATGAGTGTTTTGTTCATTAAAACCTTGGGTTTAATAATTTGAAGGTCTTCATGTTTTGTAGGATATGCTTGTCATTTCAACCTCCTTTTAATTCTTTCTAATTCATGGATAATTGTTTCTTGTATAAATCATGGATAATGCCATCCCCCTCAGTAGGGTGCACCTTTTCTTGTTTTCATTGATGTGTGCAATGCAAAGTGACTAGTATTGCACATTGTCTTGTAATGATCTCTTTCAAGTTTGAAAACATTTCCTTTGTGTATACATTACACATTGTTAGAACATAATGTTATTAGGGTTCATACCCTTATAACAATTATATATTATTCTAATATAAAGTTATAAAACCTTATATATTATATGCCTATTAAGCATATCCCATTTGAAATAATTTTAGTCTAATAATTAGATTATTGATTATTTATGAATGGGGGTTGTTGAATAGGTGTGACTAATATCCTTTCAGGTATTATGTCACCCTTTCTCCTATTTTTAAGGAGGTTCTCTCTCATTTGAGAGACATTCAATTTGGAAATTGATAGTGAATTCTATCACTATGCATGCATGAGGTATTATTGGTCATGTGGAAGTATGGAGAAGTGTTCCCTAGGTTTGGTCTATGTTATAATAGATCATTATTTTAAGTGTTATAATGAAATGATGTTTTATGAGGCTTTTTACCCGAAAGGGTTTTCCCCATGTATATCTTGTGTAATGTGTAAATTATCTGATTGTATGATTCTCATTTTATTTATTTTATGTTTTGTTTTTAATGATTAGTATCCTAAGATCCTAATTTAAACACATATTGATGCAAAATAAAAGGGATAGGTTTACATTGTTTAATCTATGGTCTCCCACATAATACACCAAATATGTTAGATGGTGGTATGAAGTGACACAATAATGGTAGGTCTTTTGGGCCCACTCTTAATTGTAGAATAATGCATCCCAACATATTGATTAACATAAAATTAGTCATCTTCAAAGAAATCCTATAATTTGAATGTTGTTGATGTCTAATGTGACTAGTGAATAAAATATCTTCAATACAAATTTTATATTAACATGTCAAATTAACAAGGGATTAGATAGGTGAATATGTTTGAGTCTACCATGTGCATATGATGGACCATAATAATTCACTTATGTTATCTCCTCATTAGAAAATATAATTAATGCATTAGCAGGAGAGGTTAAAATGTAGCTTTGGTCTTAATTGCACCCATAAAATTGTCTAAATGTGGTTCATCTTGATGTTATGTATGAAAACCATTCATAGTGTCCTCATCTATAGTAATATAATTTTGTACCTCAATATTATTTGTGTGAGAAGGAAATGGATCATATTGTTGTCAATAATGTCTTGTACCATATATTTTAGACCCATGCATGATTGTGTATTATATCCTTTAAATTTATAGAAATCACAAAAGGATTGGTCATTATAGCTTCTTGTAAGAGGCTTATTTGGATCCAATGGATGTATAGGAGGAAAAGTAATCAAATTAGCACTCAATATCTACTTTGAAGGACACCGACCAAGAATTATTATAATTTCATAAATTTTTAGGAGCATTAAAGTAAGCAAAATGGAAGTGGTAGCAACTTAACATTTATCTTTAATTCATCACCCTTCAAAAAAGTATTTGAATTTTGAAGTTTTGATGGATAAGAGGATTTAGATGAAAGTCTATATTTGAATGTGTTAAATTCTAGTAATTTTGTCTCGACATTTTTCAAATAAGTACCCATCGCTAAAAATGGAAAACTATTCCAACATACATCATTCTTAATTATTGGAAGAAGTACCCCCGTAAATATATCCTAAATCTAATCATAATCAAATTGATGCTATAGTTTAGCACATGCAAAATAAAAATAAATATTGTACAACCGTTAGTAGGCTAATTACTCTATTGAGTAAATTTAGTCAAATCATTCATAGTTACCTTCAAACACATATTTATACAAAAAATATTTAAAATTATTGTAGCCAAGTCATCAAAGCCATGTATTTAACCTAAAGGTAAAGAATGAAATCATTAAACAACATAGTCTCTTAAGTTCCATGGAAGTAACTTGGCTAAGATCCTATCATCATATGTAAAATCTATGCATGTAACAAATGAAATCTTGTAGGTAAACATTTGGATCTCTTTTTCCATGATATAACTCAAATACAAGTGAAACAAATCCAACAAGTAATGGATAACATGTAAAAAACTTGAATGGTAATGACACATGATGTGAAGGACTGTATGTAATAAAATCCTTCTTATTGTTATTGATTTTCCTATCAACCATTTCTTGTAATAGTGTATGTATCCAACATGGAGGTAGAGACAAAGATATCATTATGGGTATGTGAAACAATAGAGGAAGTCTAGTGAGAGTGAGAGGTGTAAGGTGAATGCATAGACATGTCTAGATGGATCACATTATATAAATGGCTGGTCATTGGGTGAGATGGAGGAGTAGTATGAGCCATATTTTGAGGAGCTATGGTATGGGACACATGGATAGAGTGTATATTGCTACTAGCTGTATGAGTGGAAAGATGGGATGTAAATGCAACACTAGAATGAATGTAGGAAAATAACTAGGTATGGGGGAAGGAGTGAAACCAAAAGCTAAGCCATAGTGAGGAACAAATCCAATGGGGAAGGTGGAAGTGTCAGATTCACTCAAGGACTCAAGTCTCCAAGATCGCCTGTAATACCAAAAATAACCTTCTAGAATAGAGAAAAGTAAGAGCATAAATTTACAATAATGGATGCAAGATAATATAGCCAATATGCAATACTCAAGATAGCAATTGTATTTGATTGGAAAAAAATACAAATGAGAACCCCTTGGTTATATAGCCAAGGTGTGAGATAGTATTAGACAATATTATGACATGTGTCTTAATCCTATGTTATGAGACAACTAACTTAACAAAAAAGTCAAAAAGATAAGATAGGATAAGATCTTATCTAGAAAACTAAGACTTCTAGAAGATCACCTAGAACCTAAGTAAACTTAACATGTAAATACGTCCCCTTGCTAGGAATTATCTAGGTAAGGAATTTATTCACACCAACAAAAAGGAGGAATGTTAGAAGTAAGAACTACACTAGGGGAAATGATAGTGTTCATGGAACTGGTAGGGTTAGGGCAAAGATTAGAAGATAAGGGATGAGATGATACGTCATTAGAAATAAATAGACTATTATATAAATAATATATGTGCCAAATGGACAGCCATCTCATATCTTATTAAAAAAATTATCTAATTGATGAGGAGATTTATTCGGAGTGAATGCATCAATTAGTGCTTTTTCAATCAGTGAGAGATCTTGCTTAGCTAAGTGTGTCTCATGTTGGAACCCCATTTTTATGTGTCTCATATTTTCTTTGATCTTCTCCAAAGGTTATACATTTGACCTTATCTACCCATTTTTTTTAACCAATATACAACATCTTGAATGGGTCTCCAAGTGTTAAAAGAAGAAAATTCCATAAAAAGTCTCAGTCTGGGTTATTTTTGGTGTTTTTCTTGGTGTTAACTGTTGTTGTTAGCCTTTCAAATTTTTGGGTTTGTCCATACCTTCACGTATTCCCTACCAATCTTGACATCTCAAGAGTCTTCCCTTCATCTAAGTGTTCCTTTTTGGAGTTTCAGATCTTAGCATCTCTATTGGACTTGTTACCCTAGCATGCCTTTCCCTAAAGGTCCAATTTTCCCCTTTAAATCCCTTTTGTTAGAGTTTCAAATTTTCCCATACCCCAATACCATTCCGTTGGCAAGTGGTATTTATTATTCCCAAATCCCGAAGTCCAATATTTTTCCATCAAACCTTGAATGTCCAAAAATTTGATCTGTTGCATTCCAAAAATTTCTAAGTCTTTTGAAGTTAAGAATTTTGACCATTCCTTAATCGGGCACCTCTTTCCATCAAACCTCAAAAGTCCAAAACTCAATCAATTTTCTCTATACAACTTATTAGAGTGTGAATTTTGGTTTTTCCTTATTCCAATACCTATTTCCTTTACCCATAAAAACCCAAAACTCTACCAATTGCTCAAAATAATCTATCAAAGTCAAAATTTTGATATTCCCTTAACTTGGTATCGCTTTCCATTCAATCTTGAAAGCTTGAAACTATATAAATTCCTCAAAATAATCTATTAGATTCAAAATTTTGGCCTTCCCTTAACTTGGTACCAAGTCATGCCCCGTCCTAGTTCTCTCTAATCCTAACATCCCAAAATCCTTTTCTTTGTTGATGATCACTTTTTATTTTTCCCCATATCACATCTCTCTAGCATGATTTCCATGTCACCTTAATCCTCAACTACCTAATGATCCAATCCTTAGTATGTAGTATCAGTTCTCCCCAACCCTTGATAATTCAAAACTACCACCATTTTTCACTACATCTCCCATCTACCATCCTAGAAAACCCCAAAACACCATTAATGTATTTATAATGCCCCCAAACTACGAGATCAAATTTGATGGCACTTGGAAATCATTCCTTATGAAAGTTGGCATAAATTTAAAGAAGAATGGTGCTCAACCCATGCCCAATAGTTATTTCAAAGCTTGATGTTTAATACACCATCTCCAAGCTACTCTTTTAATAAATTTCTTGGATATTTTTGTTGGTCCTTACACTCAAGTCCATGAACCATCAATGCTCAAATGTATGGAAAGGATATAGATGATGTTATTTCCACATTTCTATATGATCAAATTAGATCTCAAAGGGACATTCTTCTGCAAAGGGCTAACACTTAGCTCATGCCATAATTTATTGCGGTAGTTAAGATCACTAAACCCAAAGATTCACATCTTGTTTCAAGTCACATTTTAGTAGATTTTAAGTATCTTGATTGAGGAGCACACCATTTACAACACATTGCATGGATCTTGGATTCATTTCATATTCTCAAGAGTTGTTTCCCCACTCAAGTTTGGTCACTAGAAAAGGGTTCTATAAATATATGTTCATTTGGGCATATCACAAGTTGGGATTTTTTTGAGAGACAAGAATTGTAAAGAAAAAATCTATTGAATGTTGTAATTTATTTTTTGAAATATAATATAGTTTGAAATAATGTTTTAATATGTAATATCAATTTTTATTTGTAGTAATGATATGAATACTTTCTTATAAGTGTGAGTGTCTCTTGCATTACATCACATACATTCTTTGAGATAAGTAAGTTTTTAAGGAAAAAATATCCACTTGCACATTTGTTATTGTGTTGTTAGAAAATGTGGATTAATCAAACAGTAAACTAACACACCGATAAGACATTGTATTAAAGAAATCTAACTAGAAAGCATAAATGCAAACTCTAATGACAATAGCTTCTTCAAATTCGTCCCATCGTCCTCTATCTCCAAGGATTTGATTAAAGATGTTGGCTCTCAGTTGTGTAAGCAACAACTTTTTGAAATGACAACTTAAGAGAATGAGATTAATTGAAAATGCATGTGCATGGCTATATGTTTTAAGCTATGAAATTGAAATGCTATGATGCTAGAATGTTGATAATATTGAAATGCAACTATAGTAACTGCGTATGAAATCTAAGATTCGAGGTGTGTCCTTTTCAACTCATAAGAGGGTTGTATTTATAGATTTTTGAAGGCAAGATATCTGGTTGGCGAGGGTCAACGTTTGAGATTCAAACCTATAAAATGAATGGTGAGAGATCAAGAAGTTGAGAAAAAGATGGAAGATGTTTCCATAAATTAAATGAATGAATATTTAATTTATGTGTGAGAGATGATAAAAGCGCTTTAATTAAATATATAAAATATTTAATTAAATATGGAGAGAAGAAAGTTTCTAATTAAATATTATACAATATTTAATTATTGAGGCAAGAAAGCTTTTAATTAAATATTGGAAATATTTAATTAAGTTGAGGAGAATAAAGAATTAGAAAGAAAGCGTTTAATTAAATATTGGAAATATTTAATTATGGAAGAAAGAAAGCTTTTAATTAAATATTGAAAATATTTAATTAAGTGGAAAAGAAGAAAGCACTTTAATTAAATATTAGAAATATTTAATTAAATGTGAGATGAAGAATATTATTTAAATTTAAAATTTAAACTTGTGATAATTAATATAAATAAATTGTGAAATCTATTTATTTAATTAAGAGGAAAATAATTAAATAAACTTATTTATTTAATTAAACTAGAAGAATTGAGAAAATGAACAATATAAATAAATAATTAAATTTATTTATATGTAGATGACTTAAGAATATTAATTAAATAATTCATATTTAATTAATTAACAGGTTTGATTAACCGTGACCATTTTTAGATGTGTACATTTTTCCCCTCTTTGAAGTGATGTGATTTACACATTGCTTCAAAGAATTTTGCCCCAGAATTTTGGAATTTACTGATGTTATATGCTCCCTCGAGAGATAAATCCCAAGATAAAAGAATCAGAATGATTTTCTAAAGAAAATTAGTGATTTAGCTCTCGAAATAGCGCTTTGTTTTGCCAAAAATTTGAATATTTTCCCACTTTTACCCCCTTAAAAGTTGAAAAAGGTGAAAAGTCATTGTCATTTGAACAGTAACCTTTAGGAATTTTCAGAGCTCTGAGAAAGATTTTCGTGATGCCGATCCATTATGAGCGCCACAGATTCGAGCGAGCCCACTGCTATCAGAGACCAGCTGCGTATGGACCTCCGTTAAGTCGACCTGATCCTCTTCCTAAATTTTTTTTGATGATTTTCCACATTTTTTGCAATTTTTAGATTTTTCACGTCTCAATTTCGCACATACGAGCCGTAGTATCGCCCATACGGGAGATAAAGTCGTGCATCCAAAGTAGCGCATAGGTTGAAAACAGTCGTGCATAGGGTACCTGAAGTAGCGCAAACAAAAATGTTGCCCGCATAGGATGCTAGATTAGCGCATAGGAAAATTGGCACATGGGGTGACTGTTGTAGCGCATCTGGTAGATAGAATAGCACATAGAAGGTCTGTTGTGGCGCATCTAGGGATTTTTCCCAAATTTGAAATTTTGAAGAAATATTGATAAGTGCTTGATGAGTGTTGCTAGATTAGCCAACTGATTTTATGCTTTTTAATAACATCAAGAATAGATTAGCTTGAATTGAGAAACTTGTCTACGTGCTTGAAGAACAAGTAAGTCTGATAAATTTGTTTCCAAGCGATATGAAAAACAAATAGTAATGATAGATGTGCTTTCCCGTTTGAAAGTCAAATAGATAGATATTGAGTCATGTTGATTGTTAAATTTGTTCCCATGCGATATGAAAAACAAATAGTAATGATAGATTTTCTTTCCCGTTTGAAAGTCAAATAGATAGATATTGAGTCATGTTGATTGTTAAATTTGTTCCCATGCGATATGAAAAACAAATAGTAGAAATGATAGATTTGCTTCCATGCGATATGAAAACAAAATAGTGTTGATTTGATTGATAGATTTGCTTCCATGCGATATGAAAACAAATAAGTGTTGATTTGATTGAACTTGCTTGATGTACTGATTTGATTAGAGATTGCTTGTTGATTGATTTGTATGATTGCTTGATGATGTTGTAAAGGAGGATTTTAACCTCCTCCAGATTAGAGAGAGATTTCCTTAGACATGGGAGATGATTTTGCAACTGTCACAGGATGATTTAGGGGTTATACACTAGTGTGGTTTGGGTCCATTGTTGAGGATCTCGCAGTATCGGGTCAACAGGGCATTGTTGACTGCATTAGCTGAGAGGTGGCACAGAGAGCATAACACCTTCCATTTGCCGACAAGAGAGATCAAGGTGATGCCTGAGGATGTGTACAAGATTCTGGGTATTCTGGTAGTTGGGGAGCTTGTGATCTATGATCACAAGGAGATCGGGGGGACTGATGCACTTAGGCGAGTCTTCCAGGATCCTCATGTCTCCGGATATGAGCTTCCCTGGAAGGAGATGGTGGAGAGATATGCCCCGCTGCCTTCAGTTTTAGCAGGTATGATCGACGGTTTCCATTGTCCTGATCATAGGGCAAAGGGACTATTAGTTGGATGGGGGAGGATTTTGGAGGATATGCTTCTTCATGGGACCAGATATGCATGGGGATCATGTATGCTTTCCCATCTATACCACGATCTTCATCAGGTCATATACACGAATGGGAAGAGTCTCTCCTGCGGAGTTACTTTTCTTCAGATATTTGCATGGGAGCGTTTTGCCATTACGCATCCCATTGTTCAGAGGGATCATCCCCTTGGGTTCCCATATGTCTATGCATACACAGGGCCTCTTGTCCAGCCGAGGTTGGGCAAGCTGGAGTATTGGAGACACGTGCTACATGATTTGGATACAGTCATCTAGAGACCGTATGTAGATTGTGATCTGTGGGAGATAGATGATTTAGAGTTGCCCTATTGTACCAGATCGAGGTATTTGATTGGGCGCACCCCATACATTATTGAGCGGTTCTTAGTCATGCGGGTTCTAAGGTAGCTTGGGTTAGTATAGATGATGCCACAGGATGTGGCACATTATGCCAGGCGCGGGGAGGATGTACCAGAGTGGGGTCCCACTGTGATGATTGAGGCGGCCCGAGCAGAGTATTTGGAGTTGCAACCAGATGAGTGGGCTATGCATCTGGAGGTTATAGATGCAGGGATGACAGATGAGTATGCTGCGTACTTTTACACACATCCCTTTCCAAGATTTACTAGTCCGAAGGAGCTTGCCCCATTGATGGGAGGACCAGTGATACAATGAGGGTGAGGGCAGGCACAGGCACAGGAAACAACAGGGAAGCCATAGGGAGAGGCTCAGGCAAGGGTAGAGGATGTTGCGGCCATGGATATTGATGAGGAGGGAGATGAGGAGGATAATTCTGACAACTAGGATGACAACAGTGATGACAGTGGGGATGACGGAGGTGGTGGGGGTGGAGGACAGAGTTATTTCTTTGATGTTCCCTTCAGGATGAGGCCATAGATCTCGAGAGTGGTGGACCAGTCGAGTACATCGGCTTCGTGGATCATTATCAGGGCTCCCTCACAGGGATAGATTGATGTGTTGCAGGCAGAGGTTCAGACTTTGCGGAGTTATTTGGCACAGGCTCAAGGGACAATCAGCGAGCTGCAGGCATAGATTGCACAACCACCACCTCCTGACCCACAGGTAGCTCAGCTTATGGCCGAGAGGGACAACTTCTGGGAGAGATGTGTATAGGCCGAGGGGGTAGCCAAGAGACCACTCAGATCAGTTGAGAGCACCTCTATTGGAGAGGTTGTGGCAGAGGGTTTGGAGACTGCTTGGGAGGCCTAGTATTACAGGATGAGGTATTTTGAGGTCGTACCTCCTGAGAGGAGGATTGCCTTCACAGAGTCAGGTACTCGGTCTCGGACCCATTCACGCAGTCACTCCATGAGTGTTACCAGGAGTGTGGGTCAGCCAGTCAAACAAGAGATCAGAGCTTTTGGGAGCAGAGATCCATTGAGACCTACTACCTCAAGAGGCAGTAGTAGTCATGTTCCACGGCCAGATGCCCCTCAATGATGAGCATTGTTTGACACATTGATGTCATTGTTTTTGATATATCTTTTTCAAACATTTGATATCCTTGTATTTCTAGACATTTGTTTTGATGAGAATTATGAGATGTAGCGGTGATTCGATTATGTATGTGTTATGAATGATTTATGCTTATGTGATAGATGCATGTTTTATTTCTATATGCTATGTCATGTATGATTGTCGTGATGTATGATGATGCAAATGATGATGTAAATTATTTTTTTTCATTTGATGTATGATAATGCAAGATGTGAGATGTGATGAAATGATCCTAATATGATGATGTATGATGCAATTTTAAAATGATTTTCGTGCATAATGTATGTAATGAATGCAAGATGCAAGATGTGATGGTGAATGTTTTTAATGATATGATGTAATCATGAATGATTTAAATGGAACATTATGATGAAATGAGATAAATGGATGAATGATGTGATTATGAAGATGTAATATTTAATGATGTAATATGCATATAACATGGATAATGATGTAATATGATAATAATGATAATAATGTAATGGAATGGATCATGATAACCTAAATGATGATGTGAAATGGATATTATGGATGTAATTTTATTATTAATGTAGATGATGTGAATCAAAATGCAAATGTAAATGTTAATGTTTATGAAATGAAAATGTAATATGAAATGAATTATCAAATGAATGACTTATGCATATGATATGAATATAATGAAATGATGATGCAAAATGTAAATGCCAAGATAATGATAAAATAAATGATGGTGAAATGATGTGAATGATAATGAAATGAGATGTAACAAATGTCCATTCATACTCAATTGTTGTCTAAAAAGATTCCCAAGAAGTTTGGTCAACCCTCAAAAATCTATGTAAACAACCCTCAAATTGTAAATCTAGATGAATCATGCAGTCCTAGAATGAAATAATGAACCATTCTCCTTGTTGCCATTTCATGTTGTGCTTGGTTTTCCTCATTGAGCTTTTTGATATGTTGAAAGTTAGTACAAGCATCAAAGGGTATATTAGCACCAATGATGACCTGAGTACTACTTTCATGATGTTTGATATAGCAAGTTAATACAAGCATCGAGGTATAATTGAACCAAGATGACCTGAGTATTGCTTGCAGAAACAGACAAAAGTTAACCATTTTCCTATGCAAATTTTGAAATGTTATCAATGATACATTGTAGAGCATGTCCCACGAATTTTTTTCACAATACTAATGGTTAGCTTATAGACAACAAGCAAAGAAAAATCATACTTCTTCCTTGTGATTCTAGTTCAGTACATCATGGAATCACTCCAAAGACATGATGTCATCAAATATCAAAAAAATAGTTGCAACTGATTGCTTTAAGTTTATCATTCATTTTATTCAGATTTAAGATCATCCAATTTGTTCATTTGTCAAAACAGTCATGCAGTCTCATTGTAATTGGACAAGTTTGTTGTTTTCGATATTTTGATTCTAGACACATGTTGCTGTTTGCTCAAAAAAGCTCCAAGAAGAGAACTGCCCCCTAGTGACCTTGTACTTTGACTCTTGCTAGACACAACTACTACTAAGGATAATCCTAATTCATCAAGCCATGATGAGGTCCTTGTCATTCCAAGGAGATGATGCAATGCAAACTATGATGGCGAGGCATGTGTATGATGTCGATGAAAAGATGGATATGCAAGATGAATCCCAATAGATGAGAGAGCCAAACAAAATCACAAACAATGCCTGTTTGCCAGGTTTTCACCATTTGTTTTTATTGCACCTTTTCCTTATTTTATAATTTTTTTGCTATTACCAAGACACCTGTTTGCTAGGTTTTCATCAAGGCAACGATTTTTTTCTTTCTTTTTCTTTTTTTTTTTGTATTTTTTCTCTTTTCTCTTTTCTCTTTTTGATTTTAATTTTTTGATTTTTGATTTTTGATTTGATTTGATTTGATTTTTATTTTTATTTTTTGTATTTTCTCAGGACTTTTTATATTGTTTCTGATATTTTTAGGCCTAAAACTTCTTTAGATGAATGTTGTTGGTTAGATCTTCAAACAGGTCCCCTTTTGCAGTAGACAACTGATATGCCCCCGATCTGTATGTTGTAATGATAACAAAAGGGCCCAACCAATTAGGTTCGAACTTGCCTTTCTTTTCCTGATCTTGTTGATTACGAGGGTTTTCTTTGAGAACCAAGTCACCCACTTGAAAAGTTCACGATTTGACTCTGTGATTGTAGTTGTGGGACATAACTTGTTGATATCCCTTCAAATGATTAACTACAGTTTGATGCCTTTCATCAAGCAGTTCCAGCTCTTGCAATCTTGATACTCTATAGTCTTCATCATTGATTAACCCCTTGAGTGATACTCGAAGTGAGGGAATCTCAACTTCTAGTGGTAGAATAACTTTCACTCCATAGACCAAAGCATAGGGAGCAACACCTGTTGGTGTGTGAATGCTTGTTCTGTATTCCCATAATGTTGGATTTAATTGGACATGCCAATCACGTCCTGCTTCATTCACCGTTTTCTTCAAAATCTTCAGAATTTTTTTGTTTGAAGCCTCAGCTTGACCATTCCCTTGTGGATAGTAAGGTGTAGAGAACCTGTGTTGGATGCAGAATCTTTCACATAGCTCATCAACATCTTGATTTTTAAAGGGTCATCCATTGTCTGTGATAATGGAATTGGGAATACCATATCGGTAGATGATATAGTTCAAAATGAATGAAGAGATTTGTTTGCCAATAACATTTGTTAGGGGAACAACTTCAATCCATTTAGTGAAATACTTGTTAAGGCTAAAATTTGCACCCTGTTAAACTATACAAGTTTAACAACCTTGCCTAACATGGGATTCATTTCTGCATGTGGGAAATGCATAATAAGAAATGAAACCTCTAGATTCTAGGTCGGTTCCTATTGGATAATCACTGATAACTCCACAAAACTAACCTGAACCTATGGGAAAAAGATAGAAGTTACTGAAATGAACCTAAGATCTTAAAATCTAAACTAGAGAACCAGGTGATACACCAAATATGATATGAGAGTTCAAATACAGGTAACTAAGAAGGATTACTAAATTATCTGAGTGAATACAAAACACTTCTTTTCTGTATAGGCTTGCATAAGTATTTTGTAATAAAGTCTGAAAAAATGAACTAGAATAAGGAGGAAAACAAATGCCTCTCTTATGAGCTTCACCCCTTAAGACATGAACTACAACCTGCAAACAAAAATACTTTTCTGCAACTAGGTGTTTGGGTGAGACAAAATAACATGGAATAATGATGATTCACTAATTATCTTTATCAAATCACCTGTAAATACACACAGAATTGCAGAAAGAAGAGAAGGCTCCAAAATAAATTCAGATAACATAAACTCAGCTACTGTCACTTGTATTTGATCTTCCAAAAGAGTTACAAAATCTGCACAAAAATGCTAAGGACACAAAAATGTCACATAAGCCTCCTCTGCAATATCAGAACTACTTACAATGAATGAGGAACAAGACTTTATAGGAAAAAGCCTTCAAAATTCGGAATTGGACTTTGGGTCCAAAAACCAAAGTGATGTCAAATTCTCCTCCAAACAAGGTAGGCCAAAAAAACCTCCACTAACCCCTGATTTGACAAGGCTTCACCAAAGTCACTACTACTTGCATATTTTGAGCAAGCTTGCATTAATGTTGGACTTGACTACTTGGCATTAAGTCTTTGAATGTTATTAAATGACTTCAACTTGCATTTCAAAATATCTTCAATCTTTATCAAAATGATCTAAGTCTTTGAATGTCATTAAATGACTTCAACTTGCATTTCAAAATATCTTATATCCTTGG
This sequence comes from Sequoiadendron giganteum, assembly GCA_007115665.2. Classification (NCBI taxonomy): domain Eukaryota; kingdom Viridiplantae; phylum Streptophyta; class Pinopsida; order Cupressales; family Cupressaceae; genus Sequoiadendron; species Sequoiadendron giganteum. The sequence continues at coordinate 202,131,435 of CM021101.1, forward strand.
CACTAAGTCTTTGAATGATAAATGCCATTCATTTTTGCATTTGAAAATATCTTTATTAAAATGATTTATAATTTATCATTTTAATAAAGATTTGCAATTTTAATGCAAGTAATGAAACAATTCACTTGAAATTCTAATTTTGCACCTTACACTATCATTTATTCAAAAATGATTTATAATACATCATTTTGAATAAATTTACAATTTTGAATAGAATGCAAGAGATAGAATACCATACTTTGCATTTAAATATTGTTTAATCTTTATCAAAATGATTTAATAGATCATTTTAAATAAAAATATTAATAATTTAAAATCAAATGCAAAAAATAAAACCAAAGGCTTCACCAAGGAAATAAGATAAAATCAAAAGTCTATAATTTTGATGAAAGACTTTAATGAAACCAAGCATAATGAAAAAACCACGACCTAAGCATGAGAGGGGAAAAAATTAATAAAAATCTTAAGGCAAAAATTGCCTTCTCCCTCTTTGGTCGAATTAGGGTATTAACCCTAAAAATGAAATGAAAAACTTTCATTTCATTTGCTTTGTTGTTCTCTTACCCTTGCTGGGCGCCACCATCCTTGAGGAAACCCTCTGCCAAGCTGAGAATTCGCGCCATAGCTTGCATTCTTTTGAGATTTTCATGGGAATACCGAAGGTAAGTTTGATCTTGATGAACTTGGAAGTTTTCCTATTTCATTTTTTGAAAGGCAAAAGTCTCTTAAGGTCGCGGCCTGTATGTAATAATCTCTTATTTTTCCTTGCATTTTGTACTTTGTATTTCTGTTCTGCCGCCATGGGAGAGCTCGAGCCCTATATTGTGAGCTCCACACGAGCCTGGGCACGACCTATGCATTATGTTTCTCTGATGCATTCAGATGAAATTCGTGCTTTGTCTTGGACGCCATTGTTTGCGTTTTTTAAGACTTGAGGCTGGCGACTCTTGGTAAGTCTGTCTTCATGCATCAAATCTGGATTTGTTGACATTTTAGAAAGCTCTGGAAGCTTTTACCAGGCACACCATGGCTGTATGATGCATTTTTTAAAGACCTGTTCTCTTGGGGCACCATCGAAGAGCTCGACCCATTGTATTTTATAAGCTCTAAAGAGCTGGGTGCGGCTATTGCTCTTCTTCAACAAATAAAAGGTAAGCTTCTTCATTGTTTGTTTCCCTTGCTGGAACTAGAAGCTTCAGAAAGCTTATTTTTATAGAATAGAGTTTGCTACTTGCTTTAAAAAACGCAGATCATAGACTAGCCGCCATTAATGAGTTTGAACTCTGCATTTGTGAGCTCTAAAGAGCTGGGCCGCACCATTATATGTTTCTGATAATGACTTATCTTCAAAGTAAAACAAAAAGCTTATAAAAGCTTCAACTCTTGTAAAATACCAGCATTTACTTACAACACTTGCAGGCCATTGCGCCATTTCTGCTCTTGATGATTTTTTGAAGAAAATCTGCATTTTACTTATTCGTTTTCTTGATTATCTGCCCAACTCAAACATATATGAAACCAACTCGAAATATCTTCCACCATTTTTGAAAATAGAAATGAAACTACAGCTGTGTATTTCTTTAAATGAAGGAAAATCTGCATTTTGAGTGGAAATTTGTATGTGGGTATTTTATGAATTTGAAAGAATCTTCCCATTTTTTTATTTTTTGCAAAAACAAAATATGGCTGTATTCCAATTCTGAGCTTTGGCTTATGAATATGTTCTGCAAATAACATGATGTTGCCTTTGTGATCATGATAAAAAGAAAGGACATCATTATGTTAGCTGTAGCTGATGCAAACAAAATGTATTGATTTTTTATCTGCTCTTTCAGCAACTTAGCATTGTGACCTTCATCAGCTTGGCTGTAACATAGTGGGTATGAGTGGCAAAAATATGTATTTGTTTTTATGTTTGCTGCTCTCCTTTTATATTTTTTGACATCATATCACAAAAGACAGCAAATGGCATAATATTGTCTTTATGAAAGCTGAAAGCAATGCATTGCGAAAATGAACTTTAAAATACAACACTGCTGTTATTTACTCTTCGCATACCTTTTGTGGTGAAATTTATAAAAAATATGCATAATACAAAACAGATTTTTATGATGTTCATATTGCACTAAACATTTGATGAGCTGGGCTCAACCCTTGTGGGAGCCACATTTAACCCCACTCATTCTGAAACTGATAAAAAACAACAATATTGCATTTCCTGTTTTTGCACATGACGCAAACAAGTTAGTAAAAAAAATGACAGATTCAAAGGCTTCTTTTGATGTTCTACTTTTCTTTTAATCATCTGGTGAATGCATTATTGAATGAGATCACATCTCTATTGGTAGCGTAGGGATAAGGTAGGAACTGATTTTTTCATTGCTCTAACGCCACTCCTCACAATTTTGCAAGTAAACCTTAAAGCTGGAGCTGGTTGTGACACCAAAGCTGGATGAATATCAACACAGTTTCAACAATGATTCGTCATTCCAGGCAATGATTAATCACCTTCTTTCCTTGTCTTTACTCTATTTTTAGTTGTGTGTTCCTTTTCCTTCTTGTATTCAGCATTTGATTTAAAAATCAAATCAGGTTACTCCTGTTAGAATACTCTAACAACTCCCACGGCTTGTGTGGGACTTCAGCTTTTACAATATGAATAAAACAACATTACTTTGCAAGCCTATGAATTTCTTTGTTTCAAATATTTGCAAAATAACACTTGAAATCATTTTTAAACTAATCTCAGAATGTGATGAATACGTAGGCATCAAAATTTCAGTTTTACCTTTCTGAGTTGAATGCAATTTAGCTCTACCTATTTTTAGCTGAAGCTAAAAACTGGTAACAATACTCAGTAGCTATAATGATAAATTTATGTCCATTTGAAGATGATGGGTGTATCTTACCAACCAAATCCAATCCCCACTGAGTGAAAGGCCATGTTGTGGTGAAAGGTTGTAATTCCTGAGCAGGAGCGTGAATGAGATTCCCATGAATCTGACATTTCGCACATTTCTTCACAAAGATGAAGGATTCTTTCTCCATAGTCGGCCAGTAGTAACCTAATCTCACAATTTTCTTTGCTAAGGTTAGTCCACTTGAGTGTGTCCCACAAATTCCACCATGTACTTCTTGTAAGGCCTTTTCGGATTCATCGCGTTCGAGACATCTAAGGAGGGTACCATCTAGACCATGCCAGTATAAGACGTCAGTAATTAAGGTGTAACAGGATGATTGATGGATGAAATTTCTTTTCTGATTCCTAGACAAGTCTAAGGGTAAAATAGTATCCTTTAGGTAAGTGTAAATTTGGCCATATAAGGGAGAATCAGAATTGGTTAAATGGAAAATGATTTGAGTTTCGGGATTGTTATGGGTGGGAGAAAACAATTGTTCCACCAGGAAATCGTACCGTGTTTGATTCTTTGTTAACTGGAGTAGAGAAGCGATTGTAGCCATAGCATCTGTTGCTTTATTATCAATACGTGGAATCTATATGAACTTGGTGTTAACAAAGTATTTCTTGAAATCGTCCACCATTCTTTTGTAAGGTAGCAACTTGTCATCTTTAGTGTGATATTCGTCATTGATTCGATCTATAACAAGTTGTGAATCACCAAAAACCTGAAGTTCTGTGATTTTCCAGTCTAATGCAATTTTTATGCCAATTAATAATGCCTCATACTCAGCTATGTTGTTTGTGCAAGGAAACATTAGCCGATAAGATTTTGGAATTGTATGTCCTTGAGGTGTAATAAAAAGAATCCCTGCTCCTGAACCATGTTGAGTGTAAGAAACATCAAAGTAGAGCACCCATGATTGCCGGATAACTATTGTGAATACATCAGCATCAAGAAAATCAATGTGTATTGGGTGTTTTGTTGGTATTGGTGCTTCTGCTAACTGATCCGCAATTACCCGTCCCTTGATAGCTTTCCGATCCACATAATGAATATCGAATTCGCTTAAGATCATAACCCATTTAGCTAACCTGCCAATTAAGGTTGCCTTACTTAGAAGATATTTGAGTGGTTCAATCTTAGCCACAAGCTTTACTCTATGAGTTAGCATGTAGTGTCATAACTTTTGAGAAGTGAACATCACTGCTAAGCAGGTTTTTCAATGAAGGTATAATTTAGCTCACGACTTGTCAAGGTTCGACTGATGTAATAAATTGCTCGCTCTTTTCCTGAATTGTCTTCCTGTGCCAATAATGCTCCTAAAGATACTTCTGTGGCATAAATATATAATATGAGAGGGACACCTTGCACTGGTGGATTCATGAGATATTGTTTTATCTAATCAAATGTGGCTTTGCATTTGTCTTCCCACTTAAATGGAATATTCTTGTGTAAAAGGTGTGTAAATGGTAAACTTTTATCTATCAGTTGAGCAATGAATCTTTGAATGGATTTTAACCGTCCTTGCAAAGAGCGTATTTGACTAATGTTCCTTAGTGGTGGTATATCAAGAATTGCATGTACTTTAGCTAGATCCACTTCAATTCCCTTTTTTGATACAATATAACCTAGTAGCTTTCCAGATTTCACTCCAAAGACACATTTCTTTGGATTAAGTCTCACTTTGAATTGTTCCATTCTTTTGAAAATTTTAGATAAGATATCTATGTTTCCTTCCCTGGTGTTAGATTTGGTGAGGAGATCATCAATTTAATCTTGCATGAATTTATGCATCATATCATGAAAAATCGTTGTCATTGCTCGTTGGTATGTAGCTCCTGCATTCTTCAACCCAAATGGCATTACGTTCCAGCAATAAGTACCCCGAGGACATGTGAACTCTGTTTTATCCTGATCCTCTGGTGCAATATTTATCTGGTTGTATCCTGAAAATCCATCCATTAATGAGTACATTGCATGCCCAACCATCAAATCAACAATCATATCTATGTTGGGTAGAGGAAAACCGTCTTTAGGACATGCTTTGTTCAAATCCCTGAAATCTGTGCAAATTTTGATCCTTCCATTTGGCTTTGAAATAGGTACGATATTGGAGATCCATTATGCATAGTCCATAGATCGAATGAATCCAACATCTAAAATCTTTTTTAATTCCTCTTTAACCAGTAATGCAACATGTGGATGCATCTTTCTGAGTTTCTACTTCACAGGTTTTGCCCTTGGCGCAATAGATAGATGATGCATGATGAGATCTGGGTCTAATCCAGGCATATCTACGTAGGACCATGCAAAACTAATTTGATTGTTCTTGAGAAAGTCTATGAATCTAGGTATTTCCTCTTCTGTTAGAGATGCATCCAATTTCAAAACTTTGGGCTTTTCTGTAGTACCTATATTGAGTGCCTCTGTTGGTTCGATTAAAATAGAAGACCTTTCCTGATAATGCTCTGGAAGAGTGTCAAGTTTCCCATCCTCTGGCGCCTTTGAAAGGTTTTCACCATTGGATACGCTTTTTATTTTTCTCTTTTCTTGATCTAATACTACCTTTGTTAGGTTTTCACCATTAGATCCTTCTTTTATGTTATTTATTTCATAGCTAAGAAACGTGGCACTTTCTTGTCGAAAAATCTGATCTTGTGATTCCCTGGTGGAACTTGTTTCCGGTGGGATGAACAAAGAAAATTTATGATGGTTTCATCATTAGGAAAAGTTGCAACATCAATGGGTGCGATTTGTTCCCAATCGATGAGTTCAGGATAGACCAAAGGAAATGGATCCTTAGGATGAGTAAGGTCACTGGCCATTAGGGTCATGATTCTATTGTTAACATCATCATAAGGGAGGTCTAGGATGGGATCCTTCTGTGAATGATCTCTCTCGCTTTGAATCAAATCGGTTTCAATTGAATCATGATCGCTTTGTAGGACGTAATCAAGCGGAGGCGTTGAGCTTTCCCCTTGTAAGAATGTAGGTGTGTATTTGTGTATGACATCCACCCTTTTCTCTGAGATAAAAGTATCATCAGAGAAGTCATCCCATTCATATTCATTGGAGTTAGTGTCAGAATTGTTTGCATGAATTCTCAAGATTGTTTCAGTTAACTCCTCTTTAGACCTTCTTTGTATCACTTCTTCCTTTGTGTCTTCACCATATCCTAACCTAGTCTTATCGTTTGGGTACATTGTTTTTAGTTGGATAGGTTCAACAATACCCTCTTTCATTTTACCTATAGGGCCATTTCCTTCATAACCCATTTGTTGCATGATAGCATAACCCTTTCCATATTGTTCTGTGGGCAACTTGACATGTTGTATCGATTCTTCATCTTTATAGAGCCAATCAAGTATAGCTCTATCTTCCATTTCATTTTCTTTGATAAATACTCCATTAAACTTGGTGATGGGAATAGAAGTTGAGGCTAGAGTTGTTGTAGCCTGTTGTATGGATGTCGATAGTTGACCATGGGATCTTGGAGATATGGGTAAATTAGAGAGAGATAAAGAATATTCTCCCACTCCATTATCTTTCAATTTTAGCTTGGTGCAAAAATTACTTATCATTTCACTTGCTTGTTCATTGTACTTGGAGGTAGAGATGGCCAAGGCCTCTTTATTGTGTGGGACGAGTGTGTCCTGAGTTGCTCTTAGGTTAGAGAAATTTTGACTACTAATGTGATCAGCAGGTATTGTTACTTCCTGTCCATCATATGAAAACTTCAAACATTGATGATAAGTAGATGGAATAGCTTGCATGCCATGAATCCATGGACGACCCAAGAGTATGTTATAATTTAGATCTCAATCTAGAACCTGACAAAAGGTATTCTTCACAATAGGTCCCACTCTGATTGGTAGCATGATGAGGCCTTTGGAAGTCCCTTCCTCATCATCATATGCCTTGATTGTAATCTTCCTTCGTGAATCTATAGATTCTACTGAATATTCCAAAGCGAGGATCAATTTTAAAGTACAAATGTTTAATCTGCCTCCCCCATCTATGAGGACACGTCTAATGCGGGCTTTGTGAACCATGACCTCTAAGTATAGTGATGAATTATGCGGATGGGTTATGGATGAGTCATCCTTTTCAAAAAAGGATAAGCATGCGGTTGTGGACAAGTGTCCTACCATGACTTGAAATTTATTGATATCCAAATCAAGGGATACAGTTGTATCAACAAGGGCCTTTTCCAGGATGTCCTTATGTGCAGGTGATAACTTTAAAAGCTCCAAGATAGAAATTTGGGCTGATGTTTTTCGTAGTTGATCAACCAAATTGTATTGACTTGGAGGGGGAATTTCTGCTTTAGATGAGCTTCCTTTAACAATGATTTTGTCTTGTCCCCTAGTGGTAGCATTGACTTCTCGATATTCTTGCTTACCTTTGATTTAGATAGCGTTGATTTGCAGATCATCAGTATAAATATGATTGATAATGACGTCATGGACATAATTAACATTCTTGCCTTTGTCACCCGAAGATTCCCCTTTTTGATAATTGGGGAGAGGATCCTTGAATGCTTGATGGTCATTATTGACATTATGTCCCTCAACCATGATGGTATGGTTATCAATCAAATCCTGAACAATATTCTTCAACCCTTGGCAATTGTTTGTCTTATGACCTTTACACCTATGATAATCACAAAAGTGTGAGTCATTCCACGATGGTGGTTTAACTCGAGGCTCATAGTCTCTTTGTGGTGGTAATGTAATAGCGTTTTGATTCAATAACTCTTTGAGAATGGATTCCAAAGATTGGTCCAAGGGAGTGAAATTCCGTCGATTCAAAAAATATGGAGATCTAGGCATATTTGAATTTTGATTATTGCTAAAATTATTTCCACGATTATCAATTGTGTTCCCTTGATTAGAAACATTGCCTTGGGTGCTAGAATTTCCAACATTATTGCTACATTGAACACCTGACACATTAAGGATGGTAGGCTTCGCATTCACGTTGTTAGCATCTACTACCCCATCATTTACAACATTTTTATTTCGAGTCCAAAATCGTGACTTGTCATTGTTGTTATTATGGTTGTTGTTGTTGTTGTAGGAATTTGAACATTCTTTATCAATTTTTCAGAACTCCACGCTTGATCAAAGCACCTTCAATAGTAATCGCGTTTTCAATCAATTTTTCAAATGATTGAGGATAGTGAAGATTTAGTCTGTAACTCATTTTGTGATTCAGACTATCGATAAAGATCTCCATCTTTTCTATTTCAGGAACAGGGCGAGAGTATCTATCAAACACCCTTCTCCACCTTTGCAAAAATGTAGTGAAAGATTCCCCTACTTTTTGTTTCACCTTACAAAGATCAAGCATGGTTATCTGGTGTTGTATGTTGTAGGAGTATTGTGATATAAATTTATTTATTAACTCCTCAAAGGTTTTGATGGGGGGAGTGATCTTTGAAAGCCACTCCATGGATTGTCCACCCAAACTTTGTGGAAACAATCGCATTAAGTAGGTATCATCATGAGCGAATTCTAAGCTCATATTTTGGAAATCCTGCACATGTTCAATGGGGTCAGCTTTCCCATTATACCTATCAAATTTAGGGATTTCACAATGTTTTGGAAAAGGAATCATTCGAAGACTCCTATCAAAAGGATAAGGACATATGTCATCCAAAACATACTTCTTTGTGGTACCCCCTTGCATTTCTTTTATTTGCCCTTGTAATTCTTTGATCTATTGAGTGAGGGCACTAAAATCATTAGGAGTTTTAGGATTTTCTTTAATCCCTTCTGTGTCAAAATCAGCAGGTAACTTAGCTCCTTGATTAGCTAATGAAAGGAAATATCTTTCCTTGTTTCATTCTAAAATCCTTTCCATAAGAGTATGGAATTGGTGATCCTGTTATGCTTCTTGGAGCTTTTCTTCTATTATCTCTTCAGTATTTGAATTATGACAGGGGATCTCTTCCCTTTCACTATTATCACCCATTTTGCTTACTGTACTTTCATCTTTTTCTATGTGCTTTTGAGATCTCGTGACAACAGGCATAAGCTTTACTCAACTTCTAATAACCTTGATCAAAAAGATGAAATAGTGCAATGTTTGATGGATATGAAAGTCAGAATAGAATGAAGATTCTATGACTTAAAATATTTTTAATCTTTAACTCGTGATTCCCTGATTTGAAAGGATGAAAATCTTGTTTGCGGGAATTAAACCAAAGATCAAAAAGAGAGATGATTTTGCACTTTGTGAGGTTTGATCGTAGCTTTGTAAAAAGATGAGTTTCACGAATACCTAATGTTCTTGAGTTCTTTATTGCAGAATTTGAATGGGATGAGTAGCGTACATAATTGTAGGTTGGGGAATATAAGAAGAACGAATACGCTGACTATGGTTGTGCCTTTGAGAAAGGGCTCTTCTTTGAAAGAAGGCTTGTGAGTATAAAGGTTCTATAGCATAATCATCAGTGAAACCTCTAATATAGTCGTGATATTGGTGAATAAAGGTCATGTGTTCAAGTGAATATAGTCGTGAATATCGATGGGCGCCAGAAATGTGTTGTTAGAAAATGTGGATTAATCAAACAATAAACTAACACACCGATAAGACATTGTATTAAAGAAATCTAACTAGAAAGCATAAATGCAAACTCTAATGACAATAGCTTCTTCAAATTCGTCCCATCATCCTCTATCTCCAAGGATTTGATTAAAGATGTTGGCTCTCAGTTGTGTAAGCAGCAGCTTGTTGAAATGGCAACTTAAGAGAATGAGATTAATTGAAAATGCATGTGCATGGCTATATGATTTAAGCTATGAAATTGAAATGCTATGATGCTAGAATGCTGATAATATTGAAATGCAACTATAGTAACTGCGTATGAAATCTAAGATTCGAGGTGTGTCCTTTTCAACTCATAAGAGGGTTGTATTTATAGATTTTTGAAGGCAAGAAATCCGGTTGGCGAGGGTCAACGTTTGAGATTCAAACCTGTAAAATGAATGGTGAGAGATCAAGAAGTTGAGAAAAAGATGGAAGATGTTTCCATAAATTAAATGAATGAATATTTAATTTATGTGTAAGAGATGATAAAAGCGCTTTAATTAAATATATAAAATATTTAATTAAATATGGAGAGAAGAAAGTTTCTGATTAAATATTATAGAATATTTAATTATTGAGGCAAGAAAGCTTTTAATTAAATATTGTAAATATTTAATTAAGTGGAGGAGAATAAAGAATTAGAAAGAAAGTGTTTAATTAAATATTGGAAATATTTAATTATGGAAGAAAGAAAGCTTTTAATTAAATATTGAAAATATTTAATTAAGTAGAAGAGAAGAAAGCACTTTAATTAAATATTAGAAATATTTAATTAAATGTGAGATGAAGAATATTATTTAAATTTAAAATTTAAACTTGTGATAATTAATATAAATAAATTGTGAAATCTATTTATTTAATTAAGAGGAAAATAATTAAATAAACTTATTTATTTAATTAAACTAGAAGAATTGAGAAAATGAACAATATAAATAAATAATTAAATTTATTTATATGTAGATGACTTAAGAATATTAATTAAATAATTCATATTTAATTAATTAACAGGTTTGATTAACCGTGACCATTTTTAGATGTGTACAGTTATAAGTGTCATTGATATGATTAGTTCATCTTCAAGGAGGGTGATAATACTTTTCATATAGTGATTGGCATGTGTGGTGTTTGTGGAGGATTATAATTTCATTATGTAAGTCAATAACATGGGTTTTATATTATTGTAAAACAATAATAACTTGTTAAATTAAACGCCAAAGATGGAATATTGATGCAATATCACATTTGTATGATTTTAAGATTCTATTATCCCAAGGAGGTAGGTATCTATATTCTCTAGTATATTTATCCATTCATTAAATTAAAAATGATAAATCACACTTCAATGTTCTATATTAGTTTAGGTATATCTAATATGTTCATGCCTACCCATTAAAGGTACAAGGAAGTTAATGTTATGAATTTATCTTCAAACCATTGATGTATTTAAATGAACCATTTATTTTCCTCTTTCATTGTGATAAATCCATTATTTTATAGATATCCAATGATGTTATTAGGTACACCAACCTAGATTTTGCAAAGCCTAAAGTGTAGGAGAGATTCATATATCTCTTGTTTGTTAGCACAACATCTTAGTTGTTATGGTAATAGGTATTTGTAACCCCTTAGAAATACTTAATAGTGGGTTGGAGAACCAATAGACTAGAAAAATTAGGAACTAAATTCAGAAAAATTTATCTATTTGGAAAAAGTCACAATATTTGAAGATTTATTATTGATTTGTGAAAATCATAGCACTATGTTTCTTAAATGAGCTCGAAAAGAATAAATCATTTTCCTCTCTTAATGTGGAATCTCTATTGATGTATTCCTAGTAGTATTTTGTGAAGAAATAGTATGGAAAGAAGGTCATTGTTTAAAGATAATCCTGAAAAGAAGCTAGCTAGTGAGATGAACAAGAATGTATAGCCTTAGTGTAAAGTGACAAATATTAATGAACGAGTTGGGAATCATAGTGATAGACCTACTTTTGGAGGCCCAAAATAAGGAGATAGAGATGAATGACTTGGTATAGAGTATTAGAGAATGATAGATGAAGTCATGAATGTTGCAAGAGAAAGTGATACAAAATCTCATCTAAATGAAGGAATTAAGCAAAAATTAATACAAGAAAAAATCAATATATGATGGAATGACAACTCCATTAGTTAATAGAAATAAAAATCCCTATTGGTATAGAGATAATTCAATTTATTAAGATAATGAAGAAGATTAAGAGTATTAATATGCACAACTTGGAATAAAATAAAATCGTACAAAAATCAAGGTAAAGATCTTGGTTAGAGAATGACCCATTTGAGAGAAAAGATGGCTAGGATTGAAGCTAAGAAATCTTAGGAAGATATTAGAGTCAAATTTGAAAATTTGAGAATTTTTTTATTGGCAAATAGAGGAAGATTAGATACTCTTGTTGATAGAAGAAGGACTTCTAGAGGTGTAAGAAATAATAGAGGGTATGTTCCCGAAATAACTCTACACAATTGAATTTCATAGGCATACATAGGTATCCAAATGATATCCCAAGTGAAGTTAGAGTAAAACTTCCAAATTTATAAGGAAACAATGAAATTTTAGGAGAGGATCACTTAAAGTCATTCAATGGGCAGGTGCATGGAAATGGGTAGCAATTTCGTGGACACCCTAAAAAAAAAAGTTAAAAACCATAACGCGAGTGCGTTATAACGCGCTCATGTTATGTCTTCCGTTAAACCTAGGCAAGGTCTCAGCAGCTACAACTACAAACAGATAACGCGACCACGTTATAACTATTGTCAAACAGATTGCACCTGTATGCTTGAATAACTAAATTCAGCAATCTATTGAAAGATTGGAACTAATTCCAGGCTGTGGGTATCCTATAAGGAATTAGACCTCCAGATTCTAGGCTAATTCCTATGAATTTTTCTGATCAATAATTGGGTAAATTGTTGGGGAAAAGGATAAAAAGACTAATTCTAAAACCTAAGCTGTAAAAATTTAACTGTGGTGATGCACCTAAATGGAAATTTAAGACAATAGATCTATTTCACAAATGATTCTTCATGAGCCTATTTTCACAACTCAGATTGAACAACTCAAGTGCATAAATGATTCACAGAAAGGCTAGACAAATCATTCTTTATGAAGGAAAATACTTTCACAACTTAAAGAAATGAATATATTATGAGCACAATCTTTGACCTGCAACTAAGTATGTTTTTTCGTGCACATGCATTCATGAATGTGACAGAAATTTAAAGGTTTCGATATGAAACACAATAAATTTGCATCTAAAACACTCATAAGACACAACACCCAAATCGAAGAAGGCTAATACTTGATTCACAATGATAACAGAAGGAAAAACTCTGCACAAAAATACTAACATAACCTGTAAACCTGCTACTATATTAATCTGGAAAAATAAAGTTGAGTTACAAAATAATTCTCTCTGCAGAATGCAAAGGAGAAAAACAAGAACTGGGAAAAAATAGTTAAGTTCTTTCAATATATACAAAATCCTTCCAAAAGGCATGGAAAATAGAACTGAAAGTCAAACTTCAGTGAGAGGGTGACAACTCCAAGGTAAATTCCGAGTAGAAACAAAAATCTCCAAAAAAGGAGTCAAAACCATGCGAAAATGAGAGCACTCAGGTTCAAACTCGATGTCAACTGTTAACTGAAACATGCAGCACTCCAACTAAACTGCAAATCCCTGAAAAGGTGGGCCTAAGCATGCAAATATCGCCTCGTTTGTATCAATCTGCCCATGCAAAAATGAAACTCCCCTCAGCTTCAAAATCCATGCATGATCTAATCTAATTCAACGTTATCCTTGCCTAAAAATAGTTATGCTAATTAAATGATTTATAATTTATCATTTAATTAATACAACTTTACATGAGTTGACAAGTATAACATTAAATTAGAATTAAATAAATCACTCACCCAAAATTTATTTACAAGCATAATATTAAGCTTCAAACAAATTTATATGCCTTGGATTTTTAGCTCTGAATAAACTCACGGGCCCCTTTATAATAGGTCATTAACATTGTAAAATGAAATATTTTATCCCTTTGTAAAAAATAGTCAAAAAGACCATCGAATTAGGGCAGAGGGTAAAAGGAAGGTCGAAACCTAAATGTTTGATCACTTCGTACTTTTGTGAAACACTTGTTCTAGAAGACTCCAATGTGCCGCCATGCTGGGGTTTTGAGTCTCCACCATTTCTGCCTGTTTTGGTTGATCTCTTCCTGCTCTGGAGTTTTGAAGTTCAAAAAACCCATGTTTGTTGCTGCTCCATATCGAATCCTTCCTGGAAGCCTGTGTGGTGAGTGACTAGAGGAGTCTCTGAAGCTTTGAAGTAGGATCTTTATATTGGATTTGCATTGAGGCCAAGTGGTAAGGCTCTGTTTTCATAAGATATCTATATCTTTTCCTTGATCATGAAAGAAATGAAGATTTTTGCTTGCCTTTGTAAAACATAATGATAAAATTCCTATTATTTCTATTTATTTCATTTGCATATTGAATATTTTTGGAAATGTCAAAAAAATATATCTCTATTGCAGGCCGTGGTTTCTCATCCTTTTAATATCTCATGTGATCCTCATCATTTTGCTGAGCATATACGTTATTCTCAGGAACACAAAGACTTCTTATTTCTTGTTGATTTATGAGGGGCTCCTGAGTGTTTTCCTTCCCCTTTTATTTGTGCATTTGAAGATTCCCCATTCTGGCTGCCATGGTTCTTTTTGTAAATTTATTTTTAACTTTATGTTCCTGTAGCACTCAATACTCGGCCTGTGAGTTTTTTGGGCTATCATGAGAGAGGTCAGTATGCACTTTGCATGGGTCATTGGAAGTCTCGGCCGCAGCTTTATCTGCCTTATCTTCAATCTATTTTTTTCGTGCTTTTCATTTGCTATGTATGTGGTTGTTCATTAAAGGTTGATTTTGTATGAATATGCCTTATTCTCACACCTATGGCCACAGGTTTTATTATGCACCCAAAATAGTTATGTTATTTTTGAGAAACTTCAAAGGCTCGATCCAAGAGATTATCTGTGTATTTAATACTTCACTATTTATTGAAAATATCATGGCTCTTCATTTGCTAGCGTTGTATCTTTTTTTGTGAGGGTACTCCTTTTCATTTTGTAGAAATGTGATTCTTCTGTAGCTGCAAACCGTAGCTTTTATCTATTTTATGAAGAATAAACAAAAACTCCTTTCATTTACCACACAACAGTTTGTTAATATTTCTGTTTTTTAATACTGAATCCCTAAAAAGGCTCAATAGCCTACTGAAAATCTTGATATATATGTTTTTCGTTATTGTTCCTCATATTAAAACTTGAGGCTCCCTAAATTTCCTGCATATTTTGGCTATCACCGAATGTTGTTTAAATCTATTGCATGCTTTACTGGGTGATTTTAAATCTATTGCTGCCTTAAAACATACTTTTGTAAGATTTTCAAGATGTATGATTACCCTTTTGTAAGCTGCTGTCTCACTTTCAGTCGAGCTTCTTACCATCATGCTATTCTGCAATCTTTGAGGCACAACAAATCTAAATTTCAAGGCCATGAATGAACCATTGTGGGATTCGTTTTATTTGCAAGCCTTCATATATCTTTTCCAGTTGTAATAGTTATTATGTAATGAAAATTTACTATTGATCATTACCATATGCAATTTGCATTAGAAATTGCTATTTGATGTTTTTCCATTCATTTCAAAACTGCACCCTATTGAAACAATATCACTATCTTTTATTGGCACATCAATAGCACTGTTCCAAGTAATTGTACACCCCTTTGTATCCCTCTTACAACTTTCTCTGTACTTAAATACCCTGAAAATGAAAAAGAGTATAATCTTGCTAAAACAGACATGGTTGTAACTTCCTCATTATATGATTCCTGGCCATTACATCCGACGAACAACTGTACCTATCATGCATCACTGCTCCTCCTGTAGACTGTTATATGTTCTTGAAATTATGAAAACCCCCAAAAGTGCGAATACTCTATTTCTCTTTAATTTAAAGAGGCTCCATACTTCATTTAATGTAACGTGAAAATGCAGAGTAGAGCTTGAAACAGTCTATCAAAGAAATTTATGAGTTCTTTACACTGTTTGATCTTTTCTTGACATGAAAAGCAAAGTTATATTGTATGCTCAAACTGTTTTTCTTGAATCTCTTTGAAATAAAGTTGCTTATTTTAAATATTTCCTTATTTTAGCAGCTCTTTTGATAAGAATTTTTAGCATTAATGAACTCTCGTATGTATCCTTTCGATATGTCAAGCTCAACCCTTGTGGGAGCCCGTTTTACTCCACATATCTGATGAAATGATCACGAACATAATGCACCTATTCCTGCATAGTGAACAAACATGTTAGCAAATTGAAAGAAACCGAAAGCCTCCTCTTTTCTTTATGTTGTTTTAATTTCGCAATCATCTGATGGATGCCTGATCGACTGTATCTTATATTTCTGTTGGTAGCATAGGCATATGATAGGATTTGATCCACATTGCTCTAACAAAATTTCCCTCAACTTGCAGGTACGCTGGAGCTGGAGGCCAAACTAGAAATGGAGTTGAAGTTAGAGCTGCAATCACAACATTCCTCAAACTGTCAACGATTCATCATTCTAGGCAATGACGAATCACTTTCTACCCTATGCTTTCTCTATTTTCAATTGTATAGTTTGCTTTCACTCATGCACCCCTTTTTTGATTGTAAAATCAAAATGAGTTACTCCCATGGCTTGTGTGTGATTCTAGTTCGTAAATTATGAATAGAAACAACAAAAATTATGCAAACTTATGATATCATTTTTGAAGCATTTTTGTATAATATTACTGAAATTTACATTGTAATAAATCAATGCACGATATGAGACTTTAGCAGAATTTTTTTAGCAACTTGTGTACCTTTTAGCTTGAATTTACAATTCAACTCTACCTGTTTGAGCTGGTAGTGAATAATAGGTAACAATAACGCACTCGCGTTATCAACTATTAAAAGCAAAAAAACAAATGCAAATATCTCATTTGCATTTTGACTTCTTTTTTTTGTTGCACTCGCGTCCAAAAACCCCAGAATATCACGTTCGCGTTCTAGGAGGAGAATTCTTCACCAAGAATCCCTATTTCTTCACAATGATGGTGCCACAATGATGAGGAACTGTAAGAGGTAAGGATTCTATGGTTTTTGTTTTGAATTTGTTAGTTTTAGGTTGAATTTGATATCTATTTGTTTGAATTTTTAGGAGATGCAAATCAACCTGCAAACCCTCAAAATCCTCAATAGGAAGAGCAACCAAATCCTCAAGATCAAAATCATCCACAACATGAACCACATCCACCAATCACTCAACCCCTTCTTGGCACTCAACAAAATTTAATGAGTGAAATTGAGAACAACAAAAACAAATTGAGGATTTGATCAATAGGTTGAGTGATTTAAATGGTTCAACCATAGAAAGAATGACCCTAACAAATTCATTGAGAGATATGCTAACAAACGTAGATTCAATTAGCAAACAAATAACTATATGGGAAGATAGGAGGCAGGCGGCTAGGGACTATTATGCAAATAAACTATCATACAAGGATGTGAAAGATTTAAAAATTACAAAAGGTGATTTGTGCTCATTATTCACCGACCCACGCAAAAATAAAAATCTTACCCTCAATGCGAAGAGGTTTCCTATCCATTGGTGCCACCACCAATAGATGAAGGATAGGTTTTATGATAGGTGGTACATGGTCTTCGATTACCCACCGTGCAACAATTGCGAGGTCCCATAATATTTCCTTAGGAAACTATACAGTGAGTTCATATTGAACAAAATCCCAATTTTTTTTGATATGAGGGATTTCCAGGGGAGAGGTGGGGGTTCATCTTAGGATAGACCTGGTGCATAGCCGGATCCTATGTGGCAAGGTAGACGAGCTCTCGCTAGGCCACCTCATGAGAACATTGTTATGCCTTCCATCATGAAGGAAAGTGTTGACGTAGAGACATTGCAGGCAATCAACACTTTGACCCAGAGTGTCATCCATCATACTAGCCCTATTCTACAGTGCCATCTAGGGGAGTCTTCTAGTGTTGGCCTTCAAACACATGTGTGTCAATCTTATGGGGCTACTTGTTCACATGACCCCACCAACCCTCAAGAGACTGGTATGTAGGATCCATCTGCAACTATGGAGATGGAGAGGGTAGTTGAAATTTTGCATGAGGCATATGGCATTGATAGTCAAGTAAAAGTTAGTGCATGTGTTCATTGAATTTAATTTATTAAATTTTGATTTTGAAATGCAAGATTAACTAAAAATGTTTTATGATTTTAATAAAATTGCAGGGTCACAGTGTTGAGACTGGATACACCAGCCCCCCACCAACCTATTTTTGCAGTACACCTATCGCTAGGGTATGTAACTAGTAAACATTTATAAGTTTATTGCATATTAATGGCATTGTTTTATGAATGGTAATTTAATATGCAATTCTGGATGTAACAGACTAATATTGGAGGTTTTGATGGAACACTTCGTAGTGGCGGTGGATTTACTCAAACCTTCATGTAGGTAATAGAATAAAGAGTTTAACTAATGAATCAAGTACTTAATAGATTTGTGTAGTTTATACATGCACATCGTTGATCACGTTGAATAATTTGTTGTTTTATTTTCAGTTGTTACGAGATGATACACCTCCGAATGTGACGAGGGAAATGGATATTTGTGTGACATCTGCTATACAATCCTCGATGGCTCTGACAGAAGAGGTATGAGGCAAATTAGTAAATTTTAATTTACATTTGTTGTTATAGATGTTAGTTAGTGAAAAATCAAACCATTATTGATTCACGTAGTTTTTGTCTATTTGTATGGTTTATATAGGGCTTGAGCACGCATGAGCATGGCTGTGAGGATATTTCCCTCGTGGAGAGAGATCATGAGATGGCTGTAAGTGATTATTTTGTCAAATATATCATTTTTTATAATGTAATTTCTATATATTCATGTCTTTACTTCTTATTGTAACAATTAAAACTTCACCATGAACTAAACCCTAGGAGGAGTAGCAGGAGCACTCCACAAGCGCAGCAAAAATGAGTGACAGACCTATAGCCATCTAAGCAAAAAGGAAAGGGAAAGATTTTATTTCCTGCACATGGAGTGCAATGACTTTTGATTCTAGAGTCCATTGTTGTATGCCTGCATGACAGTTTTGTACATATTTTTTATTGGACATATTTGACATTGTATGCAAAGATGGCGTTCTCGTAAGCCTAAATGGCTATTTTGTACATATATTTCATACTTATATTGACATATATTGATGTATGCCTACATGGCTATTTGGTTAATACAAATATCTTTTATCGATGCCTGTCCATATTTGCATTCTAAATTGATGGTTCAATAGATATGAGTTACGTGTATTCAAGTGTATACTTTACAACTTACGTGTATACTTTGTGACGTGTATACTTTGTGACTTACATGCATTCGAGTGTATACTTTGTGGCTTACATGTTTTCATGCATATACCTTACAGTATTTGTGCATATACTTTGTATTAATTTGTGTATACTATGTATTAGTGTGTATACTTTTTGAGGCTTAGGTGTTTTTGAGTACTTTTACTTCCCTTATTGACATGTACATGTTTGACTTATTCACGTGTATAATTATTAATTGTTAGCCCTAGAATTGATCTATGCCATCCTCAATGCATGATCCTTGAGATGGATTGAGTACACCATCAAGGTCAAAAGGAGTTTCACATGCATTCTTCGTAGGCTCATTTTGGTAGTGAAACCAAAAACCTCTTGCATCATTGAAATGATTTTTTTTTTCCTTTATAGCAGGTCTGAAGCCATTATCATTCTCCATCAATTCTTCATGTATCCACTCCCCATTAATGGTTGTCTCATGACCTTCATGAAACCAAGCACTTATCTCATTTGTGATAGAAGAAATGTATGAAGATTTATCTTCCTCCTTATGAACCATTCATTATCATGAGAGATGGGTTCTTGTGAACCACTACTAATGAATCATGGGTCAATGAGTTTGACTTGTAAAACTATATGATTGAATCCTGATAACAATATCACAATATTTATATATCTAAATGTGTTATTTCTTTCAGCTAAAATTTGTACTTATACTTATGTGATTGATGTATGTTTGTGTATGGGATCATAGTAATTTCTATTTGATGATGCTATTGTGTCTTTAAGGTTTATTTATTAAAGGGTGCATGAAACAAGTTTTAAATCCTTACAAATCTTTGAATTTCTTAGGTTTTTCTATTTGTCGAGTTTGGGCTCCGAGCTCGAGTCCAAGTCAAAAAAATGGCTTGTCAAGTCCGAGGCAAGTCCTAGTCTTGTAACACTAGTGTGAACACATCGAGGAATAATGTATATGCCGATGAAGAGAGAACCCATCCTTGTTTCCAAAGAAACCATGGTATAGATATGGTTGGTTGAGATAAAACATCACTCTCCTAGATAGTTCGAACCATAATATTTCATGGCTAAAAACACACCTTCATTATGTGTGTTCTTGATCCTGCTGAAGAAATGGTGGAGCATGTTGTAGATCAAATATTGCAACCCTAAGTCCACAAAAAGGTTACTTGTCCTGATTTCCGCAAATGTCTTTAAGATGTTCGTCCTTCTTGAGTAATGTGAACTATTGATGTTATCTAGATCTTTGAAACTATTTGCAATCATGTGCAATACTGTAGAAGCTAGAGCTATATCTAATACTACAAATGACTGCTCAATGGAATCTTGATAGCAATATCACAATTTGATACATTATAGAAAATACATCCTACTTATCAATTGATGAGCTAAAGGGGCTCTATAATGAATGTTTCATAAGGCACAACACGTGTTGAAGGTTTTGCAAATGGGGTTGCAAGCTAAGTGGTCTTAACCTTGGGGAAAAAACTTTGTGGTTAAGTGCTTGAGCTGGAGTATACTGGAATGGGTGACCTCCCGGGAAGGCCTAGTGCCTCACCTCTGTGAGCATCACTTAGATGCAATGAGTGCTAAGTGGTCCATTCAATATCATTTCAAATTTGTTGTTTTAAGCAACTTACAAATTTGCAACTTAAGACTCCTCCAACCTAAGGGATCGATCTAGTGCAACATGGCTCAGAGCGATTCCACATGTTTCAGTGCAAAAGAGGACCATGTCTCGCATAAACATACCTATTTGGACGTGTTGGAATAGTCCGCTTGGTCATACAAGTTGTAGAACAAAAGTTGCACCACTTTACAACTTTGCACTGCTTGCATTTGATGCTTTTTCCATCAAGTGAAAATCCGCCACCACTGGAAAACCACTTCGAAATAGCCAAAACCGAGAGAGGTTTTTGTAGATAGGCTCAACATGATCCTATAGGATCAGATGAGAAGTTTTTAAGCGTCATGATATCTAAGTAATAGCATGTTGAAGTTTGCAGCCATTTTGCACTTTGGACCCTTAAGGGATCGATCCGGTTGAACGTAGCTCGGAGCGATTCCACGCGTTTTAGTACGAAAAAAGACCATGCCTAGCGTAAAAATACCTATTCAGATGCGTTGGAGTAGTTAGTTTGGTCACACGATTTGCAGAGCGAAAGTTGCACCACTTTGCAACTTTGCATTGCTTGAATTTGACACTTTTTCCATCAAGTAAAAATCCGCCGTCACGAGAAAACCACTCAAAGATAGCCAAAACCGAGAGAGGATTTTCTAGAGGGGACCAATGCCTTTTTGTAGGATCAGACGAGAAGTTTCTAAGTGTCACGGAATCCGAGTAATAGCATGCTGAAGTTTGCAGCCATTTTGCACTTTGGACCCTTAAGGGATCATTCCGGTTGAATGTAGCTCAAAGTGATTCCACGTGTTTCAGTGCGAAAAAATACCATGCCTAGTGTAAACATACCTATTCAGACGCATTGGAGTAGTTATTTTGGTCACATGAGTTGCAGAGCGAAATTGCACCACTTTGCAACTTTGCACTGTTTGAATTTGACACTTTTTCTATCAAGTGAAAATCCGCCACCACGAGAAAAAAAACTCCAAGATAGCCAAAACCGAGAGAGGTTTTTCTAGAGGGGCCCAACGCCTTTTTGTAAGATTAGATGAGAAGTTTCTAAGTGTCACGGTATCCGAGTACTAGCATGCTGAAGTTTGTAGCCATTTTGCACTTTGGACCCTTAAGGGATCGATCCGGTTGAACATAGCTTAGAGCGATTCTACGTGTTTCAGTGCAAAAAAAGACCATGCCTATCGTAAAAATACCTACTCGGACATGTTGGAGTTGTTATTTTGGTCACACGAGTTGCAAAGCGAAAGTTGCACCACTTTGCAACTTTGCACTGCTTGAATTTGACACTTTTTCCATCAAGTGAAAATCCGCCGCCACAAGAAAACCAATCCAAGATAGCCAAAACCAAGAAAGGTTTTTGTAGAGGGGCTCAATACCTTTTTGTAGGATTAGATGAGAAGTTTCTAAGTGTCATAGTATTTGAGTACTAGCATGTTGAAGTTTGCAGCCATTTTGCACTTTGGACCTTTAAGGGATCGATCTGGTGGAACGTAGCTCGAAGCGATTCCACGTGTTTCAATGAAAAAAAAGACCATGCCTAGTATAAGCATACCTATTCAAACACGTTGGAGTAGTTAGTTTGGTCACACGAGATGCAGAGTGAAAGTTGCACCACTTTGCAACTTTGCACTGCTTGAATTTGACACTTTTTCCATCAAGTGAAAATCCACTGCCACGAGAAAACCACTCCAAGATAGCCGAAACTGAGAGAGGTTTTTCTAGAGGGGCCCAACACCTTTCTGTAGGATCAGACGAGAATTTTTGAAGTATCACGATATCCGAGTAATAGCATGCTGAAGTTTGCTGCCATTTTGCACTTTAGACCCTTAAGGGATCGTTTCAATTGAACATAGCTCAGAGCAATTCCACATGTTTCAATGTGAA
The DNA here is from genome assembly GCA_007115665.2 of Sequoiadendron giganteum. NCBI lineage: Eukaryota > Viridiplantae > Streptophyta > Pinopsida > Cupressales > Cupressaceae > Sequoiadendron > Sequoiadendron giganteum. Next base: position 202,153,955 of record CM021101.1, read on the forward strand.
AAAAGACCATGCCTAGCGTAAAAATGCCTATTCGAACACGTTGGAGCAGTTAGTTTGGTCACACGAGTTGCAAAGCGAAAGTTGCACCACTTTGCAACTTTGCACTGCTTGAATTTGACACTTTTTCCATCAAGTGAAAATCCGCCACCACGAGAAAAACACTCCAAGATAGCCAAAACTGAGAGAGGTTTTTCTAGAGAGGCCCAATTCCTTTCTGTAGGATCAGACGAGAAGTTTCTAAGTGCCACGAGATCCGAGTACTAGCATGCTGAAGTTTGCAGCCATTTTGCACTTTGGACCCTTAAGGGATCGATCCTATTGAACATAGCTCAGAGCGATTCTACGTGTTTCGGTGCGAAAAAAGACCATGCCTATCGTAGAAATACCTATTTGAACGTGTTGGAGCAGTTAGTTTGGTCACACGAGTTGCAAAGCAAAAGTTGTACCACTTTGCAACTTTGCACTGCTTGAATTTGACACTTTTTCCATCAAGTGAAAATCCATTGCCACGAGAAAACCACTCCAAGATAGCCGAAACCGAGAGAGGTTTTTCTAGAGGGGCCCAACACTTTTCTGTAGGATCAGACGAGAATTTTCTAAGTGTCACGATATCCAAGTAATAGCATGTTGAAGTTTGCCACCATTTTGCACTTTAGACCCTTAAGGGATTGTTTCGGTTGAACATAGCTCAAAGCAATTTCACGTGTTTCAGTGTGAAAAAAGACCATGCCTAGCATAAACATACCTATTCGGACACGTTGGAGCAGTTAGTTTGGTCACACGAGTTGCAAAGCGAAAGTTGAACCACTTTGCAACTTTGCACTGCTTGAATTTGACACTTTTTCCATCAAGTGAAAATCCGCCACCATGAGAAAAACACTCCAAGATAGCCAAAATTGAGAGAGGTTTTTCTATAGGGGCCTAACACCTTTCTGTAGGATCAAACAACAAGTTTCTAAGTGTCACGATATCCGAGTACTAGCATGTTGAAGTTTGCAGCCATTTTGCACTTTGGACCCTTAAGGGATCGATCCTATTGAACATAGCTTAGAGCGATTCTACATGTTTCGGTGTGAAAAAAGACCATGCCTATCGTAGAAATACCTATTTGAATGTTTTGGAGTAGTTAGTTTGGTCACACGAGTTGTAAAGCAAAAGTTGTACCACTTTGCAACTTTGCACTGCTTGAATTTGACACTTTTTCCATCAATTGAAAATCCACCGCCACAAGAAAACCAATCCAAGATAGCCAAAACCGAGAGAGGTTTTTGTAGAGGGGCTCAATGCCTTTCTGTAGGATTGGATGAGAAGTTTCTAAGTGTCACAGTATCCGATTACTAGCATGTTGAAGTTTGCAGCCATTTTGCACTTTGGACCCTTAAGGGATCAATCTGGTGGAACGTAGCTCGAAGCAATTCCACGTGTTTCAGTGCAAAAAAATACCATGCCTAGCATAAACATACCTATTCGGACACGTTGGAGCAGTTAGTTTGGTCACACGAGTTGCAAAGCGAAAGTTGAACCACTTTGCAACTTTGCACTGCTTGAATTTGACACTTTTTCCATCAAGTGAAAATCCGCCACCATGAGAAAAACACTCCAAGATAGCCAAAACTGAGAGAGGTTTTTCTATAGGGGCCTAACACCTTTCTGTAGGATCAAACAACAAGTTTCTAAGTGTCACGATATCCGAGTACTAGCATGTTGAAGTTTGCAGCCATTTTGCACTTTGGACCCTTAAGGGATCGATCCTATTGAACATAGCTCAGAGCGATTCTACATGTTTCGGTGCGAAAAAAGACCATGCCTATCGTAGAAATACCTATTTGAATGTTTTGGAGTAGTTAGTTTGGTCACACGAGTTGCAAAGCAAAAGTTGTACCACTTTGCAACTTTGCACTGCTTGAATTTGACACTTTTTCCATCAATTGAAAATCCACCGCCACAAGAAAACCAATCCAAGATAGCCAAAACCGAGAGAGGTTTTTGTAGAGGGGCTCAATGCCTTTCTGTAGGATTGGATGAGAAGTTTCTAAGTGTCACAGTATCCGATTACTAGCATGTTGAAGTTTGCAGCCATTTTGCACTTTGGACCCTTAAGGGATCAATCTGGTGGAACGTAGCTCGAAGCAATTCCACGTGTTTCAGTGCAAAAAAAGACCATTCCTAGCATAAACATACCTATTCGGACGTGTTGGAGTAGTTAGTTTGGTCACACAAGATGCAGAGCGAAAGTTGCACCACTTTGCAACTTTGCACTGCTTGAATTTGACACTTTTTCCATCAAGTGAAAATCAGCTGCCACGAGAAAACCACTCCAAGATAGCCAAAACCGAGAGAGGTTTCTCTAGAGGGGCCCAACTTTTTTCTGTAGGATCAGACGAGAAGTTTCTAAGTGTCACAGTATCTGAGTAATAGCATGCTGAAGTTTACCGCCATTTTGCACTTTGGACCCTTAAGGGATCGTTTCGGTTGAACGTAGCTCAAAGCGATTCCACGTGTTTCAGTGCGAAAAAAGACCATGCCTAGCGTAAACATACCTATTCGGATGCGTTGGAGCAGTTAGTTTGATCACACGAGTTGCAGAGCGAAAGTTGCACCACTTTGCAACTTTGCACTGCTTGAATTTGACACTTTTTCCATCAAGTGAAAATTCGCTGCCACGAGAAAACCACTCCAAGATAGCTAGAATCGAGAGAGGTTTTTCTAGAGGGGCCCAATGCCTTTCTGTAGGATCAAACTTGAAGTTTTTAAGTGTCACAGTATCCGAGTAATAGCATGTTGAAGTTTTCCACCATTTTCACTTTGGACCCTTAAGGGATCGTTCTGGTTGAACATAGCTCAGAGCGATTCCACATGTTTCAGTGTGAAAAAATACCATGCATATCGTAAACATACCTATTCAGACGCATTGGAGCAGTTAGTTTGGTCACACGAGTTGCAAAGCGAAAGTTGAACCACTTTGCAACTTTGCACTGCTTGAATTTGACACTTTTTCCATCAAATGAAAATCCGTCGCCATGAGAAAACCACTCCAAGATAGCCAAAACCGAGAGAGTTTTTTCTAGAGGGGTCCAACGCCTTTCTGTAGGATTAGACAAGAAGTTTCTAAGTGTCACGATATCCGAGTACTAGCATGTTGAAGTTTGCAACCATTTTGCACTTTGGACCCTTAAGGGATCGATCTGGTGGAACATATCTCGAAGCGATTCTACATGTTTCGGTGCGAAAGAGGACCATGCCTAGCGTAAACATACATATTCTGACGTGTTGGAATAGTCCACTTGGTCACACGAGTTGCAGAAAAATATGTACAAATTGTTTACATGACCTTTATATGACCTTTTTCACATTGTTTACATTTCAAAATTCAAAGTTTGCAAATTTTCCTACTCAAGGCATTTACAGAACAAGGTGCTACTACACCAAACATGAACTCCAACCTTACAGTATTTGAGTATATCTCATTATGTAATTAAATCTTATTACAATGCCTCTGGCACTTCGTTCTCTCAGATCTTTTACAATGTCACTCATACATTCAAGATTCTCTTTAAATGTCTACATCATAGGTGCTCATTATGAGGTTAACTTCAAATGAGTAACTTGAAATTCCCTCTCTAAGCTTCACATGCTCTCTTATAAAGGCTTGAAATCAAAATTGAGATTTGTGAAAATCATCAAAATAAGTATGTTGCATTGCTTTTTTGGCTGAGATTCTCTTTGATGGCTCTTAAATCAGCATTTTCTACAATGAAAGATCAATCAACCCTTAGTAGTTTACTTACAAATACGCAAATTAAAAGAGAAAAAGAAAGAGCATCCAAAATGGAAATAAAATAAAAATAGATGGAAGGCACTTACAAATGTTGCATGCAAGCATCAAAATAAGGATGTTGCATTGCTTTTTTGGTTGACATTCTCTTGGATGGCTCATATATCTACATTTTTTGCAAGGGGACACCAATCACTGTAAAAGAAGATGATAGCATTGGCATCAAAAAAATTAATGTGCATACAAGTATAAATTAATAAGAACCAATGTACATATACTTACAAATTAATCCAACGAACCATCTGGGTTTGCTCTACTCTTTATTGTGTGAAGTATTGCCTCATGGTCAGACTCGCGGACCTTCCATAACATCTTGTTCAAAGGTCTACCCCCATATTTTCTCAAATGAACATTGGATGCCACGACAAGGTTCGAGTAATGAAGAATCTTAGATGCATGTCAAAGTCCTGAAATAGCCAATGTTGAACACTCAAATGTGGGTACCTTCTAAGCCATATTCTAGTAACCATAACTGAGCCTGTAGGGTATTCGATGTTTTCTCCATCTATAACTAGGGCCTCCAATTTATTTTTGGTCTCAACACAACGACAAAAATAATAGTATGTTCCCTCTTCATTGTCTTCATCTGCAATAACTACATAAACATGCCCTGCATTGATATGTGCAAAAAATCTCTTGAAATTTGTCAACATTACGAATACAGTACAAAGTAAGATCTAACGATATGGAATTTCAACAACTAAGAAAGTAGATATATCACCTCATTGAACTAGATCTAATATGTGGTCAAAGTCAGCCAATGATTCTATCTGTGTCAATTTCAATGCCATCGAAGGGCAATATGTGTGAAGTGGGCTAAGATAACTTATGAACCATTTGTCAACCCACTCCCCTGACTCACAATCATTTCAGTCTTGCATTGTACATGAAGAACAAAAGCATGCCATCTTTGGTGTATCGATACTCCATGAACCTATATTTGAGCTAAGGAAAGAGTGTACCTCACTCGATCCTATTAGTGTACAACAGTCTTCATATGGTGCAATGTTAGTATCATCCATCAACCAAAAAAATTCTACAAACTAAAGGCGTACCTTCATTACCTGGACCCATCAAAGCATTACACCACTTGAAGAATTATTTTGCATCTGTCAACTTTGCATTGTCTTTATAATTTAACTCTTCTCGTGCTAATGCTCTTTTCATGCATGCTCCTACACCATCATGCTCCCCCTTTCCATGTCCAGCCTCACAAAAGTTTGACATATGTTGAACACCTGTAATGACATGCATCCTGCACAACTAGTAGAACATGCGCGAGTTCTTGAACTGTGTTGCACAATTATCAGACCATATTATATGTTGATTGTATTCTATGCCCCTCTGAGCCAAACCACTGTAGAACATCTGGAAGCAACCTTGCATGAACTCTGGAGAATGTGTGCGATCATCACTAATGTAAAAGTGGTACTCCCTCAATACCTTCCTTTACTCATCTATACTATCAGATGCATGAATGAATGCTATGTGCACAAATATCGAAACTTGTGTGGAGTTGTAATACTGTGACTGCACCTCATGTTGTGGTTGTAGAGTGTAGTTCTCTACAAATTCAACCATGGATACTATGCTTCCAACTGGAAAGGTGTCCTTGCATAGCTTGAACTATGTGTCCAACCATTGGGCTCTATGGGTATGCATTGCATACTCAGATAGTATACTGTCATGAAATGTGGTCATAAATTTGTGCACTGGAATCTTCTCAATAACCAAATCACACCTTTTTGCTTGAAACCCATCTTTTGTAGCATATGCCATTATTTAATACTTCCTGAACTCTACTAGTTTTTGTCCCAACTCATTTGTGCTTTCCATATGTTGACATGCTGGCATACGCTGGAAGCCACCGCAACGCTCGCATGAACCATCCAAGCATGTTTTTCTATAGAATATCTGGTCATCCTCTATTTCACATAAATTTTTTGATAAGAACTCTCTTGAAGATTTTGGTGAGGCTTCTATGCCAGAATCCTACAAAACATCGTTAGTATGCGAATCTAAACATATAGAATGATAAACATCATAATGGTTAGAAAATTCAATATGTAGTCTACAACAACAAGTAGTGCGTGTGTGATTTATCTTGACATAAAAGGGTTTAAGCAATTCAAAAAATCTTTGAGAAATACTAATTTGAGGATAATCATTTTTCAAATTTCTGAAAAAATTGGGTTTGAGTCATATCCAAAAAATGCTTTGGATGTGGCTCACGATTCCGACTATCAATTCTCCTTATTACCACATCCCTTTGATTCAGAGATGGCCTTGTGTTATTCTTCCAATACTCTTCAATCAGTGTTCTCAAGGCTTCGACAACTTCTTTATCTTTTTGTGACAGTCTCCCCGAGAATGCCCATAATTCATTTGTATTATTACCCTCAATTCTTTGCTGCCTTTGAATGGCTCTTGATAAAGTTTTTCTACTAATTCTCATTTTTTCACTAGTCTTTTTAATTAGGAAAGCTCTCTTTGTTTGACAACTTACCAAAGTCAATGTAATGACACGTCGGGTGACATTACTATCCTTTGAGCGTGAGGTCTTACCCACACTCTCATAAGCATCCATTAGATTCTTCACAATAGTGTCTTCACTCGATGCATTCGATGTTATCAACCCAAGAGTCTTCATGATGTTCCTATACTGTACACCCCGCATCATTTCAACGAATAGTTGAAATCTTGCAGTCTCATTTAGCCTTTCAAAGAATCGTTCCCAAATCTTATCAGCATATCTTCTACAAGTGCATGTTGAAATCTTACCTTCCATGTGCTGCAAAATCTCATCATCAATATTAATCAAATACTTTGGCTTTCTACACAAAATTCTTGGTGGTGTTCTCCTAGGTACATACATCTCAACATTAGGAATTTCATCAATATTTAATTGAGGTGGGCTAGATTGCGTACCTTCGATCGAGGGTGGAGAAGAAGACATACCTTGAGGTTCACATGGGAATGATGGCATACCTTCTTCGCCAATTTCGAGTGATGATGTACTCTCAACTTGAGATGTTTTGGATGGTGTCCAACAATATTCACTTGTGGTAAATGGTGTCCCTCCATATTCACTTGTAGTAGATGGTGTCCGTAAATATTCACTTGTGCTAGATGGTGTCCGTCCATATCCGTTTGTGTTTAATGGTGTCCCTTCATATTCACTTGTTGTAGAGGGTGTGTCTCCAACTACAGTATCTGAATCTGTCTTACGACAATGCTTTCACATTCGTGCTTGTTGTGATACCAATTCCCGTTCTCTTTTTTACGGTTGAGGTTCCTCTACAATCGGGTTGTTTTCATCAATCGTTTCCAATTTCTTCTTTTCATGATATGCCGCCAGCCGAACTCTCTCATTTTCTTTCAAGGTTTTGTTCTCTTCGTCTATTAGTTTCCTCTTTGTCTTTTTCTTCGGCATGTCGGATAATTTTATCTATACCATGGTAATGAGACGAATATTAGTTCCTAAAAAAGTGTTGGAGTGGTCTATGTAACAAACTTTTAGCCTTGTGCAGGGTATTTTGAAGATGTTTGATGCTTTGGAATGGTCTAGGAAGGCCCGGGTATAGAAATTTCTATAAACCCTCCCTCTTTGCATTGAAAAATGGGGGTTTTTGTATTGGAAGCCTAGTTGAATGGGTAAGGTCCTAAGACCTAGAAATTATCTTATTTTGAGACCTAATTAAAGACTTTTTTTGGGTTTGGAAGTCTAGTGTGAAGATCTAAGGGTAGTTCCTTTGTAAAATTGGCCTACTTGGAGGCCTAAAATAGTGAAAAAGGTCAGTTTTCTTAATGTTGTCCCAAAGGAGTCATGTGATGGGTTAAGGTATATCTTGCAAATCTGAAATTGGTGCTACAATCATTCTTTTATTTTCTTGGTGTTTTTGAAAGTTTTGGAGTTAAGGGCCTAAAACTGGTTTTGCACAGTAACTGGATTCCAAGGGTGAAATTTGGGAAATAATGTTTTTGTTTGTTGTCCAACTTGGAGGAGTGTTGGGATTGGTCCATTACGCCTTTTTAATCTTCTTAGATGGCTCTTGAAGGCAATTTGACATCTTCAATGGCTTTGGATCCTCTAACTCTGCATCAAAAATGAGTATCACAGTTTCAAGTGTGTGCATGGTTTGGGAGATACATGTGATAGTTTGTAGATGCTTGGCTACTAGTAATATGGACAGTGAACAAAGGAACTAAGTTTGTGTGTAAGGGAAGACTTCTGAAAGGTTTCATTTTTTTTGTACTAACTCAAACAAAGATTTATTAAGCAAATAATGGTTTGGTTGTGCCTTAATAATTATAGTTTGTGTTTGTAAACAATGGTGCCATTATGGAAGATTTAAGACAACTTGTGAATGAAATAATCATTGGTTGATGTTTTGACGAACCTAGTTGATTGTAATCAGTTATTTTCAATATTTTCAAGGTGTTTTGAAGGTCCTTAAGGTATTGGGAATTCTTAATGCTAATTTGAGTATACGAATCAAATGTTTTGTGAAGGGAAATATAGTTGAATAAGTGTGTCAAGAAAGGTGTTGATTTCTTCCTTTGTACTACATCAGTTTGTGCAGAGGTATTGGAAGGTGTTTGGACCCTTAAGAGGAATGGGAGAGGCTTGGATTTGTCTTAAAGGATGAATTTTGGTGAATGGTTTTGAATTTCTATAATTGGCAAGTGTAAAATGGTAATTGGCAAGTGTATATAATTTAGTAATTTAAAATGTGCATTGACAGCCTAAGGTTATAATGACAAACAAAAATGAAAGCAAGCCATAATAGAATGAAATAAAATGTGTAAAGACTTCACATACCTTAAAAACCAAACTTTCAAATGGAGGAGTTCAACCCAATTATGTAGCCTTAGCTTCTTCTTTCTTCAAACTCTACAACAATTTGACTTGTTCAAAAGCTTGTTCCCTTCCACACTTCAATTGTATATCAGTTTTCAATGGAATTCAAGCTTCAATTGATATTATATGTCTTTCAACATGGAAACTTTGCTATTTCATGCAAAGGTGGTAAAAATATCATGGAAAAGGTGATGGAATGTGAAAAAGATGTTTGCACACTTCACAGCATCATCAAAAAGCTATTTTTTGTCGGAGCACACATAGAACCAAGGGAATATGCAAACTATGGGCCTTCAAATCATGGGTATAAAGAGTTTTTTACCATTTTAGTGGAGTTAAAAATGCACTCGTGTGATAACGCGCACGCGTTATAACGTGAGCACGTTATGTGAAATTTGGTTTTCTTAGTGTATTTTTGAGAGTATAGGAGTTTTTGAGAGAGTGGGAAGGAGAGAGGGGGAGAGTGGGAGATAGAGAGAGAGGGAGAAGGGGAGAGTGGGAGAAAGAGAGAGTGGGAGGAAGGGGAGAAGCGGAGAGTGGGAGACCAAGAGAGTGGGAGAGAGTGGGAGATAGAGAAGGAGGGAGAGAGGGTGAGAGTGGGAGAAAGATAGAGTGGGAGGGAGAGAGGGAGAGAGTGGGAGATAGAGTGGGAGGGAGAGAGGGGGAGAGTGGGAGATAGAGAGGGAGGGAGAGAGGGGGAGAGTGGGAGAA